>QPKB01000006.1:48622352-48704126 GCA_003546025.1 Camphora micrantha
AAAGTTGATTATGAGAATGTGGCTTTGTTAATTCATTCTTCCGAGATGTGATAGTGTCATCACATTGATTCTGAGAATGAGGCTTTGTTAACTTAAAGTAAAAAAGACATACTCTGGCATGACAAATATTCTAGAATGACATTCTGTCAACCTTGGGATTAAAATATATATCCACTTCTGCGGACACATCAGCTTATGCAATTTCTTGATGGATCCAAACCACGGTGAACAGCTTAAAGCCTCAACCAGATTAATTTTGCCACAACAGACATTGTTGATCGTGGGCCAACAAGCATACCATTATTTTATCATAGTTAAGCAAATGTTCCAGATGACCAAGCAAAAATAACAGGTGAACACTGTATTTAGCAAAAGCATGTTAAAATAGGCATCTCTCTCTCTCTCTCTCTCTCTCTCTCTCTCTCTCTCTCTCTCTCTCTGTGTGTGTGTGTGTGCGTGTGTCTCTGTGTGTGTGTGTGTGTGTGTGTGTGTGTGGAAAATCCAAGAGGTGACCAATCTATGGAATTGGAAGCCTTGAGAGTCTGACTAATGTGTAAGTCTTTTGCAATTTGCTGACAACCTTAACTCTCTCAAAGTTGTGCATATTTAGCCGGATAACAATCAACATAACCCAATCCCAGTTAGTGTTCTCCAAACAGCTCAAACATCATGACAAAGTCGAACTTAAAAAAAAAAAAAAGAAAAAAAAAAACTTCCAAAAAATAAAATAGTCTGGACCGGGACTGGGGAATGAATATCCAGAACCATTATCATGTCTCTACCTTCCCAAATTCTAAAACTTATGCAAGGGGTGAATAACCAATCGCTAAAAGAATAGGTTTGATAAGAGTAGTTGCAGAACCACATACGAGATATTCCTAACAGAAAAGCTTGCCTCTCCCTGTGTGTTAAAAAAGCTCTTATGGAAGGAAGCCAATCAAGGAAGACATAGGAAGGAAGCCAATCAAGCAAGACATAGTGTTAAAAAAGCTCTTATGGAAGGAAGCTCTTAAAAAAGCTTCCAATGGCAAATCAAGCAAGACATAGTGTTGAAAGTTAGAAAACGCATGGCTTTGAAACACATATTATAAGCCAATTAAGTCACCCTTCAAGCTTTCACCATTCATAAAGAAGAGGTCTGACACATAAAGAAATGACAACATCCACAACTTGCTTGAATAGTAAATTGTGAGCTAAAAGAATACTTATCTCACTACTTGAGCTATCCCCAAAGGACAAAGCATAAACACAGTCAAGCATATATTTAGCAATTGACATAATCACAGTTGTTATAAACATTACAATACATTTTTGTAGGTAAGGAATGGGGCATGCCACACAATGCTGTTTTTCCTTTTTGCTACTGTGCAAATGTGGCCCATATCTCATGATTAAGCTTATGGGCCTCACTTGTCTGTTGTAGTTCTTGGATACATCCAATCCTCCTGGCCAGTTATAGTTTCTTTTGGTTGACATTTTTTTGAACAACTTTTAATTTTATTAGGGTTTTGGATTAAAATATATAAAATGTTTAGTATAAAGGTGATGACATTTGAGTTCCAATAGATTTTAGGTCCCCCTTGGATCAATCAAAATCATTATTGGTCATTGGTCAAAACCTTTTTGTATTGAGTAATCCGATTAGATATCTGCAGAGTTTTAAAATCATGATGATGGCTTGAAATTTTACTGCATTTATGCTGGCTCAAACTTAGCTGAAGTTGTTGTCTCATTCTCGGAAGTAGCTTGAAAACCCATAAAGCTTAACTTTAAAATTCCTGTTTTTAACCTGCCCAAATCAGAGTGACTCACATGACTCAGTAAATCAGAATCAATCAAGTCAAATCATGACCACATTTAAACCACTAAGCGGTAAAAACAATGCTATGGTAATTGACAGCTTTCCTAGTGGTTGATTCTTTTTTTAGTTTTAAACATATTGAAAAGTATTTTTATTGTTTCCACCAGCTTCAAAGTTTTGATAGGAACTGTTAGGTAAGCTCAGGCAGCTAGATAAGTATTTCAAGAATTCTAAAAGGTCTTTTGGGCGGTTGAAATTTGAAACTCTAGTGAAAGCTAAAGAAACTGATAATAGCTAAAGAAACTTTTAAAGGCATAATATATAAGAGCACTTTATGAAATGTAATTCTATAATAACATCAATATATATTTATGAAAGTTGGAAGTTGAATTTTTCATGGACATCCTATGCAATTCGTACCTGAGAAGTCTTTGAATCATTGCGAGTTAAGGATGGGCTGATCAAGAATCTGATAAAAAAAAAAAAAAAAGAGTTTGAGTGAGGATTTGGGGTGGGGAGAATTTTGAAGTTGACCCATGTTAATCATACATGCTAACATTGAAGTTGAGTTCAGTATAAGAAACAAAAATTAGATAAGTAATAAGATACAATAAGTTAAAACCGATGGCCTAACTTTTAACCATTCATTCCATGGAAAGCTTTTCATTAATATTTAATCCAATCTTAATAACATTCAATATAATCTAATCTACTCCTAAAGCTGTTTTGCTCTGTTTTGGAGAAGACATGTTTAATTTATAAACTGACATGGAGAGTTACATATGTTTTATTTATTTATTATTTATTATTGATGTGGGACCCAAATCTCCTCTAGTTCAAAAACCTTTCAGCAATTCACATAATTTGGATATAAAAAGGAAGAAGCATTTTGAAAATAACCCATCTTAAAGGACAACAATCCAACTTCTTTCTCCATTAATTCAACATGCAAATAAATACCATCTTGAAAAGAGTAGTCATATGCAAACCTAGAGAAGTCGCATCTTGAGCTCCATCAGAGATGCCATCCCCACCAACAAGGGAACTTGCATCTATGCCCACGCGCTCAGCTGACTGCAGGACTAAGCCCTTGAGGAGAGATACTTGCTGCCGCAATTGAAGTACCTCAGAATCTGGGCCCGTCCGATTCTGGGTTGAACCTGATGTGGACTTCTTGCGAATGCCAAAACCCTTAAGGTATCCCGATCTCTGTCCAAGCACCTTGACGGATATCTGTTCCTCGGTCATCGGAGATGTGATGGAGGGTTGGGATTGTTCGGTTGTCAATCACACTTATTCCTTCTGCCATTTTTAAACATGTAAACATCAATTAATGTGACTTTAACATGTGAATAAAAGCATATTTGTATTGATATATAAAACACGACTTAGGCATATTTACATGTGTCTTCTGAGCCTCCTCATTTATCCACTTTTTGGCCCCGTGCATATAGTGGGTGTCGTGGTAGAAATTGGGAAATGGCTGCGCATGTCCACAATTCTGTGCTATCTGTTATGACATTAGATATTTCGTTAATAGAAAATTTTAATTTTCATAACTTAGTCAAGTGGCAAAAATTTTTAAATATGCACTTACGATCATTGAGCTACATGCTAGGAATGATCTAGAGCCGTTCGTATGATTCCACGGCATCTTCGATCGGCTAACTCTCGCTTTCTTTGACTTCTCCTACAGAAAAAAAAAATAAAAAACAATATATTAGTCCAAATAAATTTATTAACAAGTACAATGATCTTGATCAATAATTGAGGCAGATATCTATACAAAACCATTAAAAGTCACCTTCCACTCCATAGTCTCCCACAAATTGTCAATCATCTAGGCCCAATCATCTGCCTTACAAGGCTTTAGTGGGTGGCTCTTTGGATCGGGCACCCCCTCCTCCAAAAGAGACAAATAATGGGTATGTAATTCACACTTTCAGTCCCTGTACAACTTCTGGCACTTCGCATCAACGGCAGCCTTGATGATCGGATCGTTCACGTAGTCCCCAAACTCAAAAAATTGCTGCAATTGCAAAACATAAACATGTAATGTAAGACAACAATTATACTATATGAAGCGAACGGGTAGATTGTAGGTATGTTAGAACTTGTTAAAAGCTTCGAACATAAGCATCCCCGCTAAAAGTTAAAAATTATATATTTACAAAACCCTAAATTTATAAATTAATCTCTTGTTTTCCTCGTTTTTCCTCTCTATCTTTTGTTTCCCTCTTTTTAGCTATCTATCTCTACGAAGAATAGACCTTGCCGATCAAAACACCACCGGAAAAGAGTTCCACTGCAATCAATCCGAGATTCGCTTCTCGTCAAGGTATAATCTCTGTTTGGGCCTTCGAGGATTTAGGGTTTTGCAGTTTTGAATTTTGGAGATTTAGATTTTCCTACTTTCTCATGTCGATATGAAGGATAGAAACCTGCATCTGCTCTTGCTCATCTTTGCGTGCTTCTGCAGAGCCTAACCGGAAAATCCCTGCCTCTGCCTCTTCTCTCTCTGCAACTCTCAGTCCTCTCCCTCTCTCTCTGACGCATAGGTCTGACCACAAACTTCCTCATTCTTTTCCTTCTTCTCCTCTTTTGTCTTCTTCTGTCTTCCTTTTCCTTTTCCTCTCTACTCTTCTCTCCCCACCTAACCACACCACACGACATCTCTCCTAGTTGGATCTCTATTTTTTTTCTTTCTTCATCTCTCTTATCCTTCTCTTTTTCTCTCACTCAGATCCTCTCTCTCTCCTAGACAGCATGACCCCTCTGTTTTTATTTTTTATTTCTTTATGGTTTTATTGATATTAAGTGTTTGTTTATCTCTTTTTATGGTTGAGTGATTTATTTGATGCTTTCTCTACAGTTACTAATTTTATCATTTAAATAACTTATAGATTGAAATATTGTATTTTAATATGCATGGATCTCTTTTTTGTCATCATCATCACCATAGTCGTTGATGTTGCTATTGGCCCTTAAGATCCTTTTAAAGGTTTCTATTTTCTCTCATCTCCAAAGAAAATTGGAAAATGAACGTACAGTTGATTGATGAGAGGAGAGTGAATAAGAATAATTGAATTATTCTTTGATCTGCCACAATAATGGTGAAGTGATCCAAGATAATTCTTCAATACAGTAACTCATGTAGCTTGAATTATTGTTTGATCTGCCGCAATAATGGTGCTGCTTAGAGCTTCTGAATGGTAGACAAGATGAGCCAGATAGTCTCACTCTTACCTTTTACCTTTTTTTGCTAATAGGCCAATGATTCACAATAATAATTTGTTGGCCCTCATTTTAATTCCTATAAAAGTGGGCCCGCATTGTAAATCTTGTAAAGGTGGGCCCCATGTTCAAGTTATACAACCTTGTGAGTCTAAAAGGTGGGTCCGATGTATACTGATTCCTGCATAGAGTAATTCCTTTGGGTGGTCTCACGTTGTAATTTCTAGATGGAGCGATCATCCTATATTCATATAAGAGTGGGCCCTGCTATTTTATAATATTTAAGATGACTTCACTTTGTTTATGATTTTTTTCTTCTGTCGGTTTGACGAAAGCATGTTTTTAATTTGTTTGGTTGAGGTGAGTACAATTGCATGGTTGTTGAGGTGAGTACAATTGCACGGTTATACTTCTTATTTCCTTGTCACAAAAGTTTGATTATTATTAGTTTGGACTATAGGGCTCAGATTGATATAAATTATAGAAGGTGTGATTGACTATGGCTAATACCTATACATGTTCAGGAGTCTCAAGGGTGCTCTAACTTATATTTGTAGGAATGGGGTTAATCAAAGCATAGGTATATGTATAATGGTGAGGGCTTTTGCTTTACAGCATGATCAGATAATGTGCCCGGAGTCTTCACCGCAGCTTCATGGACTGAAAAATTCTAACCCAGAGGAATGAAATTTCTGCACTCCTGGCATGGGAAAAAAATCATATATCTAGAAGGACATAAAAAGTAGATGCTTTTTTTCTAAGATCTATTAGCTGTGAGTGTTTGAATGAATTCAGGAACAGGGACATTTATGAACAGGGACATTCATGGACTGTTTTAATGCCCATTGAGGGATTTTAGTTGTTGTGTTGATGACATGATCTTTCTTCTTCTGTTGGTTCATCAATGAGGTTGCTTTCACCTGGATTTATTTGGGATTGTGGACACGCGTTTGAATATTGATTATGTGAGGATGGATGTCATTGTCGTTGAGGCCATTGGATCCCCTTTGGGGTTTTCTGATTTGGGTTTGTAATGCTAGTCTTCCAATCTCATCTGGAGGCTAGATGGCAACTAAGAGGTTGCAGACATGGCATGGGAGGAGGTGGGAATCAGGACACTCCACACAATTGTCAACCCAACCAAAATAAATGAAGTGATGATGCAAATCTCGCTCACAATGAAAAATAATCTAGAGTTGCTGTACTAGTTAGACGCCCAAAATCTAACCTGAAATCGGTCATTGTATCTGACAAGGTGATTGTATCTTTTTTTTTTTTTTGTTTTTTCCTGGGTGGAAAACGGAGAATCTGTATGTAATAATTTAGTTTTGTGTTGTTTTGATTGTACAAGGGATGTTATTTTAAGATTTGAGATTTGGTTATGATAGTATAGTGATCTGAAATGTGATTGTATGTGGATTGTGTAGTTTTTGAGGAATTTAGGGATTGAATGTAAGGTATAGGAATCAGATTCTTGATGATGTGTATTTTTTTTATAGATTCTGTGGGGTTTTGACTTTGTACTCTTTTTTACTTGTTATTTGAATGATCTGATTACTTATGGCCCTGTGCAGAAAGACTAAAAGGCAAAAGTTCCTTGATGGGGAAATGAGATTTTAAAAAAGATCTGCAAATTATGCGGCAGATAGGCTAGCCAAACAGCCATTTACCTGTGCTACTAAATTTCAGGATTACCACGTACCATGTAATTGGAGTGTTCATGTGCAAGAAAAAGGCAAGCAATATTGTGATCCAATATATATATATATATATATGGGGACTGCTCTCTTACACTGCAGTGGACGTTAATTTGTTTCAGCTAGTGCAAAAATTGTGGAAACACTGTTGTGCAGAAATTCGATTTGTTTCATATTATTTTGACTTATGGTGTAAATGATTTCTTATGTGGTTTCATGGTATGAGAGATTAGTCATTGCATGCATAGGGAGACTATACAATTGGCATACGTCCAATTCAAAAAAAGTGTATAGTATATAATGGCACGACCCAACAAAACCAATCTGAGTACCCCTGTTTAGGTCACTGGTTGACCCACTTCCCGAGGGATTCTTTTTTTGAAATTTGGGGAACTCGAAGTCCTTAGAATGAACTTGAAATCTTCAATTTTTCAGTTCAGAAAAATCGTATTTGCCTCGTGTTCCATTCGCGCACTTTTCCAACCCAATCGGTCAAATCTGCCGAATCCAATCTGAGTACCCCTGTTTAGGTCACTAGTTGACCCACTTCCCGATGGATTTTCTTTTTCAAATTTGGGGATCTCAAATTCCATAACATGAACTTGATATCTGAAATTTTTCGGTTCAAAAAAATATCATTTGCCTCATATTCCATTCGCGCACTTTTCCAACCCAATCGGTCAAATCTGCCGAATCCAATCTGAGTATCCCTGTTTAGGTCACTGGTTGACCCACTTCCCGATGGATTTGTTTTTTGAAATTTGGGGATCTCAAAGTCCATATCAGGAACTTGAAATGTGAAATTGTTTGCTTCAAAAAAAAATCATTTGCCTCGTGTTCCATTCGCGCACTTTTCCAACCCAATCGGTCAAATCTGCTGAATCCAATCTGAGTGCCCCTGTTTAGGTCACTGGTTGACCTACTTCCCGATCGATTTTTTTTTTCAAATTTGGGGATCTCAAATTCCATATCATAAACTTGAAATCTGCAATTTTTCGGTTCAAATCAATATCATTTGCCTCGTGTTCCATTCGCGCACTTTTCCAACCCAATCTGTCAAATCTGCCGAATCCAATCTGAGTACCCCTGTTTATGTCACTCGTTGACCCACTTCCTGATGGATTTTGTTTTTGACATTTGGGGATGTCAAAGTCCATATCATGAGCTTGAAATCTGCAATTTTTCGGTTCAAAAAAATATCATTTGCCTCGTGTTCCATTCGCGCACTTTTCCAACCCAATCGGTCAAATCTGCCGAATCCAATCTGAGTACCCCTCTTTAGGTCACTGGTAGACCTACTTCCCGATGGATTTTTTTTTAAATTTGCTGATCTCAAAGTCCTTAGAATGAACTTTAATTCTGCAAGTTTTCGGTGAAACAAAATTGCATTTGCCTCGTGTTCCATTCGCACACTCTTCCTATCCTAGTGCTTCACATGTCACAAAGAAGCGTGCATGCACATTGGTTTTAGAATTTTAAGATTCAGTTTCCTTTTCACAGGTCAGCCACGAAGACATTTGCTCGCAACTAGATGGGGTGCATTTGTCAATAAGAAAAAGCTGGTCTCTGGGGATGCAGTTCTTTTCCTTAGGTATAATCGATACATATGCTGTTAATCTGAAGTTGAAATTGGTTTTTGGCTCTTTGTTGTTGTTTGCTTTTTTAATCAGAATTGTTTTTGTTGTTCTTATTTTTGTACATTGTGATTATTGTTATTGTTACCCCTTATTGTAGGGGTGATAATGGAGAGTTGAGGTTGGAAATTCGAAGAGCTTAAAAATAGTGGGCCTTATTCAGTTCCCTGCAGCCAGATGCTGAACCTTAGAACCCTTGCTGCAGTGGCTAATGCAGTTTCTATGAAAAGTGTATTCCACATATACTGCAATCCAAGGTATGAACAAAACTTACACATATGGCACATGAAGATATGACGTGAATCATGGTTGAATTGTCGGAGAATAATTGCTTGTAAATCTGTGGACATTGTGTTAGAAAGTTTCATTGGTCTATTTCAACATTTTGTTTCCATTTATCTGATGTTGCCTAATACCATTAAATTCATATGTGATGAGCTTATGACTTGTTGTAGCTTTTGTTTTCATCTTCTATGTTTGTAGGTGAACAAAAGAGATGGTTATATCGCAAAATCTGCATCCTGAATAATGCCACTCCTAGTCAAAGCATTCTTGACCAGTAATCTAATTTATGATTAAGATTTTGAATGATGAATCAGCAAAATCAGATGGGATGAGGTGATGACTTGTTTAGTTATTGTTGTTATTTTTTTGGCCAATAGACAAGCTTATAGCCCAATCCATACGTTGGACAATGTCGCTCCTAGTCAAACTATGCTCCACCAATAATCTTAAGATGTAATTAGAATATGAATGTTGAACCTTATCCCGTCATAACCTTATCCACCAATGTCACTCCATCTCCCTCTGAAGATGTAATAAGAATTTGAATGCTAAACCTTATCCCGTGTCATAACCTCCGGCTTGCTACTTGGGACAGGTTAAGGTCAGGTTGAGTTGGGGCTTTTTGGAATCAATGAGGTTTGTTCCCTAATGAATGAGAATGCATTTTGATGTGTAGTAGTTTACTGATTACTATTAAAAAAAAATGAGATTTGGACCGAAAGTAGCGTATTGCAGAGTCTTTTAAGTTTAGAGATTACTAATAAAAAATGAGATTTGATTTGGGCTGAATTAGCATTAATGTGTACACTGTTAAATTGATGCACAAATCCTTTCGTTTGTTTTGTTAATTTCTTGTCTTTGCTTGTGAGTTGAATACTTGATACAGTGATGTGGAAATGTAGAAATCGTGTGGGTTGAATACTTGATATAGTGACGTGGAAATGTAGAAATGCAATTTCTGATCATTCAATGATTTGCATTTTGTGATTTGTGATGGGATCAGTGTAGGTGCGTGCATTGTTTGGATTGATGAGCATTTTCTTAGCTGGTTTTGTTCATCTCACATCTTCTTTGTGGCTTAAATACTTGTTAGAATGGACATGATGTGGTGATGATGTGATGAAGATAGAACAAGTGCTCGGTTCTAGTGCTTAGGTAGTAGAATTCATGTGAACTGGAATGTATGTGGTGCTGAATTACAAAGGGCCATATGGAAGGGTTGACTGATGGGTGGAGAAGGTGAAGGTAGAGGCTTAAAACAGGTGTGTGTTGATGGGGACTGTGTTTGGGTGGAAGCTCATCATATCATGGAAGAAAACAAAGAGTAAACCCAAGAATGATACATTTGATAGCATTCTTTACATTGCTTTGAACCCCCTCAGTATGATTCTTTTCAGGAACTTTCCTCAAGCAACCATCAGTGATATGGTGAAGGATGCTTCTCAAGGATGCAATCACAAGACTATAATAATGAAACAGAATAAAATCTATGCGTCCTTTAAGGCCTATGATATGCTACTTCTACCTCTTACCTTAAAAGGTATTCTCCTCTCTCTCTCTCTCTCTCTCTCTCTCTCTCTCCGAGGGGAGAAGGATCTATTTCTTGGAAGTTTTATGTATATATTTTTTAAACTTTCGAAAATCCATATGTTTAATAAGTTGATGTAAACCATTAGTGAATTTTACTGGATGAAGCGGGGAGTTAGACGAAAACTAGACGCAAGGGAGAGTCTTTTCTAAGGTACTTGTATTGGTGGGGAAACTTAGTCCACCTTTACTAAGTGGAGTAGCTATAAACTCGGTCTACTTTTGAAGTTGAAATGTTTTTCTTAGGTGTCAGCAGATGATATATGCTGAGGATCATAGCTCCACAAGAATTTATATTTTATGCACTGAGAGGAAGTGGAAACTATAGATAATCTACTTCTTTGAATGTAGACATAGGCCATAGTAATGTCAGAACTAATCTTTTGCATAAATTTACAAAAATATTGATATGGAGGCATACAAGTATGGTAGAAAACTCATTTGTGTAGGATGAACAGGGAAGAAATTATCCATGAAGTTTGCAAGAATGCTAAGGACGGGGGCTTTTCGCTAGTTAAACATTACTGAGTCTAATTGAATCTGCATTAAGTTATCTCAAATGAAATTACCTGAATTCGCTTTGCCACCAACTTCTTGATCCCATCAGGAATAGACTTCTAGCCTTCTTTCCGAATAGGTGCCTCATCTCGAATCGCTTCCCCAAGAAGGTTTGCAAAACTAGTGGCAAATTCACCCTCTGGCGCAAGGCTAAATGCTGGGATCGAAATTGGGATGGCATGGCCAAGTTGCCTCCTCAGCTTTTCCACCTGCAACCCCCGTGTCTTGCCCCGTACACGGCGGGAGCCCTCGCCTGAGGCTGATGCTGTCACGACCACAATATTAATTGTGTTACTAAGCATATAACAATAAAAAAAGGTACATTTTAAATGTAAATAATTCTATATATCTCACCAACACTGCTGCCATCCATACGTGGAGTCAAAACCTGGTCATGCTGGTCAGAATAACTAGCAATCTATGTAGGACTACGCGCTCTAGCAATGGTCGCCACCTCTGGCGTGCTATCCACATGAGAAGATTGTGTGACTCGAGGCTGTGCCGGTGTAGCTTGGCCCACCCCATCAGGTGTGTTCTCTAAACGAGAAGACCGTGTGACTGGAGGATGTGCCGGTGTAGCCTGGGCCATTGCAGTTGCTACAGCGCAAGCATGTCTACTTCGCTTCCCTCGATTCATATGAGTAAACTGTCACAACACAACAATGAATTATTAGTACATAAATACATAAATAAAGTGAATGAAATAAAATTTAAAACTAGAATGGCTTGTCATAAATCAATCGACACAAATTACCATATGCGCCGGAGACCCAGAAGTCTCATCATCCCCATCATCACCGGTATTTTCATCCGAAGAAACCAACCCAAAATCACCCTGGGGCGGTCGATACTCTTCGTTGTCATCATCTTCACCCGGTTTTCTTTTTCCCTCTCCATTTGGGCTTTTGCTCATTTGACCCAATCCAAAAAAGGTGTTGGCCATGTGCTTTACCCCCAAAGCACGACATCTCTCGTCTATTTCCATGATGTTCTTACTTCTCACCTTTTCGTATTCTGTCAACTTTGCCTGTTTGGCCACCCACCCAGGCTTGACATATGTTTTACTTCCCTTGGGCATTTCTGACAACTATATATGACATATAAGAGAATGAAGGCATATAAAATGAAATAAAATGAGATATATATAATGAGCCATGAAATGTAAACCAACAACTTTATTAATTTAGAACACTTATCCATACACAATCAGAAAACAAACACTACACATCATAATCTATATCAGGATCTATATCCTGATCGTCTTCATCATCATCATCTATATACTCCGCCATAGTTTCATCCTCATCATTTCATCCTCATCATCGCTATGCTCTGACATTGGCTCATAACCATTAACTATCTCTGGCGGAATATCATCCCTACAGTAATGAACATCCCTATCTTCGACACAAATTGGGACAACATCGGTCGTTTCATGTTGCTGGAAGGCCTCGTTAGGCGTATCATCCAATTCTGGTACATCCCACACTCCCCGATGCTTAACTCGTTCTACGATTCTCCAGTTGTTGCCTTTGCATGTATCACTAACATAGAAAACTTGCTTCGCTTGACTTGGTAGGACAAATGGATCATCTTTATACCACCGACCTGTAACATCAATGCTTGTTATGTGTTGATCGGTATGTATTTTGTTTCTGGTACCGGTGTTGTACCATTCACATTGGAACAGAACCACCCTACCCCGATGCATGTATGTCAATTCCCAGACTTTGCACAGGTACCCGTAGAAGTCAATTGTCTTCCCAATATGCTCCCCTTGCACGACCAAACCACTATTCTGGCACTTACGCTGGTTCTCTCGATCTCTTGTGTGGAATCGGACACCATTGAATATGCACCCTGAAAACAGATACACTATCGAACCGGGACCATTTGCTAATGACCACATTTCATCGGTTGCTTCTGGCGATCCTTGGTTTCGCAAATCATTCATCTACATGAGTAACATGCGGTAAGTTTATTAAGTTGAT
Source organism: Camphora micrantha (assembly GCA_003546025.1). Taxonomy (NCBI): domain Eukaryota; kingdom Viridiplantae; phylum Streptophyta; class Magnoliopsida; order Laurales; family Lauraceae; genus Camphora; species Camphora micrantha. Next base: position 48,635,140 of record QPKB01000006.1, read on the forward strand.
GTCAATTGTGTCCAAGTTAGATAATGTTTACTGTGTCAATAGGGTATCATATATCTTACACATTGCTTGAACCAATTTGGAAATGTGTCTCGCTGTATTTGACTGATGTCATGCGCTTCTGGATTTTGTATTGTATTCCTGTGTTCCCTATTTAAGGAAATGCAAGTAATAAGCAAGTAAAAGTAGATGAAGAATCAACAAGGGAACAATATATGCACACATGTATTTAAGCCAGAGCACTTACTCGAGATATGGCTCCAACTCGGGACTGTTATGCAATACAAACCAGTGAGCCATGCTGCGTTCATTCTGAGAAGGATCTAATAACCTTGTGATCCGTGCAAAGGGACGAACATTTTGCGTGAAAATTGCCATCCCTGGACCACGCACGCCACCATCATCATTTCGTTCGTCTCGATTAGTCCCTTTTAGGTACATTGAGCAGAAAGTAAAAACACTCTTTGACAATGTAAGCCTCAGCGATCGAACCTTCAGGTCGTGCTCGGTTAGTAACATAACCTTTTAAAGTCCCGAGAAACCTTCAAACAAATGGACATTGGTATTAAGGTTACTTATGCAAGACAATCACACTACTGCATGAATAACACTACATCGGATGGTAACAATTACCTTTCGATGGGGTACATCCACCGATATTGCACCGGTCCAGCAAGCATGGCCTCACGTGGCAAGTGAACAGCCAAATGAACCATTACATCAAAGAATGTCGGAGGAAAAATCTTCTCGAGCTTGCAAAGTATGAGCACTCCCCGTTCCTCTAATTTTTTTTTAATCGCTCTGTTTCAATGTTTTTTAGCAGAGGTCCTGGAAGAAACTGCCAAACTCAAACAGAGTTGTACTTAACTCCTTATCAACATAACCACGTAAGCCAACCGGAAGAAGACGTTGTAGGAGGACATGATAGTCGTGACTCTTCATACCCGATAATTTGCCATTTTTTTGAGGTCACAGACCTTGAGAGGTTTGCAGCATAGCCATCCGGGTACTTGATTGATTTCAAGAAATCAAAAAAACCCTCCCTTTGTTTCGGGTCCAATGTGTAGGATGCACGGGGTTTCATAATGGATCCTTCTTCATTCCACTGTAGATGCAATTGTGGCCTGATGCCCATATCTTTTAAATCGTCACGCGCTTTATCCGTGTCCTTATTCTTCTTATCTATGCCCATCACAGTCCCAACAATATTTTCACAGATGTTCTTCTCTACGTGCATGACATCAAGGTTATGCCTAAGGTTTAGGTTCTTCTAGTACGGTAGCTCGTACAAGATGCTTTTCTTTGTCCAGTTTAACAGTGCAGCTCACGTGGTCTTTTCCTGCTGTTGGGGCCCTTCCCGAACCTAACTTCTAGTAGTTGATTTAACTGATCAAGTACCTTTTGCACCGGTAAACGCAGGGATTTCATTTTATGCTCCGGCTGACCGTTGAACTTCTTGCTCCTTCTCCAATGGTGGTTCTCAGGTAAGTATATAAGCTCGATGTCCAACCCACCCAATCTTACTTCTCAACTTACACGATAATGAATCTTCATTGCAAGGGGGAGAAGCCAAATAACCTTTGGTGCTCCAACCAGACAGGTTACCGTATGCGGGAAAGTCATTTATGGTCCACATTACAGCCGCATGCATTCGGAAGGTCTGTTCACTATGGGCATCATAAGTCATGACACCAATCTCCCACGGCTCCTTCAGCTCATCAACCAAGGGCCTTAGGTACACATCAATCTCCTTCCCAGGTGCATGCTGCCCGGGAATAAGTAAGGACATCATAAAAAATGGATCTTTCATACACATCCAGAGTGGAAGGTTGTAAGGCATAAGTATGACAGGCCACATGCTGTAAGAAGTGCTCATGTTGCCAAAGGGGTTGAACCCATCGGTGGCTAGTCCTAACCTCACATTACGGATCTCCCAGGAAAACTCTGGAAATTTCAAATCAAATTCTTTCCATTCCTTATAGTCAGCCGGATGCCTACCCAGATCACCATCCATGCTATTCTCATGATGCCATCTCATCTCTTTGGCTGTCATCTTAGACATGTATAATCTCCGCAACCTAGGTATCAATGGGAAGTAACGCAGTATCTTATGAGCGATCTGCTTACCCTTGCCATTATTTATCTTGTATCTAGACTCCCCACATTCTGGACACTTCTCCAACTGAGCATTCTCCTTCCAAAAAAGTATGCAATCATTCTTGCAGGAGTCAATGTGTTCGTACCCCAAGCCCAAGTCACGCAGTAGCTTCTTGGCCTCATAAACGGACGCGGGAACCACATTACCTTCTGGTAGGGTGTCCCTAAATATCTCCAAGACCTTGTCGAATGACTTGTTGCTCCACCTATACTACACCTTCACATGTAGCATCTTAATGACAAATGCTAATAGGGTTTCTGAATCTTTACAGCACAGGTACAAACCACGCTGGGAAGCCTCTAGCATAATTTCAAAGTTTCGCACATCATCCATCCCTACGGTATCATCCATCATGTAAGTCCCCCTGCCATGGTCCTCTAATAAATGATCATATCCATCCTGGTCCTCATCCGATTCATCCTCGCTATAATCCGATTCATCGGATTCTGCAAGTTCTCCATGCTGCAACCAGGTGTTGTAGGATACCATCATCCCATGCCGGAGCAGATGGACTCTCACAATCTCATAATCATGTTTAAAACCATTACAACAGTAGTTACATGGGCATTTAATCACTCTACTCCCACCCGAAGTCGTCTTTGCGAATTCAATAAAAGAATTCACCCCGTCTATATACGGTTGACTGAATCTATTATGATACTGTAGCATCCAACTCTTGTCCATATCTGTTTGCATATGTAAGGCGGTGGTTAACTCAAATTCAACCAATACATAGTATAAAATAAATGCAAAAAATAATAAATAAACAGAGAAAAAAAGAACGCAAATATAAGAAAAAATAATCCTTGAAATCCCTAAATTAAAGAAACCTTAAATCGCTTACATCCCCAAAATCCAGCCCTAATCCACATATCTATTCATATATTTGAGAACCTTCAAAAATTAAAAAATAGAAAAGTAGTCAGGAATGTGATGTTTTACCTTGAGAATTTTGCAGAGAAAAGTAGAGAGAACAGTGAGCAGAGAGAGACCTAGGTTGGTCTATAGCAAACGAAGTGAATATCCTTTCTCTCCAACCTTTGTTTCTACAAACTACAAAAACCCAATTTCAAACAAAAAAAATAAAAAAATGAACATCGCACAAAGCATAAAAAAGAAGCCAAAACAAACCACATAAGAATGCAACCAATACTCATCTAATGTAGTAACAAAAAACTAAAGCCAGGCTTCCCTTTGATCTTTCTAATGTAGTAACAAACATCTTTGAATGACCAATGCAAGTTTGTCTTCTTCACCTCATTCAGAGAACTCTTGCCCTTTTTGCACATCTCCATGGTTGTTTTCATATTATGAAGTATTCCTTGCCCATGGAATACTAATGTATTTTCGAAAAAAGGCCTACTGTAATGTGAAACTTAAAGTGGGACCCACTTTGATAGTGGTGGAGTCAAGATGATCACGCCCATCCCAATGACAAATTACTGCTTGTCGATTTTATTGGCTAATAATAAGACCCGGTCTTCGTTACACCCATGCATCCAAATGATGAAACTTGCTGGATGGTTTGCCGTTTTGGCCAATGCATCCAATGGACACATCCAAAAGTGTTTAACTGTAATTGCACATGCACCTTGTTATTTCTTGGTGATCCTGGTGGACATTTGAGAAGGGAGTTTTCATGCAATTTTCTCAAAGGCAGACCTAAAATGTTCTCACCAAATGGAAACACCAAAGTAATCATCAGCATTGGAAAGAGATAATTCATCACTATTATTGCCCACCCTGGTCCTCGGTCCATCATTTTTTCAAATTTATATGAACTATACCTTTTTCTGAAGAGATATCCAACTCATCTCTTTGTAGTGGGAATTAATGCATAGATTCACCTCTTTTCCTCTTTTACGATCAACCAACTGCTAGCAATGGTCCTCGTGCTGGTACTGCTGCACTGCAGCTACTATTTTTCTTCTCTGTTGCTACTACCCAATGTTATCATTGTATCTTGCACTACCTCTTGTACAATGAGTATAAATGTGTTTTTGCCCCCACTAAGTCATTGTGGTTGTTTAAAAATTTTCATTCTACCAGGTAAACCAGATCACTTGCAAATTTTTTTGGATGGAAAGTTTGTGTTTTCAATATATTGTCAGAGAATTGTTATCAATCAAGGATCACTAGGTAATACCCTTTATTAATGTCATTATCGTTTCCATGTGCAGGTCAAATATATGTTGCATTTTTCAACCTCAGCTCCGAGAAGAGGCTCATATCAGCTAAAATAAAGGATTTAGTGGGGGCACTTCATTTGGGATTCAGCAGATGTAAGGGCAATGAAATTTGGATCGGAAAAGACAAACTCATCTAACACTAATTAATGGAAAAACCCCAATTAACAAAACCTAATCAAATGGAAGAGGCTTACCAAACAGTGAAGCTTGAAATTATGGACGATGAAGATCGTGGGGCCCATTTGATCGATGGCCACTGGAATAGTGGTGGTGATGGTGCTCACTGGTCCACTGGAAAGAGGGGGAGGAAAGAAATCAGAGAGAGAGAGAGAGAAATGGGTGGGTTCTCAGTCACGTTGCTAGGAAGAGTGAATGAGATCGAGGAAATAAAGAAAGGAAGAAAAGAGAATAGGAAATCACATGAGAGATGAGATGAATAAGTGGAGAAGGGAGAGGGAAATGAGAGGGGCTGCTGAGAGCGTGGAATGAGAAAGGGGAAAAGGAGATAAGGGAGAAGGATAAGGAAGATAGAAAGAAGAGGAGGAGGAAGAGGCGGCTGCGCAAGGCAGAGGAGAGGAGAGGAACAGGGGAGGAAGAAGAGAAGATAGGAAGAGAGACAGAGAACCAAGGGAGAGAGGGAGTGGTGTGCAGGTGGGCGCAGTGCGAAACAGAGGAGGAAGCAAGGGAGAGGGAGAGGAACAGGGCAGGAAGAAGAGAAGAAGAGAGAGAACCGAGGGAGAGAGAGAGTGGTGTGCAGGCGAGGGGAGACAGGGGAGGAAGAAGAAGAGAGGAAGGGAGGGAATAGAGCAAACAGAGAGGAAACAAAAAGATGGGGAATGAGGGAGAGAGACAACAGAGAAGAGATAGAGATGAGAGGGGGAATGGTACACGTTGTCTGCGGAGTGCAGGAAGAGGGAGGGGTGTACCTGGTGCAGGGGAGGCGTCCGGCGGCGCGAGGAGGAAGATGAGGTCCTCCTGTGGTGTGTGCGTCCGGGGCTGCTGTGGTGTGGTCGTCTGCTGAGGTCTGGAGAGGGAGGGAGGGCAATGGAAATGGGTTCTGCAGGGAGCAATAGAAAGGGAGAGAGAGAGAGAGCAGAGAGATCGAGCGGAGAGATCGAGCGGAGATGGAAATGGGTTCTGCAAGGAGCGATAGAATGGACGAGAGAGAGAGCAGAGAGATCAGGAGAGAGAGAGAGAGAGAAATAGCAGATAGAGAGAGACCGAAGATGGGTTCTGGAGCAGGGATAAGAGAGACTAAAGATGGGTTCTAAAGGCGGGAGAGAAAGAAATGAGTGAGGAGAGAGAGAAAAGAGCGAGGAGAGGGAAACAGGGATTTCGATGGCGGGAGAGGGAAAATTGACATTTGCCGACGTTTAAAATAAACGTCGGTAAAAAATATTTGATTTTTATTATTTAAAAATAAGTATAAAGTCAAAAATATTTACCGACGTTTTATATTAAACGTCAGTGATACATCTTCCGACGCTAATTTTCATCAGTAAAAAAAAATTCGTCTGTAAAAGTCTCTAATTTTTAATTTTTCTAAAAATAAAATTAAACTTTACCGATGTTTTTAATAAAATGTCGCTAAAAGTTCATTTTAAAATTTATTTCCCACTTCATAACAAAATTGAACTTTGCTGAAGGTTTTATTTCGTTGGCAAAATAAAAAAGAAAAATAAATAAAAAAATAACATACTTTTACCGGCGTTTTTTTTTAGTAAAATAAAAAATAAAATACTTTTGCATTATCCATTTTTTCGTCGGCAAAAGATAAATAAAAATAAATAAGACTTTCACCGACGCAAAAAAACATCGGTAAAAAAAGGAAACGTCCCTAAAAGTCGATTATTACCGACATTTTCTAATTCATCGGTAATAATATCTGATTTTTAATTAAGTTAATTCTAGATTGAACTTTGCCGACGAATTTTAAAAGCGTCACTAAAAAACGTCGCTAAAAGTGCAAGTTGTTGTAGTGACTCTTGCCAAGCATTGAAGAGGAAAATGGTCCAAAAAAAAAAACCTCTGCCTACAAATGACATGAGGCCCATCGATTATTCAATCCACTCTCTTTTCTCCTTTTTTCTCTTCTCAATCTCTAAATAGACAAATAAGTAGACGAACAAGAAGAAGAAGAAATAAGGTTTTTATCCCATCTCACTATCAATCCAAAAATACCCCAAACCAACAGAACCAGAGCAATATTAACCTCTCAAAAAAGAAAAAAAAAACTTGTAAATCGATTGTGATCTATGGGGCATTTGAATAAATACCTTTCGCTTCAAGGAGAAAAGATACCACTCTGAAATCGAACCGTCGATGTTGGATGAGAATAGACGAGGGAAGGAACTCTAGAATTGAGATTGCCTTGGATGGTGTGCGGACACATAGAATAGCGTGTCATTCGATGATGGAGCCAGGAGAGACGAGCCAGATCTCGAGGGGGCCATCTTCTCGAGTGACGGCGGGCTGCAACGCGTCAACGATGGTGGAGAAAATCAAACGCACTAGAATGAGATGAACCCCAAACACTCAAGCAAAAGAGAAAGAGAAAGAGACTTGTAAAAAGACAATGCAGTAGAGTTGAAGATGAAGAAAGAGAGAGATGCACGATTTAGAGAAAAAGGCGGGAACGTTGGAAATGGAAAGGGGGCATCTTCGAACACGATTTAAAGAAAGAGGACAGGGAAACTGAAAAGGGATATTGAGTTAGAGGGGGTGCGGGAAATAGAAAATATTAGGGCTCCACTTATTTTTTATTCCTTTGAAAATAAATGCCGGAAGTAAAAGACTTTCCCGGCGAAATTAATGTGCCGATAATGGTTAAATGGAACTTTGCCGGCGATATAGGTATTTCGCCGGCAAAAAACACTACCTTTGCCGGCGAAAATAATAATTTGCTGGGAAATATTGGACCTTTGCCGACGAAAATACAGCGCCGGGAAAACATTATCATATCCCGGCGAAATAACATTTTTCGCCGGGGAAAGGTATACTTTCCCCGGCGTTTTATAATTACGCCGGGAAATATGCAGATTGTCGTAGTGAAGAAGGACAAAATGATCCTCGAAATATCTAGTTTTCAAAAAGTATATTTTTGACATGGTTTTGAGATTTCGAAATGTGTGTCCAAATTTGAGTGTGAAAGGACAATTTTACCCTTTTTGGGCCAAAACTTTGGTTTCTAAGCTTCAAACACAGAGGGGCTAAAAACAAAAATTGTAGATAGTCATTAATCCGTTCAAATGAAATCAAAATCATGATTAACACGAAAATCAACACGATCCTCCCACGCTTACACGTACACCCAGGCCTTCCTAAGCGTGTCTAACTAACATAAAACGTTCTCAAAATTCCCAAAGCTATGTCCAAGACTAAAAATAATCAAATTCTAACCCAATGGTAACTAAATCCACTTATGACTAAGCACACGCTAAGAATACACTATTAGGGTGAATCTTGGGTTGGGGTTTGACATCTTCCACCCCTTAGGATATTTGGTCCACCAAATACAACAGACTTTTACCTCTGGTAACAAGTGTGGATACTTCCTTTGAACTTGATCTCTCAATTCCCATGTGGCTTCTTCTGATTCGTGATTTTCCTAAAGTACCTTGACCCTATGAATAGTCCGGTTTCTCAATTCTTGCTCTTTGGTATCAATGATTTTGATCAGCTTTTCCACATATGAAGCATCTTCTCGAATCTCTAAAGGCTCGTGCTGTAATATATGAGAAAGACTGTGAACATATTTCTCGAGCATGGAAACATGAAATACGTTGCGTACCCCAGAGAGTTCCGACAGTAACGCAAGTCTATAAGCAACATCTCCAGTCTTGCTCAAAATCTCGTACGGACCAATAAACCTTTTTGACAATTTGCCCTTATGTCCGAACCTCAGAGTTCCTCTAAATGGTGAGACCTTTAAGAACACTTTGTCACCCGCTTGAAACTGCAATTCTCTTTGGCGAGTATCAGCATAACTCTTCTCTCTACTTCGGGCGATTTTCAAACGTTCCTGAATCAATTTGACCTTGTCACTTGTCTCTCCAACTATCGTCGGTCCATGGAAACTGCGTACACCGACTTCTTCCCAACATACTGGAGTTCTGCATCTTCTGCCATAGAGTGCCGCGAAAGGTGCCATATCGATGCTAGAGTGGTAGCTATTGTTATAAGCAAACTCACAAAGTGGTAGGTACTCATCCCATTGAACTTTGAAATCTAACACATAAGCACGTAAATGTCTTCATGAGTCTGTATCGTCTGTTCTGACTGACCATCGGTCTGAGGATGATACACTGTGCTGAACTGGAGTTTGGAACCCATGGACTCAAGAAGAGTTTTCCAAAACCTCGAAACAAATCTGCTATCTCTGTCTGAAGCGATGGAGACAGGCTAACCATGCTTACTAACAATCTCTTCAACCAATAATTTTGCTAGTGGTGCCATATGCATCATATTCCCTGTCTTCATCGGAATGAAGTGAACAGACTTTGTGAGACGGTCCACAATAATCCATATTGCATTATTCCCCTTCTTAGTATTTGGTAAACCAGAGACGAAATCCATGGTGATATGCACCCATTTCCACTCCGGGATTTCCAACGGTTGTAGCAAACCTGGGGGTTTCTGATGTTCTGCTTTAATCAACTGGCAAGTTAAACAACGAGATACAAAAGTTGTTATCTCTCTCTTCATGTTGTTCCACCGAAATCTGTTCTTCAAATTCTGATACATCTTTGTGCTACCCGGATGCATGGAGTATCTTGTACTGTGGGCTTCAGTCATTATTTCATTCTTCAAGTCATCCACATTTGGCACACACAACCGATAACGAAAATACAATACACCATCCGAAATATTGAAATCTAGCCGTTCTGCGATGTGTTTCACAATCTTTGCCAAATCTAGGTCTTGCAACTGACTGTCCTTGATCTTCTGGATAAAAGTAGGCTCAGACACTGCCATATTTGCTAACATTACACCCAACTCTAGGGTCTGCACTTCCACACGGAACTCTTCAAACTATTGAAACACACTGGCTCCTCTCAAGCTGGCCATGGTCACTAATTTTCTACTCAATGCATCAGCTACTACGTTCACTTTGCCTGGATGATACTTAATTGGAAAGTCATAGTCTTTGATGTATTCCATCCACCGTCTCTATCTCATATTCAAATCCTTCTGCGAGAACAAATATTGTAGACTCCTATGGTCGAAATGGACTTCGAATTTCTCTCCATAGAGATAGTGTTTGCACATCTTCAAAGCAAAAACCACTGCTGCTAATTCAAAGTCATGAGTTGCATAGTTTTTCTCATGATCCTTCAACTGCCTCGAGCCATAAGTAATTACCTTGCCATCTAGTACCAATACACAACCCAGTCCCACATTTGAAGCATCTGTATAAACAATGAATCCACCGTTGCTCGATGGTAATGTGAGAATTGGAACTGTGGTTAATCTTCTCTTCAGTTCTTGAAAGCTTGTTTCACACTGTTCGGTCCAAACAAATGGAACATTCTTTCGGGTCAATTTTGTCAATGGTGCTGCAATGGATGAGAAACCTTAGACAAATCTTCGATAGTAGCCTACTAATTCCAAGAAACTTCTAATTTCGGTTACACTATTCGGTCTCTTCCAATCAACAACTGCTTCTATCTTGGCTGGATCAACTGCTAAACCTTCTTTTGAGATGATGTGGCCTAGAAAAACGACTTGCTCTAACCAAAATTCACATTTACTGAGTTTTGTATATAACTGGTTGTCTATCAAAAGCTGTGATGATATCCTCAAGTTTTCTTCGTGATCCTCTCTACTCTTGGAATACACAAGAACGTCGTCAGTAATACTACTGTAGAGTGGTCCAAGTACTGTGCAAATACTTTGTTCATGAGGGCCATGAAGACTACGGGTGCATTTGTCAATCCAAAGGGCATTACTAAGAATTCATAATGCCTATATCTTGTTCGAAAAGCTATTTTCTGCACATCTGTATCCCTAACCCTCAACTGGTGATACCTAGACCTCAAATCTATCTTGGAAAAGTATGTTTCTCCTTGTAATTGGTCAAACAATTTGTCTATTCTTGCAACGGGTACTTGTTCTTGATGGTCACTTGATTCAATTTTCTATAGTCAATGCACATTCTCAGGCTTCCTTTTTTTTCACAAATAAAACCGGTGCTCCCCATGGTGAAACACTTGGCCTATTGAAGCCTTTGCAATTGAAGTTTCAATTCACTCAATTCTGCTAGAGCCATCCTATAAGGTGCAATGGAGTTCGGAGTTGTCACTGTAAGAAGTTCAATTGTGAACTCAACTTCTCTAAATGGTGGCAATCCCGGGATTTCTTCAGAAAAAACATCCAAAAATTCGTACACAATGGGGATTCCCTCCACCCCTTGGGACTGTTTATCCTCTGTGATAAATGCAATAAAAGCTTCACGCCCACTCTGTACCAATCTGCTTGCCTTGAGTACTGAAATGAATCCTGCTCTAGTTTGTTTTCTATTTCCCTGAAACATCAGTTCTGCATGTTCTCCTTCTAATCTGAATGTTATGGTTTTGGTAAAACAATCCATGGTGGCATGATATGCTTCTGACCAATCCATACCTAAGATGATGTGAAAATCACGCATGTCTAGCACAATAAGGTTGGCTGGTAAATTAACATCTCCTAACAGGACTAGACAGTTAGGGTAATAGGTTCTGCACTCAACCTGTTTACCTACTGGTGTTGTAACAATCAAAATATAATCCAGTTGACTATGTGGTGCATCAATCATCTTGGCAAGAATAGGAGATATAAAAGAGCGTGTTGATCCAAGATCAAATAACATCTGTGCTTCTACTCCACAAACAAGAAGTTTACCTTCTACCACGTCTCCTACAGCTTCAGCATCTGCATGATTAAGATTAAATAGACATCCATGTTGTTGCGGCCTATTTTGTGCCTGATTTTGCCTACCTTGTACATTCTTATTCTGCTGAGGAGGACAAACATTCTGATTTTGTATTGGTGGTCTGGCTTGCTGCTATTGTTGTGGTGGTCTGGCTTGATTCTGGATTGGTGCCTGATTCTGAGGAGCTGCTTGCCTCTACTACTGGTTCCTGTTGCCTTGAGTTTGGTGTTGTGGGCAATCCTTGATTGCATGGTTCATTGCCCCACACTTGAAGCAAGCACCTGTGGCCTTGCGACATTCATGTGTCTCATGGTTCTTGCCACAGTGAGCACATCCTTGTCTCCCTTGGTTTTGCTCTTACTTTGGCTTCTTGTTATGGTGTTGCTTCTGATTCTGTTGCTAATAGTGCTGTTTTCTGTCTTAAATGATCATGTTATTAATATCCTCAAACTTGTATGCCCACTTTACAACTTCATCATAATTCGCTGGCGGTACTACCCCAATGGTATCTCTCATGATGATGGGATTCAGTCCCTCCAAGAACTTGTTTATCTTCTTCTACTCTGTATCAATAAGTTCGGTGGCATATCTGGCTAGTCTCTCAAATTTGGTGACATATTCCAGAACCGTCATGTTACGCTGCTTGAGTTGTTGAAATTCAATAGCTTTCTGTCTTTTGATATGGGATGGAATGTACTTGTCTTGAAATTGAGTCTTAAATGCTGCCCATGCCTCTTCATTACACATTGTCATATATGGGTCCTTGACCGTCTGCCACCATTGGTCTGCAGTACATAGGAACAAAGAAGCTGTGAGGTTGACCTTCTACCTTCTTGTGCATGTGAAGACGTCAAAGATCTTCTCAATGTTTGCCAACCAGTCATTTGTGACCAACGGGTTCTCGTTTCCTGAAAACTCTTTTGGTGCTCTCTTCCTGAACCTCTCAAATAACAGATTAGGGTCATGTTCCCTATTGTTGATGACAATATTTGGGGCAATAGGTTGAGCTTGATGCCTATTCTGTAGAACATCTAAAAGTTGCCTCTGGACTTGAGTCATTTCCTCATCCTTTTTAGCCATCTGCTCTTGGAATCTAACTTGTGTTTCATTGGCTTGTCTCTGTTGTTCTAACATGGCCTGCATAAGTTCTTGAAACTGTGTAGCTGTGGGTGTACCAATCGGATCTGTCTCATTTTGATTACTACCCGAAGCATTGTTTGTAGGAGCTTTTCTTGGAAGCATTATGCTGTAAAACAAAGTGATAGTACATAATAAATATGGTTTGGTGGTTTCCTAGATGTCATAATAAACGATTCTAAGGAACTCACGAATCCTCGCCACGATCCAAAGCTCTTTCTAGTTTCTTTTAAGTGCCTGAAACAAGTTCCGCTCTGATACCAGTCCTGTCGCGACCCCGGACCGAGACCTGGGCCCGCGACAATGATGATGAAGATATTTGAAGTTAATCTCCCACACGTTCCCGCGGTGAGGATTCCGAGACATGGAAATTCTAGCTCACACAATCAACTATGAGGAAGCGTGTAGCAAATCACACCACAACTAGTCACAAATAATAATTTATTCAAATGCATGAGTAAAAATAGCTTCAAGACCAAGATATCATAAGTAGGGAATAAAATCTGACATTCCCATCACAGTTCAAGTCACAAAGTTAATCAAAAGTATGTTAAGTTGTTACATCCCAAAATAAGAGGCCAACAAAGGCCAATACAATGCCAAAAATATACAAAACCTAAAACATGGTGAATTGAACTCATGACCCTACCCAACGTTTAGATGACGTCGTCGGGTTGCCACTCACGAGTTAGGGGTAGCTCAGCAGCCTCCTCCGGACACTCCTCCTCAAAGGCAATGACGCCAGCACCTGGGCACCAAAATAACAAAAGTCAAACACAACAGTTTGGCAGGTAATCAATTTAGGCGCGAGCATGAAATAACAATTATTTATCGAAAACGTGGTAAAACAATTTTCTGAACTTAAAGTAATTGCTTGACTAAGATGCATTTCGAGATAGAAACAAACTAGCATGAATACATATTATATCATGAATAGTAAATCCACAAAGAGCCCATCCTTTCTCTATCATATATAATGAAAAGAGCAAGCACGCACGACGAACGAGATATACATAATATAAACAAGACACGGTTCCCACAAATACGGGATTCCGGCCGCGGAACCGGACACGCACGATGTGTAATAAAATACACAACTAATCTGCAGATAGTATAGATGTTTAAAGACCCCTAAATAGTAGATCAGACAAAAAGGGCAGTTTAAGCTCAGTGGCATTCACTTGAATTCATGAATGCATAAAATACGTGAAACACGGTCTAAACACGTCGAGTTAAAGAGGGAAAATCACCTATCAAAACAAGACAAAGCACGATTAGCAGTAGGCATAATTATATGCACAAGAGTTAAGAAGTGATCCCCTTTTTAATACTTAAAACAATCTTCAAACGAACTTGTACTCGAATTTCAAAACGAAAATACGATGTTCTTTCTTGTATCAAAGCAGAAATTTAAACACGAAGTCCATCAAGTATATATTGAGGCCATTCATTAACCTTTGTACAATTGGGGCCCAAATGTAAGAAATAAGTATAGATTGGTGTCCCCGAAGTTGGAATACATTTTGGGTCTCCAATGGCACAATGTCAATTTAAAATCCTCAATATAGTCTAGTTTTCAATCTTCAAAGACTTTACTATTAAGATAAAATTTTCAAGCTGGAATTTGACAGGTCACTCGAGCGGTCTGGACAGTTCGCTCGAGTGAGACAGTTCGCTCGAGCGAACCATTAGGTCGCTCGGGCGATCAATCTTTTGTCTTGAACCTGGCCAGACAGTGGACAGTTCACTCGAGCGAACCAATGGTCGCTCGAGCGGACAATTCTCTGTCTAAGCTCGGATCAGGCAGTGGCCTGGTCGCCTGAGCAAACCCAGAGGTCGCTCGAGCGAATAAGCTTCTGTCTGTTCTTACTGAGTGGAGAAACTGCACTTTTTTTGGGTGCCTCTTGAATCATTTCTTCCCTTCTTCTCACCTTCAGACCACCTGAATTCCCCTGAGCCTCCATGCTCTCCAAAGGGTAAATTTCACATTTCAATCCATATATTTAAACATCCAAATTCCATTTCTTATCAAAACCAACCCAAATTTCTAATGGAACAAAGTTTACAATCAAATAGAGATCTGAAAATTTGGAAAGTTACTTGACATTAATACAAATACTTGAGTAAAAGTCATAAGACAAGAGTTTAAGAAAACCTAACAATAAAACCTAATAACAAGTTCTATGCAAACTTCAAGAGTAACAATGAAATCCACAAACACATGTGTCAAACCCCAACCCAGGATTAAACCATTAGTGTTTACTTAGTGTGTGCTTAGTCTTGATTGGGTTTAGTTATCGTGGGTTAGAGTATGATTAGTTTTTAGTCATGGTTTTTAGTTGGGGAGTTCGAGAACGTTTAGTGTTTACTAGGCTCACTCAGGAAGGCCTGGGTGTACGTGCAAGCGTAGGAAGATTGTGTTTGGTTGTGTGTTAATCGTGATTTTCATCTCATTTGATTGGTTTTATGATTATGTGCAACTTTCATGTTTAGCTCATTTGTGTTTGAAGCCCAGAAACTCAAGTTTTGGCCAAAAGGGTAAAATAGCCTTTTCACACTCAAATCTGGACACGATTTTCGAGATCCCAAAACCATGTCAAAAATATACTTTTTGGAAACTAGATATTTCAAGGATCGTTTTATCCTTCTTCGTCGACTTCATTTGAGGCCCACAAGACCATGTTTTGACTCATGCAAGATTGGCACAAAAGGGGGACCCACTTGCAAACACTTAAGTCCTTTCTCTTCTTCCTTTCCCCATTCCACAACAAAATCTCTGCACTTTTCTTAACCTAGGGCTGAAAAACCCCTTTTTCCCCTCTTCTTCTCTTCATGAATGCAAGAGCTATAAGTCTCCAAATGAAACTCTAAAACCACCATCTTCTTCCTCTCAAGACAAGCTTTCTATTGGTACCATTTTCTTGAAGTTTCCTTGTGAGAAAGATCTTCATTTTCTTCTTCACATCTTGTTTTGGCACCTCTAGGTAAGATCTTCAACCCATCTCTTCAATAGAGTTCTTTCTACTTCCAAAGATCTTGTTTTTCTAACCTATAGCACCTATTTTGAAATGGGTTGCTTGGTTGTGTTTTTGGGTGAGTTTTGAATGGATTTCATGGGTTTTTGTAGTTCTTGGCTTTGGTTTGGAGTGCTTGAAGAAGAATCATGTTTTCATTGACTAAGGCAAGTGATCTATTTAAGTTGTTGTGCATGTGTGTTCATGGATTTATTATTTGGTACAAATGTCTTGCTTATTTAGGTTTTCATGTTGTGTTCTTACATTGGAAAATGCAAGCATGTTTAATAGCTTTCCAAACTTTCAGATTTCATATCTTTTAACCAAGTCTTGCTTTTGTTGAAGTTTGGATTTGTTTTGATAAGAAAGGGTTTCAAGGGTTTTGAAATGGGTTGCTATGTTAATGATTTTGTTAAGTATGAAATGAATGCCCCAATGTGAGCCTTGATAGCATGTATATTCATGTGTTTAAGTTGCTAATTAGGTTGGAAAAGATGGTAGAAAAGAAAGGAAGAGTGAAGGACCAGTGCACTGTAGAAATCAGAACTGGGTTCTGATTTCCGCAGTTCACGCGGTCGACCGGCCAAGGGGCGCGGTTGACCAGGGACACAGGATTTGGTCCCAGTTGGATGACCTGCTGCACTGCGGGAATTACTGTTCCTGCAGTTCACGCGGTCGAACCGGCCACGGGCGCGGTCGACCGGCGACACAGGGTCAGGTTCTCTGGAACCTGACCAAAACACTGTTCATTGAATAAAAGTTACAACTTTGAGTCGACCGGGACTTGGCCGGTCGACCGGGCTCACAGTGTACGCGGTCGACCGGCCAAGGGCCAGGTCGACCGGGCACACTGGAATTTCCCCTGTTTTTGGAACCAGGCCCAATTGTATTTTCTTTAAAAATTTGAAACCAGGCTATATTAAGGACTTTAAATAGACATTGTGTGAATGGAACTCCATGCCTTGTACTAACTTCGGGGACACCAATCCTTATATTTTAAACATAGAGTTCCAATCAACCAATGGTCAATGAATAGCCTAGGTATGTACTTGATAAAATTATCGTGTTTTGAGCGTTGATTTAAGACCGCAAGTTACATCGTGTACTCGTTTTGAAATCAAGTTTGCAAGCTCGTTCTAAGATGTGTTTCAAGTATTAAATGGGGGTCACTTCTATAAGTTGTGAGCATATATATTATGCATTTTGCTAGTCGTGCCTCGTCTTGTCGTGACAAGTGATTTCCCCTTTTATTTTCGATATGTTTGAATCGTGTTTAGCGTGTTTTGTGCATTCATGAACTCAAGTGAACACCACAGAGCTTGGACTGCCCTTTCAGTCTGATCCACTGTCTGGGGGTCCTTAAACATGTGAACTAACTGCAGATTAGTAGTGTATTTATTACACATCGTGCGTGTCCGGTTCCGCGGCCAGAAATCCCGTATTTGTGGGAATCGTGTCGTGCTATATTATGTATATTCGTGCTTGTCGTGCGTGCTTACTCTTTCCATTACAAATGGTAGAGAAAGGATGGGCTCTTTGTGGATTTACGATTCATGATATATATGTTATGCATTCATGTTAGTTTGTCTTTGATTTAGAAAAGTATTTCGTAAGTATTGTTTTACATGCTTTTACTTAAAATGATTTCTTGCCAAACCGTCGTGTTTGATGCTTGTATTTTGGTGACCAGGTGCAGGAGACCCTCCCTTTGAGGAGGAGTGCCCGGAGGAGGCTGTTGGGCCTACCCTAGCACGCGAGTGGCAACCCGACGACGTCATGTAGACGTATGGGCGGGTCATGACGATGATCACCTTTTTGGGATTTTTACATACTTTTGGAATTGTATTGGCCTTTGTTGGCCTCTTATTTTGGGAAGTGTAATAACTTAACTTACTTTGTTAACTTTACAACTTGAATTATTATGGGAATGCCTCGTTATGTTTTCATTCTGATATTTATGTCTCGATGTCATTATGTTTCCTATTATAACATGATATGATAAGATGTGATTTGCCACGCGCTTCCGCATACTTAATCATGTGAGTTGGTTGTTCCATGTGTGTTTGTTTTGGAACCCTCACCGCGGGAACCTGTGGGAGGTTTAATCATCTTAATCTTTCAAATAATCTTATACTTAATGCCGCGGCCTCGGTCCGGGGTCGCGACAACATGCACATTCAACCTATAGAGATTACTTGCCTTTGCCCAAATGCCAAACAAATCTTCTTCAAGCACTCTTACTCAAGAGCTAAGCCAAGCACTACAAAAACTCCATGAAAACCATTCAAAACTCAACCAAACTTGCAATCTAGAAACCCATTTCGAAATGGGTGTTGAAAGTTAGAAAAACAAGGTCTTTAGGAGTCAATAGAACTCTATTGAAGAGATGGGTTGGAGCTCTTACCAAGAGATGCCCAAACAAGAAGTAAGGAAGAAAATGGAGAGCTTGCCCAACTAGGAATCCTAAGAAAATGATATCAATAGAAAGCTTGGGATGAGAGGAAGAAGATGATAATCTTAGAATTTCATTTGGAGGTCTCTAGTTCATGCATTCAAGAGGAGAAAGTGAAGAGGAAAAGGGGGTTTTTCAGCCCTAGGTTTAAAAAGTTGCAGGATTTGGGAGTGAAAGAGGGAGAAGAGTAGAGGTAGCTTAAATATCTTGCAAATGGGGCCCAATAACACTAATTCTTGGATGAATGAAAACATGATCGTGGGGGCCTCAAATGAAGTTGACGAAGAAAGATAAAATGATCCTCGAAATATCTAGTTTCCAAAACATATATTTTTTTACACGGTTTTGAGATTTCAAAATGTGTGTCCAGATTTAGGTGTGAAAGGACAATTTTACCCTTTTTGGGCCAAAACTTGGGTTTCTGAGCTTCAAACACAGACGAGCTAAAAACAAAAATTGTAAATAGTCATTATTCCGTTCAAATAAAATCAAAATCACGATTAACACCAAAATCGACACGATCCTCCCACGCTTGCACGTACACCCAGGCTTTCCTGAGTGTGTCTAACTAACATAAAACGTTATCAAAATTTTCAAAGCTATGTCCACAACTAAAACTAATCATATTCTAACCCAACGGTAACTAAACTCACTTATGACTAAGCATACACTAAGAATACACTAATCAGTTTAATCTTGGGTTGGGGTTTGACAAATCCCATGTCAGATAGGGTTTCGGTCAGGTTGGACCCTAGGAACCTTTTTCCAATCCTGACCCAGGCTATCAGGTTCTTTGTCGATGCTTTCGCCATGGTCAGTATTAGCTTTCTGCGGCTTGCGACCATGCTTATGCGCCTGCTCGCTTGCAGCTACGCACACTGCGGTTGTCGTCATGATGAATGTGCCTTGCGTAGGTGCTGGTTAACGGGCTTTCGGTTGTCTTTGAGTCTTTCCATTTACTTGGTGGTCCCTTCTCACGTGATACTTCGACCTAGGTCTCCTTGTCAGTCAGGGTCCTTGTGTTAAGGGAGCCGCTTGGACAAAATATCTTTTCATAGTGGGAATGACGACGATCAACTTTCTTGCGGACGGCTAATTACTTCCCTTGCGATACCTCGGCCGGAGTCCCCTTGGCAGCTGGCGTAATTGCCTGAGCGCTAGAGGGCGTCAGTCGAGCCATCACTAGGTATCGGGGGTTGTCGAGGGTGTGGAACCGTCTGTCATGTCTGTAAAAGAGGTGATTTATCACACTCATCCTATGTGATTTCTCTGTGGTGTTAAAGCTAGCTAACAGTTGTAGCCCCGGCTTCCCTAGCGAAGTCGCCAAAATATGTAAACAGTAAATAAATGATACTCTAAAAGTAAAGTGAAAGCAAGGTAGCTAGGAGAGAAGAAATGTGTGTGCCCATGGCAATTCTATTTTAATAACTAGAGATCTCAGGGTTTACACTAAGCTTCTGGTCTGTCCGGCATTCGGACTGCCCGTACTCCTTTATTACAGAGAAATCACGTAGCACAAACTTTTCTGGAGGGGAAGAATACGGCTAGGAACATCTTTTTTCCCTCTAGAGTATCCCATGCATTCCACCCCTTGGGATCGGCGCCCCTTTTCTTTTAAGAGGCTACTCCGCACGTGCTAACCTTCTCTTTTCCTTCCTTTGTTTATAGATGAAGGCAGGCTCCCCTAGGTTAGTTGCATCGCTCTGACTTCATTTCCTTGCTTTTGGCAATACAACAGAGATGGGACCCTTCGGGTGAGGGAACCTTCTCGATTCCCTTCTCTCTCTTTCTCCACCTTTGCTGGTAAGGAAAGGCAGGGTTCCAGGGTCAGCAGTGTCTTTGCTGACTTAGCAGAAGTGAGACCCCACCTTTCTTTCCTTTTCAATACTGCTGAATAAAGTTCCATTTGTGGGTCCGTTTGGCAGTTTATTTTGGACCCATGTTCTCCTTTGTTTCGGCGTGTCTACAATCTCAACCATCAAAGTGTAACACTCTTGATTGTTTTGCTAGTACATTATTATATGTACTGAAGGCTCATGTGTAACACCTTATGCAAAAGCTGTCTCTAATTAATGAATGCTCTCATAATTTCTAAGCAGTAGGCTCTTAATCCTAAGAGATTAATGGACTCAAGTTTCTGCTATATATTTATTTTGAGTTACTAATGAGTGAGGCCTGTTAGGGATTTTGTATATTGCAATTTGATGGATGCATTATCATTTTAATCATCATTTGAATTTTCACACATGCATTGATTTAGAAAATGTTGAAATCTTGATTTACACATGGATTGTTTTTTAGACTTGTAAAACTATTGATTTATGCATGTTTTGTTTTTAATCTTGGATGCATTTAATTTGAAAATGAAGTTTTATGAATCAAGCTAGCCTGTTTTAAATCTTTCAAATCATTTTAGGCCTTTTATGTTTCATGATTTTAAAAGAACTCTTAGATTGATTTAAATCATGATTCCAAGCTTGATTTAATGGCCCAAAAGTCCCCTCAAAGAAATACTTTGAAATATGCATTTTTGAGGTTTTTGGTCCCTGGGCCCAGGTCGACCTGCAGTGTGCTCGTTCGACCGAGCCCATGGACCCGGTCGACCGCGCACACTGCGGGTCGACCGGGAAAAGAGCCGTTGGGCCTTTTTTTCAAATGATCAGATTTTTGACCGTTAAGCCCAGGTCGACCGGGGTAGAGTGGGGGTCGACCGGGGATACGCCAGAACTCATTTTTTAAGTATAAAATGAGGTTCATTCCCTTGAAAAACATGTTGGTCAAAGAAGATAAAAGAGCCTTCCTTGAGGTGTTTGGAGGCAAGAAAAAGGGGAATGAATTAAGAGAGACCAAGGGGTCATTAGTAAAGCTAAAGCTTGGATTAATGAAGTTAAATCTCTAAGTAAGCTTTAGTTTTTGTTAATCATATGTTTCATGCCTTGTTTAAATTATTGGTAAATGATTTTTAGCATGATAACTATGATGTGTTGAATCCATTCTTCATTTAATCTTTGATCTAAGTTGGATTGGATTCTTCACCTAGATTTCAAACCAAGTTTGTTTTCAAATCTTCTTGAATCATGCTTAGCCAAAATCTTTGATTTCTTTTATAGCATGATTCATTTACTTGGTTGAATCTTTATTTTTGTTTTCATTCATTTGAACCTTAGTTAAATTAGTTTGGTTTAGAAAACAACATAGCACATGCATCACATGTTTAGTGTTAATTAGTTTCATACAACTTGTGAGTCTTTGATTTTCATTTCATCAATAAGTTAGTATTATCCATCACATGTTTAGTGTTAATTAGTTTCATACAACTTGTGAGTCTTTGATTTTCATATCATCAACAAGTTAGTATTTTATACATGTGATTTGCATTTCACTTCAATCAAATCTTTGTGTGCTTTAAACTTTAAAATGCCTTAAGCATACTTTAATTGAGCCTTCATTTTAACTTGATTGAAGTTATCACACACACACATCATGATCATACACCTTTGCATTTATATAGTGTTTGTGTGAGTTTGATTTAAACTTTCATATTCGCCTATTTTAGAGGCAATTAAATTGAGCTTAAATTGTAATCTCTTAAAGTGTTTGTGTAGACACTTATTTGAGAAATCATCTTTTGTAAAGGTTATTGCTTAGCCTAAGAAAAGCATAGTGTAGAGGTTATTGCTTAGCCTAGAAAAGCACATTGATAGGTTGTTGTTTAGCCTAGAAAAACATCATTGTTAGGTTAATACTTAGCCTTGGAAAGCATATTGTAAAGGTTATTGCTTAGCCTTTTGAAAAGCATAAATAGTGGAAATCCGATGGGGTGTTGGATCACAAGCCGGTAGTAGATGTAGGCATTGAGGCCGAACCACTATAAATCCTTGTGTAGTGGTGTTTGCTTTGTGGTGATTGTTTTGTTTAAGTTTCCGCATATTGTATGTTAATCATCACATATGACTAGTTGATTGTTAAGAAATTAAAATTGGACATAATTAGTCATTAAGTGTAGATCACCCTATTCAACCCCCCCCCCCCCCCCCCCCCCCTCCTCTCTAGGGTAAGGATCCCGGACTTTCAAGGCCTACTATAGGTCAACATCTCGGTATCCTGGGTACATGGTAGTGGGATTGTGGAAATATATACTTCTAAAGATGGAATCAATCATTTAAGAGAGAAATATCCTGTTGTACCAATTGATGAGATTTATCTTTGATAACTACGCACTCAACTCAATTAAGAATAAATTAGATGGTATCAATGATCAGTATGATTAATTGGATCACAAGGATAATATGAGGTTGATCCAATTTGGTTGGACATATTAATTTCAATAGATCCATGGATATAATTGATGGAGGGGTCTACTTGCAGTAATTGGAAAGTTTAGGGTCTTCTTGTAAATATTCCTAAGACTAAAGTGCAATTGCATTTATTTAGTGGAGCAATTAACTGTGGGTCCAGAATTCACATGAGATGTGGGGTCCAAATGTTTTAGTTGGAGCCAGTTTCTAAGGAATCCTTAGTGGTCCCCATGCTAGCCTAAGAAGAGAATGTATTTATTCCAATTGGAACTCTTAAGGAAAGGAAGAGTATGACACATAATAGAAATAGAAGTGAGACTTCTAATTTTAGTGAGAGTGGAGGTGTGCCATAAACTATAAATAAGAGGAGAGGGTTAGAGATCTCTACACTCTCTCATAAGACTAAGTCTCTCTCTCTCACTCTCGTCTGGTTTCCTTTTTGAGTGCCTAGGGTTTCTTCTTATTAGATATCCCACCATTTCCTTTTTAATGAGTTCTCTAAAAGGGGTTCATAGCGTGGAAAACACAAAGGCTAAGAGTTCAAATCTGGGAAATAGGATTTTCGTGGAATCAAATAATCAAGTTCTCGATTAGAGCGTAACTAAGCCCCTAAGGTATAGATCTACATCTAGTTATTTTTAGTAGATCTTCTTGTTTATGCTTGCTTGTTTTCTTGATCTGTGTTTTTTGAATAGATCTTCGATCTTAATACATGAGATTAGGGTTTTAGATATTGTGATTGGATTCTTGGCCTTTTGGATGTTTGATCCTTGCATTAAGTAGGTCAAAAGTTTTGAAAACTCATCTAGAAGGCCCACCTACTTCTAGCAATATTATCCTTGGCACATGAAATAACTTTGGTGGAGCCCAACTAGGAAAGATTTTCACAAATTAGAGTCTAAGATTGGAAAGAGATCTTCTAAAATTTAAATTATTGCTAAGATCAGAGGTTTGATTGGAGTTTGAGCTAAGCCTATGAGAGACCAATTGGGAAATAACTTGTGCCAAAGATGAGGTGAACAAGCTATAAACTGAGGAGCCCCCGTTGGACATCCCATGCCTCTTCTCCTCTAGGCTAGGACGACCCACATCCCTCTCTCTCCTCTCTTCCCTCTTCTTCTCCTTTCCCCCTTTCAGTTCTCTGTCTATTCTAGTTCTAGTTCTCCATATTTTTATTTTTTTAAGTTAACTTTGGGCCTTGTCCAAGCAAAGTAACTTATGGAGGAGATTGTAAAGAATATATTTTTAATGAAAAACCAAGCAGCATTCTTTGCAATGGTTGGCTGGTTCTTCTTATTGGGGCTTGGATGAAGATAAGTGCTTTTCTCTTGTTTATTTAGTAGTTATAACTTGTTCTGTTATGTCATGCTTTTAATGTTTAATAGGCTTGTCTTCATACCCTAGACAACTTCAATGCTTGATTTTTAAAACTAAAATTTGATTTTTGACTATCCATGCTTAGGTTCAATAGGCCATGTTTAGAACTTAGGTTTTCTTTGATGGTTTATGCTTAGTTTTGATGGGTAGTGCTTAAATTTTTTTAATTCTTTTATGAAGTGAAGGAGTCCTGGCTTTTGAGATTTATTATTTGATAATGTTAATAAAAAGAGATTTAAAAGTTAAATAATTCAAATAAACAACATTGATTTGTTTTTTATTTGAAGGAAAGGATTTGGAACAAGTTAAAGGTTCCTTCTGAATAAGGTGGTAGTTGCTTATTGGATTCCTATTCTCTAATCGCGTTCATCAATTATGATTTTCCTTCTAATTAATTGTTTGATTTTTTTTTTTTTTCATTCCAAAAATTCAACTTATTTGATTAGTTAGTCAGTTTTCTTAATCTAAAAGTCTCTTTAATTAACTCCTTATGGATTCGACCCTTATTTGACACTGTCTTACATAGATACCCGTGCACTTACGGTTAATTTATATCTTAAAGATCACAAACACCATCTGTCCTATCTAAACTCATGAAATAAATGGACCATATAGAAACTCAACCTTGATTTACCACTGTTCTTTTAGTAGATAGCTAATTCACCATCCTCGTATTATCCAACTTTTTGTGAGATTAAAAAAAATAGTTCCAGATCCACTAAGGCTCTGACTAAGAAAATTTGTGACTCTCCATTTAGGTAAGTTGGTATGAAATGAATATCCTATCATGTGCCTTCTGTTAGAAAAATCTTGGGTTTATAAACCCTCTCTCGAATCAATCCAATGATATTGTAAACATATAATCTAAACCAGTAGTGTAGTAAAATGGTACCTGATTGTGTCATCTTCAAACTCTGATCCAACAGAAGGTTGGTCTTCAATGGGGAATCACAACTCTCTTGTGCTTTCTCTTTTCTTCTCCGGTAAATGATGGTTGCAGAGAATCTATCATAAGCAAGAGAGTTACCCGGGTTGCCTTTTATAGGCCCTGAATCTCTCCTTCCATCAAGAAGAGAATAAATTGCTTTTAACCCTCAAATTAACATAGATGGCAGTTACAAAAGGAAAATTTAAAAAGAAAGATAAATGAGAGATAACTGATCATTTTGAAAATGGTCACGTGGGCCAACACAATTCGGTCCAACATTCTCCCACTTGGTCTATATGACCACAAAAAAAAAAATTAAAAAATAAAATCAAAAAACTAAATTCGAAAATGACTTTGACCGGTGATCACCATTTTTAAAAATAACAATTGCCATCTGAACCTTTATGTCAATCTTTAATTTGTAATTAAGCCAGTTTGCCAATGAGAACTATGGCGGTTACATGTCTTGAACGACTTGCTTCATTCCATAATTAATTCACTAACATTCTAACTTAACACAATCCTTAATAAGGGTAAAATAGGATGATTTTCATGGCAATCCTATTTATTGGGTACAATAATGCCAATTTTCTTTAATTTTCTCACTTTATACACTTCAATCACATGTGACAATAATTTCAATAAAGTAAGAAAATACGAAATCTTATTTCAATGATAAATATGACAGTGTCTTTACATATCTTCAACAAGGTTGTTCTAACAGTCCCATATTTTTAACATGCTCTTTGTAATCCTTTGGCGCCAATGCCTTTGTTAAAGGATCTGCTATCACGAGACTTGTCGGGATCCCAACAACAGACACTAACCGATCTCGTACCTTTTCTTTTAGTGCAAGGTATTTTACTTCCAGAAATTTTGATTTACTGGAAACCTTGTCATTCTGAGCAAATCTTCTTGCAGCGTCATTATCACCATAAATCTTTAAGGGCTCAGAAATGGTGTCCATAACACGTAGTCCTGAGATAAAATCACGCATCCATAGAGCATGACCTGTGGCTTCAAAGCATGCCACGTATTCAGCATCAAATGTAGATGGAGTCACTAAAGTTTGTTTTGCACTTCTCCATGAAACTGCCCCGCCAGCTAATAGGAAGATGTATCCTGAAGTCGACTTTCTTGTATCGAGGCAACCAGCGAAGTCAGCATCCGAATAACCGACCACTTCTAAGTGATCGAACATTTTATAAAAGAGCATGTAATTTCTTGTGCCACTAAGGTATCGCAAAACTTTCTTAACTCCTACCCAATGTGCCATTCCTGGATCACTTTGATATCTACTAAGCATGCCAACTGCAAAACTGATATCAGGTCTAGTGCATGTTTGTGCATACATTAAACATCCGATTGCAGCTACATAAGGACAAGTTTCCATTTGTTTTCTGTCAATTTCATCTCTTGGACATCGTTCTTTACTAAACCTGTCACCTTTTGTCATAGGTACATTTTGTGACTTACACCCTTCCATACGAAATCTCTTAAGTACATTTTTAATATAGGCTTCCTGTGATAACCCAAGTAATCCGCAAGATCTATCTCGATAAATCTCGATTCCTATTACAAATGTCGCTTCACTCATATCTTTCATATTTAAATTGTTCTTAAGATATTCCTTAATTTCGTAAATCATTCCAAGATCATTACTAGCCAATAAAATGTCATCGACATATAGGACTAAAATCATAAATCTGCTCCCATTAACCTTGAGATATATACAATGATCAACGGTATTTTCCGTAAAACCATAAGATGTAATAATGTGATTGAACTTTAAATACCATTGTCTGGGAGCCTGTTTAAGACCATATATCGATTTCTTTAATTTACAAACTAGTTTATTTTCATTCTCTTTCACGAAACCTTCAGGTTGTTCCATATACACTTCTTCTTCTAGATCTCCATTTAAGAACGCTATTTTGACGTCCATTTGATGTAACTCTAAGTTGAAATGAGCTACAATTTCCATAACAATTCCAAATGAGTCCTTTTTAGACACCGGAGAGTAGGTTTCATGATATTCTATACCTTCTCTCTGAGTAAAACCTTTAGCCAAGAGTCGGGCTTTGAACCGTTCAACTTTCCCTTTGGAATCCCTTTTGGTTTTAAAGACTCATTTACAGCCAACGGCCTTGGAACCTTTGGGTAGTTCAACGATATCCCAAATTTCATTTGTGGCCATTGATTCTAACTCATTCTTCATGGAATCTAACCATTTATAGGAATTCTCATTTTCAATGGCTTCCTTAAATGTCTTAGGATCTTCTTTAATTCCAATATCAGATTCTTCCAAATACACTACATAGTCATCCGGAATAGCAGGTTTTCTCATTCGAGTTGGCCTTCTCAAATCTCCGGATCAGATTCATTGATGCTATGTTGTGTATTTTGAAGTGGATCATTATTTTGTTCAGGGAATGACTCATTGATGGGATTTTGAAAATTTTGTGGTTGTTGTTCCTCTTGATAATCATTAAGTGGAACAAGAACTCTACTATGTATAAGAGGTAACTCAAGTGGATCCCTTATTTCATTGTAAGTCAGAGTTCTATTATGATCACTCCCATTTTTCTCATGATCTTCTAAAAATTTGGCATTTCCAGATTCAACAATCCTAGTTGTATGGGTCGAACAATAAAACCTATACCCTTTAGACCTTTCCGGATAACCAATGAAATATCCACTGATTCTTTTAGGGTCTAATTTCCTTTCTTGTGGGTTAAAAATTCTCACTTCAGATGGACAACTCCAGACTCTAAAATGATTTAAGCTGGGCTTCCTACCGGTCCACAACTCGAAAGGAGTTTTGGGAACTGCTTTCGTAGGAACACAATTCAATATATACATTGCCATCTTTAGTGCCTCTCCCCACATTGAATCGGGTAAGTTGGTGTTACTAACCATACTCCGTACCATATCCATTAATATTCTATTCCTTCTTTCGGCTACACCATTTTGTTGAGGTGTGCCCGACATTGTATACTGTGCTACAATACCTTTCATTTCTAGAAATCTAGCAAATGGGCCCGGGTTACGACCCGATTCAGTGTATCTACCATAATACTCACCACTTCTATTGGATCTCACTACTTTAATTTTCATGTGTAATTGCTTTTCTACTTCTGCCTTAAAAATCTTGAAGACTTTTAAAACATCAGATTTTTCTTTAATCAAATAGACATAACCATATCGTGAAAAATCATCAATAAAAGTGATAAAGTATTCCTCTTCCGTAAAACATGGAACATGAATTTTACTACATATATCTGTATGAATAATTTCTAAGGGTGCAGAACTTCTTGTGGCACTTTTCTTGTTTGTATTGGTTTGTTTTCCCTTTATACAATCAATACAAACACCATAATCGGTGAAATCAAGATTGGGCAATAAACCATCAGTCACTAATCTTTTCATTCTCTGTTCAGAGATATGCCCTAATCTTTTGTGCCACAGCCTTGATGAGTTCTCATTCAGTGGCCCTCTTTTCATGCCTATATTCAAACCACAATTAATGTGAGGTGTGTCTAAAGTTTGTTCATATAGAGAATCTAACTTTAATCTATACAAACCATCACACATATAACCATTCTCAATCAAAATATTATTTCTAAAAATATGTATAATGCCATGTCCAAAGTTGAAATTAAAACCAATACAATCAAGCCTGGAAACAGAAATCAAATTTATGGAAATATCAAAAACCAAGAAAGTATTATCTAAATCCAAGACATGACTAGTGTCAAGCACCAGCCTATAAGTGCCTACAGCTTTAACCCTTGATTCCATTTTATTCCCCATCGTAATGGTTTTCTCGCTATCATTTGGAGTCCACCTTGAAAGGAATCCCTGCACACAACCAGATACATTAATGGTTGCTCCAGATTCGACCCACCAAGAATTTGATGGGATATTAGCTAAGTTGGTTTCTTGACATACAAAAGATAGATTTGTACCTCTCTTTTCAAACCAACTTTTACGCTTTAGGCAATCCTTCTTAAAATGTCCATTCTTTCCACAGAAAAAACATTTCTTCTGTTGGGCTTTGCTTCCTGAACATTGGTTTTCTTTTTGCCTTTTCCTTTTCCCTTGGACTTGTTTTGAGAAACATGATTAACTGTTAATTGTCCCTCAGCCTTAAGCCTCCTTTCTTCTTGATCAGCTTTTGTGATCAACTCATTCAATGTCCACGGAGTTGAGCTCTGGTTGTAGGCTACTTTAAATGGGCCAAACTCGGGAGGAAGAGAATTGAAAATGAATTGCACCAAATATTTTTCAGACACGGGCATATCAACTTCTTTCAATTTAGAAGCGATATTTGTCATTGTAAATATGTGTTCTCTTACTCCCAACGTTCCATTATATTTTATACTTGTAAGACGGCTAATCAAGGATGCACCTAAAGCTTTATCAGTTATTTGAAACTAACCATTTATAGCTTCTAGTAGGTCCTTAGCATTTTCCTTTGCTTCGATGGAACCTCTAATGGTCCTCGATATTGAATTTGTAATAATTCTAATCACAACCTTATTAGCCTTAATCCATTTATTATAGTTAGCCCTTTCATCAACTGAGCTCGCATCCGTGGGCATTGCGGGCTTAGGCTCATCCAAAGCCATATCAAGGTCCAAGTAAGTAATGGCTAACAATAACATATCCAACCATTCAATAAAATTTGATCCATCCAACATGGGTATATTTCCTAAAGTCGAAAGTGATGCCATGGAATTTGTAACTGAAGAAAAATAAACAAGTAACAATAAGTTATGTGATGCTTTGAATTTAGCTACGCAATATACTTAAATTTAAAAGTGATATGTACATCATTGTAAAGCCACCTTTGGGTTGAAAAAACAATATGTAAATATATTACTTTTCTTTGATTAATATGACCATGTCTATAATATGTGATGTGATTGTATTGAATATATTCCTTTGGGTATAAATCAAATACAAGCAAAAAACATTTATTAACCATGTCATATTCCAATTTCAAATTATGGACAATCATACCTTTGGGCTTAATCGAACCATTTCCTTTATGAAATTGCAATTTTAAGTGTTGTCATATTCAAACAATAGAGTTTAAAATACCTCAACTCAATTTAAAGAATTAAACAATTGTCTATAATTGGGTCGCTTTGGCGGCTACCAAGTTAAGAAATTGTTATATTCTATAAATTGATAACAACACTTCAGTGATAAAGTTAGTTCATTCTGTTATCAAGTGTGATGAACCAATCAATCTAAAATATTGGTCCATATATACCATTATATAATTTCCGAATAACTTTATTATATCACATTTAAGTTAATTAGGCATCATTTCATAAATCAATGGTCAAAATTATCATTAATTGATCATTGATCAATACCAAATATCTTTAATAAATTCACCATAAGCATACATCCATCCAATCCAATAAATAAATAAATAACTCTAAATATTAAACCATAGTGAGCATATTTAAATATCTAAAAAAAAAAGCAAAATTAGCAGCGAAAGTAGCAAAATGAGTTAATCATAATGTTAAAATAAAATATGCTCTAGTTTAGAGTGATAAATCAGTCCATCAGATCTGTTCATGTGATAGATCTCAATACTATCAATACAAAGAAGAAAACGGATCGTCGATCCATGTTCAAATATGTTTTTTATGATCAAAATAAGATCTGGACCGTCTATTATTGACCAATCTGTTCAATTCTGAAATTAATCAATGAATTCAGAATGTTATATATGGCCAACACTATCAATTTAACGGCTATGATCAGATTGAATAAACAATATATAAGAATAATTAGAATCAAACTTTAATGAAGAATCTAACTTGATCTCGGCCAATCAATCCCCAAAAAAAATTTTTAGAACTCAATTAGACCCTATTAACTTCTAATAGAATGATTTGATGGTAAAAAATATTATCAGAATAATCAGAACCATCGATCATACTATAATTTTCAATTTTATAGTTCGAGGTCAACTTCTGAACTTTGATTTGGGTCACTTCTGTGGCTTATTTTGGTCAATTGAATGTACAAATATGTATTGTCTAATAAGTGGGTCCAACTGAAAAAAAATTTTCAAAAACTGAATGGGCTTAGTGGGCCCTTAACGGGTCAGGCCCAAACTACAATTGGCCCATAAACTGGCCCAGACCAGAAACTGACCCAGCCCAGAAAATTATGAATAGTGGGTCAGGTCAGGTTGGGCCGAACTATAACTTGACCTGACCCAGCCTATTCTACTTGGGTAACCAGGCTGGGCTAGTAAGGTCGGATTGACCCAACCTGCCTAGCCCGGCCCAGTCACCCAAAGGCCAAAAATGCAGACGAATGGGTTCTTCCTGCAGTATACTGTGCGCTGTCTTGCACACTGTATGCGCAAGACAGCGTACGACCAATTAGTCTTTTTCTTTTTTTATTTTTTATTTTTATAAATCTTTAATAATAAAATAAATCATTATAGAAGTACAAATAAGTAAAGAGAAGTACAATTATCTCTGTTATCTTTTCTTACACCCATCACATTATCAAACTGATGTAATTCTTAAATAAAAAAGTTTTAAATGACAGAAAATAAATCTTTTCTTCCCATCTCTTTCAGATTGGGTTGGGCACTGTAATCCTCAATTTTGAGGCTGTTATTATCCAATAAATTGAATAACCTTTATAAAATACCCAAAATTTCTTTCCTCTGGGTATTTGGATTTTTACTCTGGAAGAATCCAGAAAGCCTCATGAAAAAAAAAAATAATAATAATAGATCATTGGATTGAAACCAGTATTCGCTCTGATACCAAATGTTAGAAAATTCTTGGGTTTATAAACCCTCTCTGGAATCAATCCAATAATACTGTAAACATATAATCTAAACCAGTAGTATAGTAAAATGTTACCTGATTGTGCCATCTTCAAACTCTAATCCAACAGAAGGTTGGTCTTCAATGGGGAATCACAACTCTCTTGTGCTTTCTCTTTTCTTCTCCGGTAAATGATGGTTGCAGAGAATCTATCGTAGTCAAGAGAGTTACCCGGGTTGCCTTTTATAGACCCTGAATCTCTCCTTCCATCAAGGAGAGAATAAATTGCTTTTAACCCTCAAATTAACATAGATGGTAGTTACAAAAGGAAAACTTAAAAAGAAAGATAAATGAGAGATAACTGATCATTTTGAAAATGGTCATGTTGGGCCAACACAATTCGGTCCAACACCTTTGCCAAATTTCAGCACAGAGTTTGATTGATATCATATAAAACATATAATACTTCTAACAAAATCATTCAAAGGCACATATATGAAGCAAGTGTTCTTTTTTAAGTATTAGATTTTTATGGGGCGCTGGATACGTGTAGAACATGACATCAACATGTTTAAATATTCTCATATTTTATCTTTACCTAATGAAATAATCTTGTATCGTAATATTATGGTAGCTTTGATGTTCGACAATTTTGTACAATTTCAACAAGACATAAACTACCGTGTTTGGCAATTTATAGATATTTTATTAGATGTTACGTCTAAGAGAGTGTTAGGAAACAGGACAATTAAATAGTTATCTATATCAAGTGGCATGAGTTGATCAATCTCATGAGAGAGCTAAGAGGATCTCCATTGCATAACTCGTATAACATGCGTCCTATTTCTATTTGTTGATCTGATGTCTTGTATGCACTATTTCTCAAGACAAAAAGTCTAAATGATCCCTTCCATTTAATCTTGCTTTCATCATTTGATCCATCTACAATGGAGCCAACTCTTGTTGGAATAAAACTTAGGGACATCCATATATTGAGAGGGCATCTATTTTGAGAAATTTGGATATTCACTGGGTGGGACCCGTTGTGGAGCTCCACTCCATCAGCTTAAGAACTCACTAAGTTCGGAGAAGGGGGTGGGGGTCGTGGGGAATGGTCAGGCCAGGCTGGGCTGAGGATATCTAGGCCCATCCCGACTTAAGAAACACGGACCCATATCCAACACAAGCCCCACGTGGCCACGTGGATCGTAAGGGCCAGGTCTGACTGAAGCATGTTAGGGATGAGCCAGACCATCTAATCATCTGGCCAGGTCGGGCTTTTTCTAAGTTTTTTCGGCCAGATTAATTAATAAACTACATCAACTAATTATTCGGGCTAGGTTGTGCTGAGCCTTAGGCCCTCTATCATCTAATCCAAACCCAACTCAAATATTAAACGAGCCAAAAATTTAAGATCTAAACCTGGAGCCAACACTAAAGCCTAAGGTCCAAACCAAGCCCAAAGAGGAGAGTGCCTAGGTCGGGATTGGGTCGCTTCAGTCGATGAGAACTATTGTACAGACTCAGAGGATCAACACCGATTCTTCCACCAATTGCTGCTGCATGTTTCCCCACTTTCATGAAAAGTCTATTTGGACATGAGATGACCCCATTGGACCATCCAACGTGTTCTTTTTATTCAACAGTAGCCCCCTGTCGTGTTTACGTAATTTAAACTAAGGTGTCATTTGAAAAATCTACTTTTTATGTCTATTTTACTTTAAAATGATTAAAATAAACGTTTGATTGCTTTAAACTATTTAGAAAGACTTGCATTCATTTTTTATTTAATCAACTCCAGGAGCTTTTACTACCTCTTTTTTTAAAAGTAATTTTTTTTTTTTCAAATCGACATGAATGCCTAGAACAATTAATTCCTTTTTGCTAAGCGGATTCTACAAAATAAGAGAAATAGAAGAACTGTTTGGGTTTATTTTATTTTGCTCTTTATTGAAAAGATCTGCATTCCATTGTGATGGATTGATTGGGTTGACGAATTCTTCTTTAGAAATCCATTTCTCTATTATTGGCCGGCTTGTTGATTGGTCGGATGGGTTGGGAATGAGGTGTTTGATTAGTGTATTTGGTATAGGTTTTTGTTTTATTTTATTTTATTGTGTATCTGATGATTTGGATTTGATATGAGGTGATTTGATTCGTGCATATGACATTTTTTTAGGGTGAGTTTGGATGTCTTCTTCTGTCTTCTTCTTTTGGATTTTGAGTTTGTTTTTTTACTTACTTTTTTGAATTATCTCTAGCATGCGGATTCAACAATCAAGTCTTTTGGGTTTTTCCCTAGATTATAAGTTTTTTCTTTTTTTTGTTAATCCAGCCAAAGGAGCTGGGACCCAAGAGAGCAAGTACGCAAACAAGAAGACAACCAGCACAAGGAGGAATAAAGCCCACAAAAGTGGAAAAACGTGATGTATCCAAGATTTGAACCTTGGGGAGCCAGGTGAAAACTGCCCCACATACCAGTTGTTGTAAGTAGGTGGTCCTAACAGATGGGATCTCAAAAACTTCGATATGTTTGACGTAGTGACCAAACACCCAAAAGCCCACATACTAATCCCAAGTTCTCAAACTCTGATCTTAGTTTTTGGACTTTGGGGAGACAGGTGAGAATTGTCACCACATACTAGATGTTGGAAGTACGTGGGCCTTACAAATGGGATTTAAAAAACTTTGATATGTTTGATGCAACGATCAAACACCAAAAATGCCACAAACTAATCGAAGATCTCAAACCCTGATCTTAGTATATTAAGATCCCAGATCTATCAAAAGAAAAGACAAATCTAAATAAGCATAAACTAAAACTACAAACAAAAGTGTAGCTCTGGATAAAAGCGGTCGTACAAACATACCCTAGCGTAATGACATTGGGAAACAACAAATTTAGATAGTCAACCATATGAAGTGTTCCAATTAACATCAATAGGGATTTAATTATGTATTAAACAAATCATAAACCCAGAGAAAAAGGTAGGACTGCTGGCTACTGATTGAATGTGTCGTATTCTAGACTACTTACTTATTAGCAAACTTGACGCTTTCACAGTTATTGAATTGCAATTTGAAAGGAGCGAAAATCTACTGTGGGGCCCGCCCATCTTTTAAAATCCTTGTCGTTTAAAATCGCTACGCTCCCACACATTATATTAGGTATAGTCAAAATCTTTCCAGACACTGAAAGATTGACTGTTTGATGAAAACTTTAATAATGAATAATAAAAAAATTTGCATCAATTACATTTTTCATCAAATGATCAATATTTGATTTGAACAACTTATATTAAGTTTGGATATACTTCATACAGCAGAAAATGATTATTTTGAGCTGCACTGAGTTTCAATCCGTTAGCTCCACTGTTGATTTCAAGTTCCAAGTCTTTTAGAGGATTTCTCAGTCAGTACGTGATTTCAAGTTCCGAGTCTTCTAGAGGATTTCTCGGTCAGTACATTCGAAGCTCGAGGGTCCAATATTTTTTTATACTAAAAGAAAGAACCTGGACAGCCGTCCAATAATGTAAAATATATCTACACACAATTAAGTTTTGTCATTTTTTATGTGTAATCTTCTATATC
The DNA here is from genome assembly GCA_003546025.1 of Camphora micrantha. Classification (NCBI taxonomy): domain Eukaryota; kingdom Viridiplantae; phylum Streptophyta; class Magnoliopsida; order Laurales; family Lauraceae; genus Camphora; species Camphora micrantha. The sequence continues at coordinate 48,670,006 of QPKB01000006.1, forward strand.
TTATATTTTAGGGATTTTTACCAAAAAAGTGTCTCCACACATGTATTTGCCGGTTTTAATCAAAAATACACAAAAATACCCGTATTGGTGTTTGTACGAGAGTTTTGGACGATTTTATCCTCTAGTGTGCCGAACGACATCGTCATCTCTCATTCTCCTTTCTTCCCCAAACTTTTTCCTCTCCCGCCTTTTCCTCTCTTTCTCCTCCGCTCCCTGCTCTCTCTTTCCCTCTCCGCTCCTTGCATCTCACCTTCCATTCTCGTTTGCGCCCATTTCGTCCATCTCTCCATTCTCGCAGATTCCCCCGCTCTTTTTCAAAAATCACTCAACAAAAGTCTCTCTTGGAGATCGATTGCAGAAGAGAGCAGAAATCCCCCCCTCTTTCTTTCTCTTTCCCTTCTCATTCGTGGCTAGCGGGACGAAGTTCTGATTTGGATATCAAGTGGGGCCATTGTCGTTCACCAGAGGGCACCATAGAAGAGGCCATGCGTTTTTCAATCTAGTTTTGCTGGTGGTAGAACCCTTGGCTGACGAAAAAGAAAGAACAAGGGCAACCCATCCGAACTGATGACCTCTGCCGGAGTCGTTGTTACAGAAACACACCAAAGGATCTCTTAACGCTGACCAGAGAAGGCGGGCTCTGCATCAATTCAGGTTTGTTGATCGTCGCTACCGGTATGCAGAACTTCTTGCCATTGTGGAAGAAGACAAAACCCTTGGGTAGAGGATTAGAGAAAAGCAGATTGGAAGGTGGAGACTCAGTTTCTATTTCTATTGCCGGAGTGTAGATTCACCTACCGTCGCCGGAGAAGACTGACAAATGGTGATGGGTCTGCGATTCCCACACCTTCAACTAACTTGTTGAAGACGGCTTCAGTAATCCTCTCTCTCTCATTCTCCTTTGATTTTTGCATTTTCTCTTATTATTTGGGGATCTGTTTTGCTAGTGGGGATCTGGTTGATTTTCAGTTTTTTTTGTGGTAGATGTCTGTTTTGATAGTGAATCTAGGTTCTAATTGATTTGCATAATCTTTTTTAGCCCTCCTTCTTTGCATGTCCCTCTTTTTGCAGTGAGAAAAGCTCATCTAGAGGCATGTCCCTCTCTCTATTTGGGTCTCTCGTGATAAACAAGATTCTTTGCAATATGTTCCACTACTGTATTGTTACAATGTGGAACCATCGGCTACTGTTAGAAAAGCTAATTTCCTTTAGGAGGATTCAGACTTTGAAATGAAACATATCTAAGTCTTTGGTGCCTATTGATATCCTTCTTGCTTGTTGATGAATGAAGCGCTGCTGGACCTTTCCTTCAAAATTTGAGGGGGTAAGGACCATTACTTTCACTGCCACCACTAAAGCCTTTTCGTCGAATCCTGAAAAACTCCATATGTCGGGAAGGAAGTAACACACCAATTGTGAGTTTTTGTTAGACTATTGACTGACACAAGGTGGTTAGGAAATTCAGGAATATGAAGAACAATAGGCAAAGAAAGTGAAAACGGAACGAAATAGAAAAATTAGATGGAAATTGAGAGGAAACAAGGTAGCAAATGGGTATAGTAGATGAGAAGAGATGAAGACTGGGGGCTCAGTTGGTGGTCAAGATAATGAGAAGTTGTTTTCGGGCTAGAAAGTTGATGGAAACAAATGGGTGCAATGAGTTGCATGTGGGCTTGGGTATGGTCGAGTGATTTTTAGGCTTAGATATGTTTGGAGATTTTAAAACTTGTATAAATGGAATGGTCAGTGATGGTGAAAGTGAAGGACTGAGATGTTGATCAAGAAGAAGAGAAGGTGGGTTTGCGGAAATATGATAGGTTGAATGAGAGTTGAGTTCCAGTACGAGCACTTATGATCGGTCTCATATGACCCTTTCTATTCTCAGGTTGACCCGCTTAATAAACATGTTGGGTTGAGGCTAAGCCTATTCTTATTATTTGAATGATCAACCAACCTAGTAATTGCACTATGAAGTGCCCATCAGACCTAAATTGAACCTGTTTATTTTATGCTCCAATATACCCTATTTGTTTCTGCTTTGGATTTGGATTGACATGTTCAACCTGAATAATAAATAGACTGAATACAAGTTGAGCCTTTACAAGTTATCCACAATACTAAACTGATACCACCAAACCCAGCCCACCCCAACCTATCACCTCCCCTGATTTTATCTTTAAGAGTGACATATGTAGAAGAATCAGTGAGAAGAGATTTGGACATGTAAGAAGTATCCCTATTAAGGCATAGTGTGATAACTGACGAACCAAAGCCAAGACCAACAAAACACACCTATGAACCATGAAAAAATACTTTATCAATGAGCAGTTTGGTAAGATATGAATTTAAGCTTACCGTGTATAATGCCAGAACCTCTAATATATTATTTACTTAAAATCAGTTTCTCCACCCGAACTTGTTTTCTTATTTAATTTTCATTTAACCCAACAAGTTTCTGCATCCTTAGGAAGTAACTCTCGCGTTTTATGTTCATTTGAATATGTTGGTTGTATTAAGAGTTTGGCTGAATGCCCGGGATAGTCAAAAAAGAAAGTTGAAGGGGTATGGTTGAGCACCTCCCACTAGGGACGGGTTCATGATTGAGTCCTGTAGGGTTGATTTTTTTTTATTTTTTTAATTAGGCCTTGAACCGATTATCCATCCGCAAAAATCATAACTGCTTGTGTACGTTAAAAGCAAGAGGGATGTGTTTGTTAGGTTCAGTTCATATAAGAAGAAGAAAAAAAAATTGGAACTAATACTAGGGAACTTGTGACCGAAGTGGAGAATCTGCGAGCGGGAAACTATACCTATTGGGAAAATGCATTTCTGAGCCAATCCGTTAGCCTTTCTCATTGTTTATGCACCCATTATAAAGTCATTGTCATTTTGTTGTTTGAGACAATAAATGGGCGAAGAACCTATAAATAATTGTAATGATATCGTTATCAGTAAAACTTGAAAACTGGATTTTGAGTGAAATCATGAGTCTTTCTTATTTTTTAGCATCTCAATATAAAATCACCATTAATTTCTTGTTGGACACAAAAAATGGATGAATAAACTATAAATGATGGTAACGATATCGTTATAAAAAAAAAAAAATGTCGCGCACAAAATTCAAGTTCATATGAGTAGGAATTCAAGTTCGTATAATGTTAGGCCTGTGATTTTACCTCACTACGCTGATTTATCCCCTTTTCTTTTGTTTCCTAGTCAATGTTTGTTGTTTATGTTTCTGTATTTTTATTAAAGATTCTCTTTGTGCTTTAGCTGTTAATTCTTCATGGCCGCATGCCTTCTCTTGTTTTACTGATTCCTGCTGTTGTGGTTTGCGATTAAACAGATTGAAGAGCTTGCTTCGATGATATAAATGGTCAGAACTTAAAAATTGAAATGATGAACGTCAACAATTTGCGATTAAACAGATTTAGGCTATACAACCATTCTCCAACTTCATTTGTCTAGTACAAATCAAGTTGATTCCAACAATTTCGTTCTGCTTGTCTTCCCCAAATTTCTGCATCTGTGGCCAATAACGGTTTGGATGAAAAAGGTGGATAATTCCACATCCCTATCTCACGCAGACAAATCTCTGAGACAAATCCCATGCATTGATGAAGAAGGCTGCATAGAGGAACAACCGGACAAGTTTAGTGGGGAAGAGAAGGCAACTGAAAATCGAGCTTTGTTCTTGCCTTGGCGTGATTTCTCCAGTTGTGGTTTATTAGTGAATGTTACTTTTGGGCTAAAAGCCTAAAATGTCACATAACATTAAATAACTTCTTTTATTTAGACAATGCTTTCCTTTCTTTTTATGGATAACTGATATCAATTGAAAAGAATATTCTTTTTGCCTACCTCTCATGGGTTATATAACAACTTTCAGTCTCTTTGAAGTCTCGGATTTGTTCATCATAAAGGGTTATCATCATCAAGGCTCTAAATCACATTGCTTGTGGCCTATAAACAGCAAATGACATTTATCAGATCTCAAGCAGGGGTTAAGAACATCAGATCGTTGAATAAGAGCTGCGTGCAAAAGGGCTCAAACCATGTCATGCACGTTGTCCTCTTTGAACAAGAGCTTCGATGCTGGTGTACTGACTTGAAAACAGTAGCTATTAGCTTGTTGAAGATAAGTATATGGATCTTCAATTAGCTTATTGAAGATAAGAGGCATTGAGAAAATTGTGTTCTTATCTAGTTTTGTGTATTCTACGTGTGTGCAAATTCATGGTTTTCTGGATTGTTTAGGTTCTTGACAAATGTTGAGTGATTGCCATTGTATAATACCTCAAGAGGAACAAAACTTTACCTACCAACTTTCGAAACATCCGTCATTGAAGATCACATCATAACTACGATGCAATCGACTTACTGGATAACAAATTTGAGGTTGAAAAGTATGAAGGTTGGTAATGATATCGTTGTTGTAATATCAACAAATTGTATATTTTTTGCAACCTGAGGTATCCTTATCCATTGTATTTGGATCTCAATACATAGTCGACCTCATTGTTGTTGCTGGACAACTTTGGAAGTGAAAAGCTATATCCGATCGTAACGATATTGTTATCCAAAATGGATTTGAAATCACAAATCTTTTGTCGCCCTTTAATTTAAATGTTGTCCATGTATCTCATGCTGTATGCGGGTCCAATCTCATCGCTCGGCAAAAAAAAAAAAAAAAAATTGTCAACTGTGAAAACTCTTCGTAATTCTACAGTCAAGTAAAATCTCGTTGCGGGACAGTTTTAATGTAGGAAAAAGGAATCGTGGTTCGTGCAAAATGAATGCACCACATAGCAAGCGCAATCAGGTCTAGCTACATGAGGCCTCGCATTATGCATCAAGAATGGGTCATAGCTAGACTGCATTTACATTGATAAATAAGCTAATAGAATTGGTAAGGTGAGCTAGGGGTGACTTGGAAGAGCAATAATACACTTCACTTAATTCAAAGATATCACCAAAGTTAGGGCTCCTTTGGTTTCGACAGATGAAGGTTTGCGATGCAAGGTGCACCCAAAAGTAGATATTTCCCATGAGTACCTTTGGAACTTACTGTCGGTTCACTAGCTGTGCCAATTTTCCAACATCAACAAAGGTTCGAACCTTCAAGAGGATATATCTTGGTTGTAATTTCCTACATTTACTTTCTTTCTTGAGTGCATTTCATGCCTCTTCATCTGTCGTCTCTGCAAGTGATTGTTTTTGCAAATATTGAATGGATATGAAAAACCAAAACTGATGGTCCGAACCTTCCTCTCAAGGGTTTGAACCTTCATCTTTTGCACTTCTTGGGCCAAATTCCAGAGAGCGTAAAGGCTCGAACCTTCAAAGTGAGGGTTCAAACCTTCCCATTCTGCCATTCCTAGGCCAAATTCCCCGAGAGCCCTATGGTTCGAACCTTTGTTTTGAGGGTTCGAACCTTCACATTACGCCATTCCTGGGCCAAATTCCAGGGAGCATAAAGGTTTGAACCTTCAAAGCGATAGTTCGAACCTTTGCATTATGCCATTCCTGGGCCAAATTCTAGAGAGCTCTAGGGTTCGAAGCCTCGATTTGAAGGTTCGAACCTTAGCAAGTTGCCCTTCCTGGGCCAAATTCCAGAGGGCCCTATGGTTTGAACCTTTATTTTGAGGGTTCGAACCTTCCCATTTTGCCATTCCTAGGCCAAATTCTAGAGGGCCCTATGGTTCGAACCTTTATTTTGAGGGTTCTTCGAACCTTCACATTATGCCATTCCTGGGTCAAATTCCAGGGACCGCAAAGGTTCAAACCTTCAAAGCGATGGTTCGAACCTTCAAAATATGTTATTCCTGGGCCAAATTTCAGAGAGCGCTAAGGTTCGAACCTTCACTGACCAGCTCTTTCGAGCCATTTTCCAAAGACTGAAGGGTCGAACCATGCCAATGAGAGTTCGAACCTTCAGTGACCAGTTATCTTGTGCCTTACATGAATATACTAACATATCAATATAAGCAGCATTCATGAGTCTTTCCCATTGTTTAAATATCATATTTTAAAATCGAGGCATCAACTTGATGGAAAACAAATTCGAGACTGAAAACTCTAAAGGACGGTAACGATTTCGTTGTTGGAATATTTGTAATTTGGTCATCTTGGTAACCTCTGTGCACCTTTTTCATTGTTTATGCATCTCAATATATAGTCAGGGCCAATGTGGTTGCTGGAGATGGAAAAGAGAAGTAAAAACTCTAAAGGATTGTGACGATATCGTTATAAAAAACGTTTAGAAATCACTAAGTTGGGTGAAATTAGTGAGCCTTTTTCATTGTTTATGTATCTTAATATATAGTACGGGTCAATCTCGTTAAAAACTCTAAAGGATCGTAACTATATCGTTATCAAAAAAATTTAGAAACCACTCATTTGGGTGAAATTTGTTAGCCTGTTTTATTGTTTATGTATCTCAATTTATAGTCCGGGCCAGTCTCGTTGCTGGACAACAAAAATGAAAGAAAATGCTCTAAAATCGTAATTGTTGATTACTAATGTAAAGCAATAAAAATTCAACAGTTGTGGCCTTCCAAACTTATAACTTGATTGCTACATAGACCACTTTATCCAGAACGATGCGATTGCAGCAACGATGCAATGACAATACAATGAATGGTTAACGCAATAACAAATTTAGAACACAACTGTCATGTTTATGTCTTTACGGGAAATATAAACAATGATGGACTTTATAGTAGCAGCATCAACAACTATGGTACAACTGGTGGCGATAACCCTCCCATCAACCAAATATGCACAAACAAGGATGGACATTGGCTTCTTGTCTATGACTGCAGCCCAATTCCACAACCTTATTCAGAACAGGTTACACCATGCCTGTAGACCGCCTCCCTCTTTCTGAAGAATACCCTTTACGATCGTCTTCCACTTTGTATCTCTTTCACTTATCAAAATAAGAAGGAAGTGGCTGTATTCCTTACAAATCAGCTTCAGGTATAGACTAACGTGAGAGAAACTTGTCATCCATTTTTTTTAAGCTCATCTCACCTATAAGAGCAAGGTATGAAGTAGTAGTACATATAGCTCATAACTCAATGCTCATCTTCCTTATAAGAGTTTAATGTAAAGGAGAACTCAGTGAGTCAATGAGCAAGAAACTAATCTCCCTTAAAAGAGAAACAAAACAAAGTAATATAACAAACCTAGGCAACATGAACTTACCAGTAGATGCAAAGATGCTGAAAGTAGCTAGCTTGCCTCCCACCACTAGATCTGGAGAAATCTTAACTCCCTTGACCTCAACGTCATAGTCACCTCCCCTCTCTGCAATCATCATAAAATCAGAGAACACAATCACTGAACCCACTAATTGTTAACTAGTCATCGAAATGGATCAAAACTAGACCTTGCATTGAAACATTTTTTTTTCAATATTCATACCTATACATTTAGGAAGTGGCTGTATACCTAACTTGGCATGGTGGGCCATACATCTAAGGAAATTGGATGGAGAAAAATCTTTTCTATATTCCTTCCTTTTTGGTCGAATTATCTAGCACTCAGTAGAATTAGTACTTACTACTTAGCCACTTCCAGTAATTCCTGAATATTTGGAATATGGAAGAGTAATTCCTGGAGTAACAAATGAACATTATATGTTGCAAGGATAGAATAACTCAGATCTGAGATGCTTTCTCTCTGCTCCATTCAATGCTTATTCTATTTTGCTTTTCAAATCTATATTTTTTTAATTAAATCTGTTTTGTTATGGAACTTGGATGCTTTCTGTTTTCCTCGTTTTATGAATTATTATTATCATTGCCAGATTTGTGAATGCTCTCTCTCTCTCTCTATCTCTCTCATTTTTATCTCTTTTATTACCAGTATTATCCGTTTTTGTAATGCACATAACCTTTAAATAATTTTTTTTAGTGAACTTCGGATGGAATTATTCTAGTTTTATGTGAGAAGAAATATGTTGATAACAAATGTATATAACAGCCTATATACATGACACCTTGCATTCATGTCAAGCCTATTAGTTTCCTTATGCATGCTATGTACTATATATACTATGACACATTGTTCAATTCGTTTTTCCTTCACACGGTACTTAGAAATGATCTCATCGCTTACTTATTGCGACGCATTTTACAATTTCTACGACACTTTTTTGGCTTCGCAAAAAAGCTAAATTGCAGTAGTGACCAAATAACCCCAACAGACCAAAATGAATGACAAAAACTAACAATCAAGCACTAAATGAATAGAAATGAGTCTAATAGAAAGAGTAAAGAGAGTCAACGAATAACTGCAGATAACGCATGATAGTAATCAGATTGTAGCACCCGCAAATTCGATGCACTCAACCTCTTCATGACTTTAGCAATTCCACCACTGGAAAGAGGCCCAGTCCAAACTCAAATGATCAAGAAGCCCAGTGAATGTTACACAACAGATTGATCAGGAAGCGATCCGTCTTGATCCTTCTGCTTCCAACACGCATATTTGTCAATGTAAAGGTAAGAGACGAACTTGGCACGGAAGTAGTACATATCGCTCTTCGTGAACTCCATCGACAACCTCAATGCAATGTGCTGCGCATATGCCATGACAAAAATTCCACAATCGATGCTATAAATACAAAAATCTCGAATTAGACTATGTAGGTAAGTTAACTGATGATTGTATGACATGTTCTGTAAACCATAATGCACTTAGGAGTTGTTGTATTCAACGAATTTAAATGGTTCATCTACATGGGGCACTCCATGTGATGTTTTGTCCATGTTGTTGGATTGCTCCACCAAAATTGCATGAAACGTTCATTGATCCAGTCAATCTGTAGAACAGACATACGTCCCACCTCAAATACATGTTGAGAGAATACTTTGGTTGAATTACACTTATTCCAAATAAATGGCTATACGTCAACTTATATAGTTTTTAGCGAATAGGTACTAAGCCAACCAACCAGAAGGAAGAAGTAATGGTTGTTCCGTACTAAAAAGAATAAGAACTCCTTCTCCGTCATGTTATCAAGCATGGCTAGGCTGAAGGAGTTTTGAATGAGCTTCTCGCTTGATTGAGCATGCACGTACCAATCCTGCATGTTTGTATGTCATCATTATTTCCAACCGCAAAGAGAAAAATATACAAAGCCCAATCCCCATAAATTTAATGTCCTGATATTTATAGCAATTACAGATAGTGCACATTCAAAAAAAAAATATAAACGATGCAGCCTGCTTCTTTAATATCTAAAACCAAGAGTGCATAGTATGTGACAATAGAATGTAAAGCACTTAGGTGATGGAAGAGACCTTCATGCCTCGACATTCTTACTGTTAGAAATGAAGAATTAGGAAGGGCCAAGAATCACTAACCCAATTGTCCATCCATGCTCCCTTAAGAAGCTCCTTCATGATTTTTGGCAGTTACAAGTGTACAAAACTCTTGTAACTTTGCATTCCTGATAGTATGCAGCATAGCGAGAAGTTAAGTAAAAACGTAGATACCAATAATGCATTTAAGGGTGATAGAATGTTTACCCCCCTATATCAACATATTCATTTCGAAATATGGTGAGGATATCATGCTCCTCCATCGTAAGCTTATACTTTGGATTTCTCATCCATGCTCCAATCTTGTAGTCAGCCATCCATAGAGGGGGCTTCAACTCTCTAAAGCGTACCTTGACATTTAGGATCATTGAGGAGATCTCGCTAAATAGGGACACACTTATCCCAAATTTGGGTTGCATCGGAGGTGGTGTACTGTCCATTCCGGGCACTAACCATGGGCTGGAAATGAAAGGACTCTTAGAGGAGAATTTAGCACTGCTGCCATGGCTAACGACATTTATAGGGGATTTTGGACTCTGATGGGTATGGATTAATCTGGGAGATTTTCGGGGTGATAACGATATGGGATCAGTAAAAATCCTCGCCCTATATGCATAACAAAAAGGTATAATGCATCTTTAAAAAAATTAAAAAAACAAGATCCTCTTTTGACCTTCCCGCTTCCGACCTACCCTCTTCCTTCAACGAATGGCCTTTCTGAACCGATCTTCCTTTGGGTGCACGCAGCACGGATCTCTCGCACTAAAATCACCCTGACTTGACATAGGAGCATGAAAATTAAAGAATTTAATCACCTTAACGTGACAATCATCTTACTAAATTATACCGTTAGATATAAAAATAAATAAATAGTCTACACGATTGGATATAAAAATAAACAAGCAGATATTGTATAGAAAGGTTTTTTTTCTTTTTTTTTTAGTTGGGTAATTGGTTGCAAACATTTCTAAGAAGATTTCTCTTTATCTATAATTCCTGGCAATTCTCACATAGTGACTCTTTGGAATTTTAAATGATTTGTTTGATCAGAAGAATTCTTTAAAACGACATTCTAAATGATGCTTCATGCCATCTATAGTTTGTTAAGATGTAAAGCACATTTGGATTTTGGAATGTTGATTTGCCTTGAACATTCGTAAATACCACATAGGACGGTCACATTAAAAACTCTCCAAATGCTCACACACACACTCCAGAAAAAAAAAATCTGAAATGCTTGGAACCAAACAGGCTCTAAAGTGCCAACACCGCTCAACTAAGAGTGTGTTGGCATAAGGGTTGACATATATTGATTTGTTATCTATTACAAAGAGAGCATCAGTTCATTAATTTCCCTTTTATAAGAACTATTGATGAGGCTTAATTACTAACTTATTCATAATTTCATATGCAACAACCCCTCCATGACTTGACAATTACCTCAATTTTGCACGCATTGAACTGAAATAAAGTCTTTTGGATTTCATTTTTTTAAGAAAAAATACCATATATTATGGTTTGTTACTAAGGTTAGGATGGAATCAACTGGGAATTGTAAGTCAAATAAGAAGAAAGTGTTAACATGTCCATAGAACTTCAGAGTCGAGCCATGTTCATACGATGGGTTAAAGTATCACATTTAAATCCCTATCTAGGGTAATAACTTGACATTTACACGAAACAAGAATTAGTTCAATTTTAATCATGTCATATTTTGAAAAAATTATTGTGAAAACTAAAAACCACAAGAATATTTTGATGCAATCTCCCTCTCCTTTAAATGACTGTCCACTTTGACTGGCCAGTAGGTGCATCCAGAGACGAGTTCTTGTTGGTGGTTTGTTGGTTGGATATTTCACTAAGATGACAAAAGGCCCAATAGTCTTAGAATCCTAACATTAAAATCAGCTCCTACTTAATGCTTCCCATCAAAAATCAAGATTTATTGTTGATAAATAAAACTATCTGCAAAAGCTAACATGTTTACTCTTAAAAAATAAAAGATCATTTAATCAGAATAAGTGATTTTATGAGTGTCTCCCAATAAACTCAAGAACAATCATTGAGCACTAATGTTGAAAATAATGTAGTTAATAACCCACCATCCCCAACCCTTCAATAGTTCATCATATCCATTTATGAAGTTCTCCCCTATGGCAGGACCATTTTTTCAGACTTCTAACACACCCCTATCAATGGAAGGTGGTTTCTTTGGTTATGCTCCTTCCTCAAATGCCTGCCGATGGAGTGCTTCCTCAACTGCCTCCTAATGAACTCCTTGAGCAACTTCCATATTTGTATGATGATTTTGAGAGTTTTGGAGAGAACCCACCCAACATAATTATAAGAGATTGCAAATATAAGAGGTTGGAAATTAAAGTCTGTCAGAGGTTATAGAAAATGTTGTAGAAACTGAAAATGATTTGAAGAAACCACTTATAGTTGCAACCTCTTACCCCAAACAAGAAGTTGGAAATAAGAGGTTTCTGCAATTACCCCAAACAAGATCCCCTCTCCAGAACAACACAATTCCAACAATTATAGAAACTGAAAATAAAAAGAAAACAAGAAAATAGACAATGTAGAAGAAAGTAGAACAGAGAAAATCACCTTCACTGAAATCTCAAATGGAAGATTGCGTTGGAGGATTCGTCGGGAGTTCCACCGGAGGATCTGGCCGAAATCGCTTAGAGAGCAGAAAGCGAAGGGGAGAGCAGAAGCTAGGACATCGGAGAGAGGGAACGAGAGAGCAGAAATGGAAAGGGAGAGGGAAATAGAGAGCAGGAATCGTAGCGATAGGGAGAGGGAAGGAGAACGCAACGAGCGGAGAGGGAGAAGGAAAGAGAGAGTCGAAGCAACAGGCAGGATGAGGGAAAGAGAGAGGAGGAAGTGGAGGAGAAAGAGACAAAAGGCAGGAGAGAAGAAAGTTGGGGAAGAGAAGGAGAACAAAATTGTTCGATTGAGGCGTTAGGGTATAATTCCATGACGATGTCGTTCGCAAAATGAGGGGTAAAAGCGTCCAAAATGCATGTACGGACACCAATATGGGAGTTTATGTGTATTTCTAATTTAAATGGGCTAATACATGTTTTGGAACACTTTTCTAGTAAAATTCCCTATATTTTATCGTACAATAATAAAACATGACATTTAAGTTCCATATAATCTTGACGTATTCAATGTTTTCCTTCTATTAAATAATGTTGCGCCTGCAAAGTAACTTGTGGGTCTCTTTCTGTGATGACTTCTTTTTTTCACTATCAATAAAAAAAAAAAAAAAAAACCCATTATAGTATGTATAAAGACCACATTAGGAAGAATGGCTCCTTTTCTGAGTGGTAATGAGTGACAATTCTCACTTGGCTGCCCAGGGTTCGAACCTTGAGTATACCACCTCTTCCTCTGTATGTGGGCTCCTTTTTTTGGAAATTTATACTAAAAACATACTTTATGTATTTATCTTTGAGTGATTCATTTTTAGTATATTTTGTCTTCTCATCTAACTGAGATTTTGTATGGGCAAATGGTTGCATTATTATGCATGTGAGTGTTTTTTATTCTATAAAGTAGACAAGTTGGTGTGTAGAGTTTACTTATACATAGAAGACTTATTTTTCGGTACTTATAAAATATAAGTTATTGTTCACAATCTAGATGGATTTGGACACCCCATTGGTACGATTATAGCATAATGTTTCAGCAGGCTTGTCTTGGCTGCGAGAAACGGTATAGTTTCGACTCATTATGCTAGTACACTATGTGTGTATTGAACAAGAACGTGTTTTTGGGTTTATCGTCTTTGTACTGACTATATAAAATGATGAACACCCAAATGGTTATTATGAGTGCTTGTACTCTTAATCCCAACATAAATAATAGACACATACATTTAGTGTTTGACATTTTGATTTACGAAAAAGTGAGATCTTTTATGGGTTAATAATCTCAGTGAATTGGATGACTATACTACGTGTATGGTGGATATTAGTTTATTGACGGAATCCACGTCCCGTAATAGGGATTGATGATATCCCCTTGATGAAGCTTTTAACTTTTGATTATGTCAAACCCTGCAAGTGGACTTTGTGTCCGACATATCAAATAAGTTAAGTGTAAGGTCTCAAGGAATTATAAAGATATCGATTAGATATAAATGTCAGTAATTATTTAATCGATGGATATCTGAAATCTTAATGTGAGGAGATTGATAAAAATTTAATAACAAGAAGCTCGAAATATTATTTTGAGAATAAGGACAGGAGTGCAATTATAATTCTTTAGTGGACTGAATTATAATTTATGAAACTAGGATTCTAATTTGGGTCGAATTAGGGTTTCCTGTTTCCATAAGGAGCCTATCGTTATTTCTTTCTTAAAGTTCCTATTGTAGCCTATAAATATGCGCTACTGCTCTCTAGGTATATAACAAGAAAAGTAAGAGAGAAATCTCATTTTTTTGGAGAGTATAGGAGAATCCGTAGAAGAGGCCAGCTCCCTGGTGTGAGTTCGAGCATATAAGAATACTGTAGAAGATCTTGAGGTTTTCGGGTTGTCGTAAGACCGATATCAAATTAGAGAGATCTTGCAAGTATGATTTAGTCATATTAGTTCAAAGTTATTTCCGCAGTGATCTGTACGCAATGTCTAGAGATCCTAGTTTCTACACGTTTCTAACACATTTTCCACTTAAGTGGGCTGTCTTTTCGTGTGTAAGCAGCCTCTCATTTGGGTCCCACCCCACTTGGATGGATTAACAAAAAGAAAAAAGAAAAAAGACCACATTAAGATCTGACCATAACACAACTTTGAGTTGATTATAAAATAAAGTATCTATTACTATGGAAAAACAAAATTTAATGAGATCACACGTGTTCCATCCGACGGTGGATATCATCATCTTGTTTGATTGAGTGAACTTCATCACCAGAGACTGTGAGCCAAAAGCTGCAAAAGCTATCCACAGGAAAAGGAAAAAAAAAAAAAACAAGAAAAAGAAATATATGAATAATATCTTAGGAGTGAGATTGACAAATAAAGTGGGCAGGGGCGGACCCATGTAGTCACCATATGGGGCGGCCGCCCCAGGTGAAATTTAGAAACTCTCAAAATTATGAAATGGGCCCTGGCCCAGGGGTGGACCCACGTTGTCACCATATGGGCGGTTGCCCCAGGTGAGATTTAGAAATTCTCAAAAACATGTAATGGGCCCTGGCCCATGCTCTACTTATCTCAAAAGTACCGCCCCATGCCCAAAAACACTATTTTGCTAGTGATCCTTATTGGCCAAATTCATCCATTGTGTTTGGATTGCTACCATTTTCTTATAACCATCCATTAGTTGGCCAAATATTGATTAGTGCATGTTTTTGGATATTCTCATCTGAGATGGTCCTTGTTCCTCCTACCTAAAGCCAACCCATCGGTGTTGGAAGTGGAACACTAAGACATGGACCAATCATAATCATCATTCACCATCATCACCATAAAGGGCCACATGTATGCAGTAATGTTTCCATTTGACCACATCCCTTTGCATTTCTTGATCGTGTGACCATAGAATGCCTCCATGGAATTGATAATCCTACTCCAATAAATTACAAGGGTTTATTTTCTTCTTGTAAACTAAAGTAGATAGCGACAAAATTATAAGATTGAGCTAAACTACTTATTTCTTCTTCTTTTGAAATTTTTTCTTGGACTACAATATGATGTTTATGATTATGGTGACAATATTCATTTATAAGTAAAAGTGCTCTCATTTGGATTTATATGATAGAAAAACCATGAGGAGGTTAAGGAAAAGATAAACAGGTACTAATTTTCGTATGATAATAATTATTACTTCTCTTGAGTTTTTTTAGAGTTTCTTGATTATTGTTGTAGAACGGTTGCTAATTGATGTGCTAATTTGTTGAGGAGTTAGGATTTGGGTGTTTGGTTTAGAAGCTTATTTATGAATTAGGTGTTAGTAGTAGGATTCCTTACAAAAAGAAATTTTTTTTTTTTGAAAATCATGTCCTTTAACCTATGTTGGGAAAATTGTTTGCCTCACCTAAACGAAAATCTTGGGTCCGCCACTGAAAGTGGGCGCCACCTCAACAGATGTGTTGTACACCAATGTTCAAGATAATTTTAGTTCTCGGGGACCGATTGTTGATTTTATGGATTTTTACAATAAAACAAGCCTTAAATATTGATTAGACAAATTGATCATGAAAAACATAAAATTGACAGATTAAGGTGCAATACATTTTTATTTTTATTTTTACAGAATTACCCTTGTGATGATATCATTATTCACATGACACCCCTTTTGCATATATCTTGCCCACGTAGGGTTGTAATGGGACGGTTCCAGGTTGGAACCATACTGGACCCGGACCCAAACCCGTTTCTAGATAGCGGTTTTAGCTCTGGGTCTAGTCTGGATTCAAAACCTCTTTTGTTGATTATAGACCCGGTTTCGACAGGAAAACATAGATCTGGTTCCGGAATCGGGTCCAACTAGAGGACCAGAATCTTGTTCCAAAACCAATTCTAATTTTTTTTTTTTTTTTTTTTACATTCTTCGTAAAATAAGTATATCATTTAACTAATAACAGTGCATCAAGTCTGCTACCTCCACGACTAAACATAAAAATGTCGAAAATAGTTGATTTTATGCTACAGTTTGCAACATCAAAGACTCGTTTGCCGGGTCTAGAATCAGACGCGTTTATCAATAAATTGGATTTCGGACCCAGACCCGCTTCACTAAACCAAATATGTTGATAACGAACATTCTTCCGTCATGTTTATATATCAATTAATTAAACTAATTGAAATAAATTTAAATTTCTAAGTTTATTGTTCTAGTCCGGAATATTTTTCTAACATATTTAGTGGTGCTAGTTACTCATCTTGAAAATCTGATTTAAAAAAGTTGATCAAGTTTAAAAAAATGATTACAGATAAAATGAAAATATGTTAATTTACTAAATCCTAAAGTTTCATAAATTTTATAAATTGACACCCGCACTCCTTAATAAAATAAATGGTTGGGCATGGCCCCACCTTAGATTTCTCACCCATCACTATGTCCAATCAGAAATAATTAAATAAATGAGATTAAAAAAATAATAAAAAGGAATAATTTGTATATATAGCTAAGTTAGAAAGTTAGAAACTATATATTGAGATGGAAAGTGTGCAGAAATTATTAATGCAAAAATGTGCCTCCAATTCGGATTTATATCCTCCCAGTGATAAGTCCACAATATCAAATATTTAATTCATTATTTGACATAAATTTGTGGACTTAATTAAAACAAAATGCATTGAATTCATAGGTTTTCACAAAATCATGCAATTAGACTCTTTTGGTTGAATTTATGTAAAAATCTCATAAAAATGCATCTCTTGGTGAAATTATCAAATTCTGCATTTTTGGGCCCAATGCATAACGTCATTCCTTTTAATAAAAATTATTGTTTTTGAATTATTTTTAATTTTTTTTTGTAGAAATCTAGAAACCAGGACCCACAAAAAAGGAAGAAATAAGAAGAGGTCAAAACTCGAAGTAGTGGGTCCCACGCCCAAGGGGTGCCCACTTGAAAAATCACCTATCATTTTTGGACCTCTAATTGCCTCGAAAGTCAGCTCATTGTGACATACTCGCCGAGAGCTTTCCGTCGATGTGTAGAACTCCGAAATCCGACGAGTGGATTGAAATATGCGAAACTTGGGTCCTAGTGATGACAACTTGACCAATCTCCATCGGTCCCCACCTTTTGGGCTAGAACCAATTCCTTTAGTCCAAACCATGCCAAACCCAAACCTGAATCAAGACCTGGCCTAAACTCCTCAACCGATCACCTGCATAAGGGAGGGAGAGTCCACGAGATCTAGAAAGCAAAGTCCCAGATCTAGAGAACTCTCCCCTCCCCTTGATATCTCTCTTTCCCTCTCAATCTCTAACTCCCATCCCTATCTCCATCTCACGCATAGTAACGAGGAGGCAGACCCATCTCTCCCTCACGTCAATTATTTTTTTCCTTTCTCCTTATTTTTATGAGATAATTAGCGAAAGGTCCCTGAATTGAATCTATCCAGCCTCCAGTCTAGGTAAATTTTTTTTAAGGGCTCTGGTCCAAGCAGCTAGACTGTTTGCAGCCAGAGGTCCCTAGATACTATTTACATGACTGATTTACCCTTTCAACCATTTTAGGCATAAAGTTTTAAAATTTAAAATTTAAAATTTTGGATTATCCCTCTTTTTCATTTTGTATTATCCCTCTTCTTCCTGAATGAGAGCCATTCGGCGTGATCGGAGAAGATCCGTTGAATTGGATTTCGAAAGGGCCGCGGATTGTGCGAAGATCGTTTGATCTGCTGGTGGGTCACAATCGCCAGAGAAGAAGATCGGAGAAGAAGTTCGATCGGATAAGAAGCTCCGTGGAAAGCCGCTGCTGTGCGAAGATCGTTAGATCTGCTGGTGGGTCACGATGGTCAGAGAAGAACATCGGAGAAGAAGCTCCATGGAACGTCGTTGCCATCGATCAGAGAAGAAGAAGCTCCACTGTCGTGATTTAGGATGAAGAAGACCGGAGGTTTTTTGTGTCTGTTACAGAACGAGGAGAGGCGTGAAAACATCGCTGGAAAACCACACCGCCGGCACCGCTTGTCGCTCGCCGCCGAGCCCGTCTTGTCGTCGTCCCATGGCCGGAGCGAGGAAGTAAGAAGATCGGAAGAGGGTTCTGGAATTGGGTTTTTGTTGCAGAAACTTGAAGAAGAAGATTGATTTGGGTTGGGTTTGTTTTTTTTGGGTTCGATCTAGGTCAGCCCGACCCGTTTGCAGTGAAGGTGGCCCTGGCTCTGTAGCAGTTCCGAGTTGGGTCGAGGTCAGGTTTGACATGACCTGTTTCATAAGCCGGGTTTTTTTTCGACTGGACCCCACCATGAGATCCGAACGTAGTCGAGGGTGCTGCGTCATCACCAGAGAAAGAAGTTTATCTGAGTTTTAATAAATTTATATGAGTTTATGTCAAATTTATCTGACATTTGTATTTTTTTGTCAAATGTATTTGAGTTTTGCGCAAATTTATCTGAGTTCTGAAATAAATTTCTTTGAGTTATGGATAAAATTATCTGAGTTTTTGGCTAATTTATCTACATTTTGGAACAAATTTATCTGATTTCTGGACAAATTTATCTGAGTATTTGAAAAATTACATTTTTATTTTTCGAAATATAGCTGACTTTATGATAAATTTATCTTCATTTGAAAAATTTTAACTGAGTTTTTGAACTAAACTCAGGATATTTTTTTGAAATTTATTTGCATTTTTTAAAATAAATTTAACCGAGTTTTGGCAAAAATACTTTAGTTTTTATTTGAGTTTTTGAATTTTATTTGCATCCTTTGAAATTTATTTACATTTTTTGAAATTTATTTCGATCTTTTGAAACTGATTTTCATCTTTTAAAGTTAATTTTATATTTTTTAAAAATTTATTTGGATCTTTTGAAATTTATTTGCATCTTTTTAAATTGATTTTCATCTTTCAAAATTTATTTTTATTTTTTGAAACTTATTTGGATCTTTTGAAATTTATTTGCTTCTTTTAAATTTCTCTACATTCTTTTGAAATTTATTGCGTTTTTTGAAATTATTTCATTTTCTTAAAATTTGTTTGCATTCTTTCGAATTTACTTGTATTTTTCGGATTTATTTTCATTTTGAAATTTATTTTCATTTTTTGAAATTTATTTGGATCTTTTGAAATTTATTTGGCTAATTTAATGGTAGTTGACCATTATTAATGGCATATCCAACTAATCGTGGGATATGATTTTGAAGAAAGGATAAATTAGACATATTAGGTCTTCTAATTTGAAAAATGGACCTATCATACTATGAAAAAAGATTGTAGACATAAGGCAATAAAATGAAGTGTTCAGGGACCCGTCGCCGAATGCCCCTATTTTTATTTATTTTGTCTCATTCTCCTCTCCTTGACGTCCATTCCCTTTTCCATTTCTGTACCTCAAGTCCAATCTCTTTCTCTCTCCTATTAACTACTTTCCATTCTCTCATTCTTTCTCTCCATCTTCTACATATCTCACTCACCTATTATACAAGGCCAAAGAAAAAAAAATTGATGTCTGAAGGAAGAAGAAGAAGGATAGAGCGGTAGATTTTTTACTTGTAATCTAAGGAGAAAGGGTGTAAGTTGATTTAGTTTAATTGATTTTATGGGTGAGCTTTAATTCAAAATATGATTTTCAATTTATTAATCTATTTTCTTTATTTATGTCTTTTTGATGCCTTATTTTCGAATGATACATTGCATGCTTAAAGGCCATTAAATACTGAAAATATTCGAAGGAGACTTGAGTCTTTCTGAAATTTCTCAAATATTAATAAATCTTTTTTTCCAGATTTTGGGTCTTTAATGAAATCGCCAATATTTTCAGTATTTAGAAAACAATTGAACCCTGACTCTTAGATTGCAAGGCTCTCATTCAATCTTGAATTCCAATTTAATTATTTCTAAATTTTTAACATCTCCAATTGGTTTTCTGATTATTTTTATGGTGGATGCAGTTTTTAGTATAGTTTTATTAGACTAGGTTTCTAGTTTATGATTTCTCTTTAAATCGGGTTGTAATTATATCATTCAGACCTGCAACTAATTTTTAATTAAAGTAGGATTTGTGATTTTTATAGATTTTTGATAGGCTAACACTAGCTTTCCAATAGGACAGTTACATCGCGATCATTGGCTCCATGTGGATCGACCTGGTTTCACTGGTTATTACTACAATCGTGACGACCCTACACTTGGGGCACGATCAAGCCAAAAATCAAATAAGAAAAATCCTTGCAAGAAACTCCTTCCCAGCAAAATAGCCACACTTGCACGTCTCCGTATATGGGCAAGTATACCAAATAAGTTGGAAAGAACGGATGGAAGGGAGATATTAACCAAAGACTTGCACGATTCCTAATTCGCTCAGCAGGGAACGAGACCTAGGGAGGAAGAAAAAAGAAAAAAAGAGGAAGGAAGCACGAGAGAAAACCTGTTGGGATAAAAATCTGTCGGGATAATACACGTTTAAAAGGTTCTTTCTCTTTTATTTTCGTCTTCTTTGAAAGTCCCAATGTTGAGATGGCAGTGTCTACCAAGTTTGGACTATAGTTTGTCGAGCTAGTGGACTCTCTACCTTTCTCCTCATCATTTGTGACTCTTCCTCCTATGCCATGCTTTTATGCTTCCTCTATTTTGTTACTATTGTCTAATTTCTTGGTTTTATCTTTGTATTGCTCCTCTTTTTATTAATGAATATCTTTCCTACAAGGGCGGTTGAATGATAGACTAATCAATGCTTCTGATAAAAAAAAAAAAGAATATGGAGCCTATTTTTGGATCCTACAAAGATTTGGAGGATATTCATAGCTTAATATCTTAAAATATATGAATCTCAAAAATGGAATATTAAGAGAAAAAGAGAAGAGAAGAGAAAAAAAGGAACCTTTTAAATGTGTATTATATGCTGGATTGAGCAAAGCTTTATTGAAAACGGATATCGAGAAACTAAAACGCCGGTTTTATTGCGCCTGGGTGTTAGGTGGATGACGATATCGTCATGAGGGTACTTTTGTTAATTATATATATATATATACATATACACATAGTGCATGGCTCTCCTAAGCTGCATCTTATGTTATATTAAGCTGAAGCTGAAACAGTGCTGGTCTCATAAATCAAAGTCGACTATCTTTATTTTTGGCACGATGGAACTTGAAAATTAAATTTTGATTGGATTTACCTTGATTTTGGAGATGATGATTTGAGGAAGTTTACGATGGAGATGATTTTGCACACTGTTTCAGCTTAGGATAACATAAACTACAGCTTAGGAGAGCCCCTCTCACATTATATATATTAAGGTGGGCTGTGAGGGATGCCACCTCACTCCTAAAAAGTCTCTCCTATCAGAGAAATACAAAAGAAAAAAAAACAGAGAGGGAGCAACTTATTTCACGTGAGGCATTCTCAATCTCCTCAAATCTCTCTATCCCCTCCAATCTTCCCTAAAAATTCTCTCATTTAGATTACCACCATATCATCTCACTGCAATCTTTCTGAGCTATAATGACCATTGATTTAGTGATCTGGGTCTCCTAAAATCCATGACACAAAAACTCATGTGTTCATAACATCTCACGGCAATATGGGTCTCCAGCACATTGCAGTGGCAGCCCTATTACATCTCTGCCCATTTTAATCTCCCTCATCTTCGCCCAGCACATCCCTGCTTCAAGATATTTTTCTCCAGTACATTGCAGTGGCAACCCTATTACATCTCCGTCTCCTTCATCTCCATCACATTGCAGTGGCAGCCCTATTACATCTCCGTCTCCCTCATCTCCACCCATTTTAGATCTCCCTCATCTCTGCCCAGCACTTCTCTACTTCAAGATATTTTTCTTGCAACTTTATCTTTGATTCATCTTCGGATCTGGTTTTGTCAATGCTGCTGTGGAAAATCTTCTGCTGCCTCAACTCCTGTTGTTTCTATTTGTCACGCCCCTAAAAGTGAAACCGGGGTTATGCGTGAAATTAGGGCCAATTAAAATTTTTCTTGACATTAAACAAATGCAACCTGGCCCCAATCATGTCCCATCCGGATCGAAGACCGCTGTGAGGTGGAAACATTTCCTCAAATATAAATTACAAAAAAAAAAAAGCAGAAGCTTCATAATGCAAGTGGTATCTTAAAGATGTATAGTTTAAGAGCAGATACGGAATACATTAACTAAATTTAAGTTTAAGACTGTTAACAAAAGTATTAATTACAACATTAGGCCACACCAAAACTTGGGCCTAACCAAAATATAAAGAACCAAAAGGTGAAACTAATCAGCTATAGCATGAGGGCTCTCGTGTACGAGGTCGATACGGCTATATAAGGCCGTCCGTACTGTACTCTAGGAAGTCATCAGGCTGATCTGCCTGAACCTCTTCCATCGCTTCCTCCCCCTCGGGATAGAAAGGCTCGGTACCTATGCACCAAGAGTATCATCATCAACACAATGGTCGGCAAGCAATATATATATATATATATATGAAGCATCAAGATATGCAGTACGAATGAGAGTAAACGATAACCAAGATCATATGAAATGAATAGCATCTGAATCAATAATAAAAATAACAAAGGAGACGGTCCAAACATAATATCAAGGTAATCAAAGTAGTTGGTCCGGACATTCCATCGATGTGGTCGAAAATGGTGTCCATTAGTAATCCGATCTGCAGACAGCCTACTCGACTCATGGGCAACTCGACCAGAGGGTATGGCCCAAGCGCATTCAATCTTGTCGCAAGGTTCTCTAATGGCTCATGGGCGACTTGACCAGAGAATATGGTCCAATCGCAATCAATCTTGCCTCCAACAAACGAAATATCAAAAAGGGATCCTAAATCCATCATCTAAGTTCTCCATGTGATCCACAAACCAAGAAAAACAAACGAAGCTAAAGAACATGTTCGTTACATGTAGATAGTACTAGATGGTACGATTCAGAATCAAAAGCGATAGACAATCCAATCCTAAGTATAATGTTAATCCTGAAGCATCGTACAACCTACTCAATCAACGAAAGGGGTTAGGGTTCACGATACCCGAACGAACAATCTTTGTGCATAGATTTAAAGAAGGGTATCCCATTGTCCCGTACCGTTCAAGATTGAGATAGGTTATAAATCGATACAACTAGATTAACCGTGAAAGATGTATGTTCAAAACATCTTCACATAAGTCAAGTGAGTCCACAAAAGGGTTAACCAAGTCCCACCTAAGTCCATCCAAGAATGGGGTAAAAATCCTTCTAAGAAGGAAAACATAGTTGGCCCGGTCGACCTGGCCCTTAGCCGGTCGACCCCCTACACAGCGAGCCCGGTCGACCTGAGGAAGTCAGGTGGACCTCCTCCTAGTGTACCCGGTCGACCCGGCCCAGGCTCGGTCGACCGGCAGTTGTAACAGAAAACGGTGTACAGTAATTTGGTCAGGTTCCAGGGAATCTGACCCTGTGTCGCAGGTCGACTGCGCCCCTTGGCCGGTACACCGCATACACTGCGGAAACAAAACTGCAGGTTCTGTTTCTACAGTGAATGAGTCCAAATCCATTCCTTTTTTCTTTGAACCTGATATGCAACCAAACCATGCATATTACAAGTCCAAACTAACCCAAACAATCCCTCTAATCAAGTCATTAATAAACAAATCCAATATTTCATTAGGTTAACAACCTAATTATCATGTTTTCAAACCCTAAAAGCATCCAATGAACCAATAACATCTAAAACATCATTTTTCCATATAAATCAAGGGAGACAAACATATCAAGCATAAATATAAACATATATACTTGCCTTAGATGAAGAGCTCAAGAAATCCAAGAGAAATTTGGGGAAAAACCTTCTTTGAGCTCAAAATTGGGGAAAATGGTTTCCAAACCAAAAACCTCTCTACAAATGAAATGCAAGGGGTGGGGTGAGCTTATCTAAATCATTTCTAAGCCAAAGGAAGAAGATTAGTTAGACCTAAAAGCTTGAGAAGCCTACCTTTGAATGGGTTGTGAGTGAAAAGCTTAGAAAAGGGAATGGTTGAGGTCTTGGGAGCAAGAGGAAGAAGATTGGAAGCTTCGCCGTCAGCGTCGGAGCTCCGGTGATCATCGGCAATGAGGATGTAGTGAGGAGGCAGTGGAGTTGAGAGAGAACAGTGAGTCAGAGAAGAGAGAATGAAAGAGATGGGTGGGTTGGCTTATATTAGGTTAGGTAATTGGTTATTTTAAGCTTCGTCCTTGGATTTTCTAAAGTGATTATTTGGGCCTCTTCGACGCGTCGAATAGAAACGCGACTAAAGACTAAAGTTCATGAAATGTCGAGACCTACCCGATGCAACCAAACTCACAAAAACTCATAATCTCATAAAAACCCCTGAAAACTCCCAAATTGCAAACCACCCCCTTACTCTACCCAAACGCACTCCGAATCACGCGGGACTTCGCACACGAGGTCCAAGCGATAAACCCTACTCGCTAAGACTCTAAACACACTTACTAACTAATCAAGCAATTAATTATATATAATTAATGGAAGATTAGTATGTGGGATGTTACACTATTAACATTGTAGTGGCAGCCCTATTTAGATCATCTCAGGCTCATCGTCGTTTCATGTATCAACGCAGAGTGGACGATCAACGCAGAGCACCATTCACGCAACGAGAACGATCCACGCAGGATACGAACTTCATCTAAGATAAGGGTGCCTCCCTTTCCTTTCCATTTTCCCTGCTGCTTCCCTTCCTCTTCTTTTCCTCTTTTACTTCCTTCTCTTTCTTCTTCTTTTCTTTTTCTTCTTCCCTTCCTTTTCTTCCGCATCTCCTTCTTCCTCCTGACCTTCCAGTTGTTGGACCTCAATGTTCAAAAAACTAGACCAGATCCGAATCCGTCAATGCTGCTATGGAAAGTCTTATGAATGCATTTAACAGAGATCAATGTTCAAAAAACTAGACCAGATGCTGAATGACTTTATAAAACAGTTTGATCTTAATCAGTTAAGACTGTAAATAATTAATCTACCCTGACCATTAGGTTGTAGTCTAACAATAATAGGATTTTCACTGTAAAATTAGGCTTTAAACCCTTCATTAAGCACACACAATGATGAAATTTTAAACATCAACTACATAGTGCTTTTTAATGAATAAAAATTATTATTATTATTATGACGAAAATGCTCAAAAAAATATTGACATCATAAAAGCTGGTTGAAATTGCTGGTTTTTTACCAGTTTAACCTGTAGTTAACCATTTTGAAAGGTTTGGTTTGGACCTACCAGTCAGGCACCAGGAGCTAACAGTCCAAGGGACCAGGTTCAGCTGGCTGCCCAATCTAACCCAATCGAGTCATTTTCACACTGCTAAAAAAATCTCTTCTGTGGAACCAAAGTGCCCTTAATGTCAAGAAGAGGACAGCTTGCTGAAGATGCCCATGTTTGAATGGTTTAAGAGGTTGACTCAATGGGCCCCACCATTAGATAAAGGATGCACCTAAGTGCCCAAGATTGTAATATTGCAGCCATTGATTCTTTGACCTTTTTCTAAGCTTGCTGTGTATTCCTTCTGCAGCTATAAGTGAGCTACCAGTCAAAACCAACTTACGTTTGAAGATAACATGGGTTCCATGTTAAAAAAAGAAACGGATAAAACACTTGTTTTTTCATATTTATAAAACACTACATTTATCAATCACGTGCCTATTTATGTACAGAAATCACCATATACTTTCTCTTACTTTTGTGAAATGAATCCATGATGGAGATTGGGTCAGGAGGAAGAAATATTAGATATCCTCTTCTGATAATTTTATAGAAAGAAAACAAATTGGTCACTAAACTATGGCACTACATGTTCAGGCTGGAATGGGCCGTGCTCTGAGCTTTTCTCACAACTTAGTTTTGGCTAAGCTCTAAATCATGCTAACAACTCTTAAGAATCTACTATAAAGTAAGCAAGTGGGCCAGAATTGGCATGGTTCCTTGACACCTACAAGAATGCCAAAGGACCAACCCATGATTGAAGAAAAGATGAAAGAAATATCAGCTAATGATTCTAAAGTCAGAATTCTTGGATCAAACAAAAATGCCTCTGCCCTTCCATTCTTTGGACATATAGGAAAAGGGCATGATATTATTCCAGCCCTATATTTACTTTCTTTTCTTATTATTTAATTAGTTGTTTCAATTAGTTTTTAGCAAGGTCAGAAATGATACCTACATTTTTTTCTTCGAAAAAGTCAAGAAGATTTAGGTGGAAGATGCTTGCACAATTGCCAATCTCTTCTCTTACATCCCAAATTTATTTATCTCCTCTATCTAGCAACAAATTTACTCTTCTTTCATATTAAATTATTATAGAATGACAGTTATGTGCAACTACACTTATGCAACTGTGTCTATATGATACTATCTATTTCAATTAAATAATATCTTTTCTCTTACTTTAATACTATATATTCTCACTTTTGGGCCTGGGCTAAGCACGGGCCTTTGTTGCTAGTGTGTGTGTATATATATATATATATATTTATGGAAGATGCTCCTATGAGAGCATCTTTCACCTTAGTATGAGAGATAAGGTGGTGGCCCACTCTTGGTCCATCCAAATGGACCAAACACATGAGCCCCCAAACTTGTATATGTCCACCAACTTTTGGTCAAATCCGAATTTACTGGATTGTTGGATCGACTGTGTACCAATCCGAATGGATCGTTGACAATTACACTTTTGGTGCCTAGATGGAGATGATAGAGACCACGGGTCGGGTTGATTTTTTGCAAAGAGCAGGGTCCTAGGGAGTGCCTCAAAATCCCCACATCCCCATGATGATCATAGATGTCCATTGGATGGAAAAATCCATATGAGACCTACCTATATGCAAAATCTTGAGTCCATAAAATCATCCTAAGATTTTGATTCACGGCCCTAAAATCTAATGGTTAAGAAGCACATTTTATGATGATTTCAATCCAACAGTGAGAAAAAATTACATGAGTCAAACTTGTACTTGTAGATCGACTCAACATGCGCCCCATGACAAAAAAAGAAAGAGAGAGAGAGAGAGAGGTGAAGAAAACGGTGTTTTTTTTTTTTTTTTTTTTTTTGAGAATTTCCCCATATATAATATTGCACCATAATCTGTCAATTCTATGTTTTTTATAATCAATTCATCTGATCAGTGTTTTAGGACAGCTTTTTTGTAAAAACCCTTAGATGGTAGGGCAGTTAATCTTGTTGTGTTAATGAATTTAGGTTATTGTTAACGAATTCGTGTTAGAATCACTTCAACCCGTACACGACCCATTAAATAAATGGGTAGAAAAATCAAACATGAACACGACCCGTTTATTTAACGGGTTACACGACATGACCCGTTAACCTGTTAAAAAATCTTGTACATATCGGAACATGTCAATCAACACACACACGTTTGCTAATGAAAGGAGAGTGAATGGGTTAGAAAAGAATCTTTTTTACGTGGCTTTTAGGGTTTACTTACCAAAATACCCCTCCTGTATTTTATAGTTTATGTCATTTATCATTTGGCGGGTTGTATTAGGATGTTAATGCATGGTTTTATTCCTTAACAACCCGCTGATTTAACTTGTTAACGGGTCTGACCCATTAACGACACAAACCCATTAAGAGACCACTTGGACCCGTTAATATCGTGTGGGTTCGTGTCGTGTTAACGGGTCTTATAAAATTTTGACACCCTACCTGACGGCATTGGGACAAGAAACGAAAAACTAGACTAAGTGACATGCTTGTGGGTCCATAGAAAACAAATGTGGTTTTAATGCTAACGAGCTACATAATATTGGACCAATGTGAAGTTTATAGCCATCTGATCTACAATATTAAAATAAACATATAATAAGAAAGTCCACCTTCATATATCATTGTTTAATTCCTATTAATAAATCAAACAACTAGCAATGCCCAATTAAGTTTTTGTTTGGTTAAAAAGGAATATATTAGTCCCACAACAACATAAGGATCTCATTACAAAACATCATACAAATCAATCTACCATCTTGTATAGTCTGACACCTGTATATACAAGTAGGGATATCTCTGCTCATTTTCTTCTTCTTCTTCACAGTTAAGCAGCGATATCCCTGCTCATTTATTCTTGGGGATTTTACCGGAAAAATCCCATTAGACTCACTGTAGAGCAAAAGAGCCTTAGAAGATATAAAATGACCGTAGTAGTCCCAGAGGCCCTTTTTGTTTCATTTTTTTGTTGTTTCACCCAGTGGTGATATCCCCGCTCACTTGGAGTTCTTACAATATTGAGCCCAAACTCAAGGAAATGGTCTGTGCCGCAATTTTTTTCTCTATTTGGCAGAAAATAATAGGCGTTTCTTCTCTCTTCAGTAGGAACAAAGAGAATGAAAAAAATTTGATCTTGTGCGATATCCTATACCCCTGGGTTATCGAACCTTGTGATATTTTACAGAACCATAATATCGCACAATTTAAGGATAAACTCATTAATTTCATAGCGTCCTTTTCTTTACCAACAACTCTATGAAAATTATCTCCAGGATTATATAATTGACAGGTAGATGGACAACCGTCCGCATGTTCTTCCTAGGCCCAGGTTGCCCAAAAGAGATACAATAATGCTATATGGACCGAATTGTTGTCCCGATTTAGAGACCGATCCAACGTGGCGGACCACGTGGCGGACCATGTGGCGGTGAGGGGCGGTGAGGTGGACCACAATTCTGTATTCAATTTTCAGACGAGCGGGAGAATGAAAAAAAAAGAAAAAAAAACAGGAGAAGAGGGTCTCTGCCCAGGAAATGCCTGCTTTTCCGTTTCTGCTCCTTCTCCCTCTTCAACCCCTTCTCCACCGTCGACATCCTCCCTCCTAGACGCTTACGTGGCACGCGATGCGAAACCCACGGTCCACTCACTATATAAATCTCAAGCTCAGAGACACCAAAAAAATCATCAAAGAAGAAGAGAGCGAGAGAGAGATTAGGGTTTTCTTCTTCCTCGTGGAGTGGGAGGTAGGGTTTCGAATCGTCTGCAGATGGCGCAAAACACCAGATCGAGCGGCATCGTGAAGTGGTTCAACGGCCAGAAGGGCTTCGGCTTCATCACCCACGACGACGGAGGTGAAGATCTGTTCGTCCATCAGTCTTCCATCAAATCCGATGGCTATCAGGGCGGCGGCGGCGGCGGCGGCGGCAGGAGGTATGGTGGTGGAGGTGGAGGAGGATCTTGCTACAATTGTGGCGAGCAGGGGCATTTAGCGAGAGAATGCCCGAACAGCTCGATGAAATGAATGGTGGGTTAGTATCTTCTTCTTGGTTTTCACTTAGTTTGCCCATCGGATGATTTGAACTGGGGTTTGGATGATCTCGATCATTGACGCCTGCAGTGAATGATTGATGTAGATGGGTTTTTATTTTCTTCTTTTTTCTTGCTGGTTCTTGTTTTCTTAATTGTGATGATCTGGGTTTTTGTCCTTCTGGGGAGAGAATTAAAGGTTGTTGTTCAGAGATTTAATTCTCCATATCTCTGTTGTTGTTTTTTTTTAATCTTTTCTGTTAACTTTGTTTTTATTTTCCCTCTTCAAGTATATACATATATGGTTTGATCAATGGATTAGGTGTTTTCTTTCCTATCATTTTTGTTATGTTTGTTTGTTTGTTATTGCATATACTGATCTGTTTATTTCTTATGTGATGATAGATACATGTTGGTCAGCTGTGGCAAGGTGATTTGGTATGTGGTGGTTTGTGAATCTGTTTCTGATTGTTTATTTCATTGTTTTAATTAATCATAGGGAATTAAGGATTCTGTTGAATGTGCTTCAATGACAACTAGTTTAGTTTGCTGATGCCAAAATGGTTGGTTATTAACAACCTTGCACATTTGGGGCAGTGATAATTTTCAGTGGTCGTTATAATCTATGAATGTTGTATGGAATGGGATATTTTGCTCGGATTGCTTTTCCACCCTAAACAATTGTCGGCGAGTTCATGCTGATCTAGGCCATGGTCTAAAATATGATTTATCAAACAAGGCCTAAGAAGATCAGTACACTTGAATTGATTATTGTCCTTAGGTATCTAGTTGGGCGCTCATTACATGTTTAGTCAACTGGAATCTTGTATTTTAGGAAGTTTTATTGCTAGTGTTTATTTGATTGCCAATAATCTTTAGGAACCATAGTTAAAAGATGGAATTTATAATTAGTTAAGATTATTGTACACCCTAATTAGGTTTAATCTCAGAATGGGAGCCCAGGCTTTTGGCCACTTGTGACTCAAAGGGTTGAATGTATATTCCCCCCCCCCCCCCCCCCCCCTTCTTGATTACAATCTTTTATCCTCGAGTGAAGATTCTTTGGTTTCTCTAATGTCATGACTTCGAGATGTTTACTTCCAACATATTGGAACCTAATTCTGTTCCACCTCAAATTCACATTCTGAACTGTTCTTTTAATGTTCACAATGCTTGCAATGTGAAACATACATGTCCCTTATTTGTGATTTTGAATTATGAAGGGGTGTTGGTTATGCTTATTAGTGGATGGGTCCATTGAGCTGGAACTGTGATTACATAAATTCACTGATATTGCTTGCCATTCTCATCCGTGTTCTCAAATTTGGCTTCTTTTTTTCCCAGCTTAGATGATTGCTAGAAATTTCATTGTGGTATTGTGTCGCTACTGCACACTTGCTTCACTTTGGTTAAGCGTATGTAGAGTGCTGATAAAGAAAATTGAAAAAATAATAAAAAAGGATTTATTTGTAGTTCAGGGATGATAATCATGATGTGATAAATGGTTTGATGAATACAGACTATTTTAATCTTTAGGTTACAAGATCTATATCGGAGGGCTTAAATTTAGTCAGGTACACGCTGCATTGAGTGATTCGATTCAGATTGAGATTGATTGTCACAGACTATGGTAGGTGCTGCGTAAACCCTCCAATCCTATTTGATGCTACTGTTAGACCAAAGTGAGACCTGGGGTGAGATTCACTATGGTAGCTGCATTGCTAGTTTGTCGTCCGATGTGTGTTGAACTTTCGCAGCAATTTCTGTGGAAGATCTGTGGGATAATGATGTTCATTACTGGTCTGTGTGGGCGAGGCTGTGTATTTCTCCCATACAAAGACCATGTGACGGAAGTAGGGTGTTGTGATCCTTTACTAATACAAAGTAGAAGTTTGTAACTGTTTGCTTGTTGGGGAATGCAATTTATGTTGGTTCTTTATTTGTGCTATGTGCTATTAACTAATTCAGAGTGGGTGGTCTAAGTTTTGTGTTTGAGTACTGTATGAAGTTTCTGAAATTTCTTTTGCTGTCCAAGTGTTGATCATTCAGTGTTTTCCATGATGCAGATGAATCCGGCTCATCTAGATCAAGTCCTAAAAAGCCCCGGATACAGATAGCAAGTATAGAAATGCGTGCATTGGGAGAATTTGAATTTAGAAAGTTGTTTCTAATATTAAGCTACCTTGGGAAGTGAGTTATGCTGGTTCTGTTCAAGTGCTATTTGTACAAAGAAGCACATGATAGGGACAGAGTTTGCTAAATTTTCTTCTTCCCCCTACTCTCTCTTTCCAGGAAGAGGCTTGAAGATGTACTATCGATGGAGATGATAGGAAAACTGAAATGCTTGCCAATGGCTAGATTTGAGGTTCTGCTACTAATGATATCAAGCTTCTGCTCAGGTTCAGGCCAGACATGTTGCTATTTCATGTTTTTCTTAATGAATTGGGCTACTATTTAGGTATTCTTTTCTCCAAACTATTGCAATTAATTAGGTGGCTAAGATTATTGACCAAGTGCTTTTGGGTCTTATCCTATCTATGATGCAAGGAACTTGAAAAATAGGAGAGGACTTTATCTTTTATGCTATGTTCATGTAACATATTTGGTATCATTGATATTATATTTTTGAGCATTGTTACTTGATAGCTAATGACCTGTTCAGCATCGCAAAGAAGTTTTATTTACTTAATAAAAGTTTGTGGTTGTATGTTATGTTACAACTAGTGTCAGTTATACATTATTTATTATGAGAAGGTTGGCCATTATTTTAAAAGCACGAAATTAAATTTATTTATAAATCTCTTTGTTGTATACAAATTCTGAATTATGAATTTCTTTGTTGTGACAGATTCTGAATGCATCAAATCTAGACTAAAAGAAAACAGATGGAACATGGAAGAACCAAGGATAATGGAGATCTTCCATGGTATACCTGCTGACAGTAATTCTAGGTCCCATTGTCGAGGGAGCACACAAAAAGCAGGGATGACAGATAACTTTCCGTTTATTTAAAATGTGAATAATAATTGCACTGAATTTTTTTTTTTGAAAATGATAATTTCACCGAAGATCATCGAGTCCTTTAGTGGCTGTGGAGTGGATGTGGGCATATTCGTAGGATCAAAGACCACCTTGATGATTACAATTTTTTCTGGCATTAGTATTACCCAGATTTGTTGGTCAAGACTACTTTAAGATTATAAAGAACATTCTTTTGCTGGGCATATGTGATCTGCTAAGGATCTGACTGTTTTAATGTTTGGTTATACAAAATAGGGATATATCTTGTCTTTAACTTCTTTTGAATGTCTTTGTTAATCTTTAGCATGTTTTCATCCAAATGCACCAGAACTGCCTTGCTATATTATTGGAAGTTACTTTTTTTTAAAAAAAATAACAGAGAAAAAAATCCAAATGCAACAGGAATGCATTGTAGATCTCTGAGCCGTCTTTCCATGTGTCTGGGATAAGAAGATTAATGCAGTCTTCTTTCTTGTCTTTTTTTATTTTTTTTTCGGCTCTGTGTATTCCAATTTCAACTGAAAACTTTACTTGATGCTCTTGTTTCTCCACTGTCCACTGTAGGCTCAAACTAAAAGAGCTCAGCACATGGCTCTTCTGTTTTTAATTTGATCTTTATACTCTTACCAATGCAAAGTTGTCGAGATAACGTCACATCTAGACAAAATTGTACCATCAGAGTACAACACCATGGAAGCCCTAAGTCAAATTGTATCAATCTGAGTACAACACCATGGAAGCCCTAAGTCCTAATTTTCTCATTGATGTGGACATCTGAATCAACCAGAAGCACAACCATTCTTCTGGTGTTTTGGCCCAGATATTATCCAATACGAAGCTCATGGTATCTATAACAATTGTAGTTGTAGGTAAATTACTTATGCATGCATATTTATTAATTTTAACTTTTTGCCACAGTGGTTTAGTGTACTTACTGCAGCTGAGGTACTTACGCTTTATGTAACTTTCTAAAGTGTTTGTGTGTGCTCATGAAGAAATTTCAGAACGTTATTCACAAATGCTCCCACAAAGGCCCCCCAGTTTTCTTTTCTATTCTTCCAATTTATGAGTAACAAAGCCAAGGTATTTCTCCCAGCAATTAATGGACATCTGGAAATCAGCTCATTAGTTTTGAGTTCAACTCTAGCCATTGGTGTTGTATGAGTTCTATGCTGTTTCATGTGTATGTTGTTTTTCAGATTTCATTAACATCACCTTAGGGCTGGTAATCAAATGCCCTATCTGTTGCCTTTTCCTTTTGTGCTTAGAGAGAAATTGTGGTGTTTATTTGCACACTTCAAAATTTTCCATTGCACTGCTAATTTCCATCTATTTCCCCTTTGGCTTCTGGCAGATGCAACTTGAAGGTGAACCTGTGGATGAAGAAAAAACAGTTTTAGACCCATCACTGCTTGCCGAGGTAACTGTCTTCTATTTCCAATTTGATCTACCTTGTACATCATTTAATTTCCTTATTTCATTTTTCTTTGAGGAGCAAGCTAGCTTTGAAATCATTAATTTTTGTATATCAGAAAGTCTATTTGGACATACTGGGAAGCCCGAATTGGGGACCGATCCGATGTGGACGACCACGTGGCGCTGACGTGGACCAACTATTTAGTCATTCAACTTTCACATGGGCGGGAGAATGAATAAAACCAAAAAAAAAACAAAAAAGGAAAAGGAGCTCTGCCCATAAAATGCCCAAATTGTTGAATGCTAGTTTCTGCTTCTTCTCCCCGTTCAGCCCTTCTCCACCGTCGACCGCCTCGCCGGTGATCTGGATCTACCCCTTCTGCTTCCACCGCAGCCACTTCCCCCTCACTACTCGTCCATCTCCGACGACAGTT
>QPKB01000006.1:48704226-48741217 GCA_003546025.1 Camphora micrantha
CTCTCATTACCGCGAAATCCCTTGGAAGCTCAAAAAGCAACTCCATCAAAAGAAAAACGCTCAAGACTCTTGGTCAAGCAAGAAGATCTCCTTCAAATTCTCTTCGAGGCACACCGACTGCTAGAGCTGCACACCTCGTCGTTGTACCTCGAGGGGGCATTTGTTGACACCAAAAATGTCACTATGTCCCTTCAACACCAAAAGCTACATGGAGCCACATCCTGCCATAAATAGGAAGGCGCCACTTCAAGCACCAGATCTTGTCAGAATCAAACAAAACAAGATCCTTCAAAGCAGCCAAAAGAAGGGTACACATGAAGTTTCGGGCCATTTCGACATCATTTGGCCTAACTTCACTCCTCCGACAGCCAGGCAGGAGCTCCCGGCAGCGACAGTGTCGAAGACTTCAAAACTTCGATCAGAGCCTACGGATGGTCTCAAAATACCTCCAAAAGGCCCCTGCCAAATTTCAAGTCAAACGGACGACGTTTGACCCTTCAATGTCAGGTCATTCCGACATCATTTGGCCTAGTTTCAATGCTTGACAAAAAAATCGGCAATACCGCACAACAAAGTCTTCGGCTTTCCAGAAAAATAGGAAACTTTGTGCTCCGATTTGCGTGGCTTCTCGTCGGGTTTTCTTCAAGAGAATCAGGCCAATAAATGAGGGGAAATGTCAGGAAAAATACAGAAGAAAAAAGAATGAAAAAAGATCGAAAAACGGCGAAGAAAAGGCGACCGAAAGGCGGCCAAGAAATGGGCCCAAAGCCCATGGTCGCCGGCGACCTTGGCCCATGGTCGCCGGCGACCATGGAATTTCCGGCGACCCAAAAGTCGCCGGAAACCCCTTTTTTCGGGTACTTTTCGCGTTTCGAGTTGATTGGCCCCTGTGATTTTTCCAAAATCTGATTTTTCGTGCATGAAATCCGTCGATCTTCGTCAACATCACGGATTCGCCGCCGAAATCATTGGATGATCATTAGATGCCTCGAAATCGCCAACCGGCCGACAAAGAAAGCACACTTTCTGTCCGCCCGATCGTGAAATCGACAGGACAGATGTTGCCGGCACGTTGACATTAATCAATGTCTGAAATTGCATCGCCATCCGACATCAAACAGCATGTGGATCCACCGGCGATCATCGCAAGAAGAATTCCAAAAGACGCGGCGCGGCCCGCGACTCTTCAAGCGACTTGGCGACCAATTAATGAGGTTAAATGACCCGTTTTATGACAAGTTAATGCGGTCATTAACTCATTATTTTGGACGGCCCAATCAAAAGCAAGCAAATGGGAGTTACAAGTCAGAGGATTTTATGGCATTAAAGCCATGAAACTCCTCCCATGATGGGGATTGAAGGCAATTAAAGGCTCATTATTCTCCATCGGCCAATCAAATTCAAGGAAAAAGGAGTTACAAAACAAGTAATTTAAAAATTTGTAACTCCTCCCATTATGAGCATTAATGCATTCAATGCTCATAAACCCTCCTAAATGGCTACCAAAGGCCTATAAATAGGAGGGCATTCCAAAGGGAAAGGAGCCCGGATCTAGCTCTCGCTCTCCCCCCGAAGAAGACAAAAAATCCAGAAGCCCTACAACTCTGCAGCAAAGACCACCAAAAGGTGATTGAAGCACCCTTGGGGGGCCACCCCCCCAAGGACCCCCCTTCTTCTACCAACATGGCTAAAACGTGGCTTTTCAGCCCGTTTACTTAGCTTTTTATCGGATATAAGACCTTCTCTTGGTCTTTGTCCTTTAAAAATCTGAGGTTAAAAAGCCAAGCCAAGAATCCAAGCATCGTGTTCTCATCTGCATGGACGATGGAGGAGCCCATACATGACTCGCGACCGTCGATCTGAACGTGTCCCCACAATCGAATGAGAAGTCAGATTCCTTTTCTTGATTTCTATTGTACTTTATTTTTCTTTTAAAGACAAAAATCACAATTCTTGTCTTTCATAATGGATAAGACTTGTAAATCGCCTTTTACGACAAAATCGCCTTTCACGGCAGCAAATGAAATCGCCTTTCACGGCATTCAAAAAAAACCCTTTTGTCTCTTTTCTTAAAATATGTGTGCAATAGAAACTAGAAAAAGTTTCATTTCCCCTTTCTACTTGTGAAGGTGGATCTTCGGATCACCATTCCTAAAATTCCAAGTAGAAAAGTGAAATTGGCAAACCCGTACAAAAAAAGAGATGTTGATCCCCTTTATCTTTTTCTTCTCCTCCCCTCCGCCGTACCCCGAAAGACCCGGGGCGGAGGCAGCGGGAGAGAGGGAAGAATCGGGTCCATCACGCAAATGCTCGCCTTGATTTCACCTCGAGGAAAATGCCGAGCTTTGAAACTAGGCCAAACGATGTCCGTTTGACCTAAAACTTGACAGGGGACCTATTAGAGTCATTTTGAGATGATCCATTAGCTCCAATTTGGATGCCATGATTCCGGGGTGCTCCGCTGCCGGTAGGCCTGTTTTTGCTTCCTGAGAGTTGATGAAGGGTCAAACGTCGTCCATTTGACTTGAAATTTGGCAGGGGGCCTTTTGGAGGTATTTTGAGACCATCCGTAGGCTCTGATAAAAGTTTTGAAGTCTTCGACACTGTTGCTGCCGGGAGCTCCTGCCTGGTTGTCGGAGGAGTGAAGTTAGGCCAAATGATGTCGAAATGGCCCGAAACTTCATGTGTACCCTTTTTTTGGCTGCTTTGAAGGATCTTGCAGTTTTTGTTTGATTCTGACAAGATCTGGTGCTTGAAGTGGCGCCTTCCTATTTATGGCAGGATGTGGCTCCATGTAGCTTTTGGTGTTGAAGGGAGATAGTGACATTTTTGGTGTCAACAAATGCCCCCTCGAGGTACAGCGACGAGGTGCGCAGCTCTAGCAGTCGGTGTGCCTCGAAGAGAATTTGAAGGAGATCTTCTTGCTTGACCAAGAGTCATGAGCGTTTTTCTTTTGATGGAGTTGCTTTTTGAGCTTCCAAGGGATTTCGCGATAATGAGAGGGGTCATGTACCGTCTCAAGGCAAGGATTTTGAAATGACATTTGGATATGGGTTTTTGGTTTCGGGTTTTCCCTTTTAACCTTGTGAACCTAAAGGCTTTATGTGGCACATTAGGCGGTTAAGAAGGTTTTTGGTTTTTGACCTTGTGACCTAACAGGCTGTATGTGGCGAGTTAGGGGGTCGGGATTTTGGTTTTTTGGTTTCGGCGTTGTGACCTAACAAGCTGTATGTGGCAAGTTAGGGGACCATGGTTTGGTTTTTTGGTCACTCTTTGGGACAATTTTGGGTCCATTGGAGTGGTTTGGTTTTTTGTGGAATGTCAATTTCAAGATTGTGGCTTGATTTGGTGCATGGGGTTGGATGGTTGGGTTTCTTTTGGAAGCTTATGAAGCTCGGAAATTTTTTTTGTATGGTCCAATCAACTCAAGAGAGGCATGGAACCATTTTTGTATGCTCTTGGTAAGAGAAATTTTGACTAAAAGCCACTTTTAGTGCCTAGGTGGTCAAACCTGGCTCATATGGGCTAACCCATGGGACCTTAAACTTTTAAGAATGGCTTAGATCTCATGTGGTGTCATTTTGTAAAGAATATCTAAAAATATCCCTTTTGTGTAGAGAATATCTAAAAATATCCTTACTTGGAGAGAATCTCTCTAGTTTCCTTGATTTTGGGAGAGATTTTCTCAAAGTTTCTCTCTTTGGGAGAAAGTTTCTCAAATCCCCTTTTCTTTTTGGAGAGAATTTCTCAAGAATCTCCTCTTTAGGAGAAAATATCTCAAATCTCCCTTTCTTTTAGGAAGTTTGCTAATTTTCAGCACTTACCTCCTTGCTTTTCTCCTCCTTTCCTCTTTTGGTTTGCTTTTTCTATAAAAGCAATGGAGATGGGTTTTCTTTCTCTTGTTGCTTTCTTTTTGCAAAATCCTTCAAGAGTGCTCCAAGATAAAGAATTCCTCGAGGATCTTCAAGTTTCTTCTCCTTCTTCTCCATGGCTTCAAGTAGGTCTTCTTTTTCCAAGAAAAACCCCATGTAGATGTAGGAAAGTTCCCTTTTCTTCTTTTTTTTCTTCTTTTTTTTTTTGTTTTTTTTTTTTTTCCACGTGCTTTCTTCTTTTTTTTTTTTGTGCACGTTCTGCTCTTTTTTTTTTCTTTTTTTTTTGCTCCTTTTTTTTTGGTGCTGTACGGACAGGTCCGTACGGACCTAGCCGTACTGCCACGTGGCCTGTGGGCCACGTCCCATGGGCCAGCCCCATTTTCTCTCTTTCTTTTTTTTTTTTTGAAGAGGTTTTTTTTTTGTTCTCTTTTTTTTTGCTCACCATGATATGAGGTTTATGCAATTCAAGATGATCATGCATTTTTTCTTCTTTTTTTTTTTTTTTTTTTGTTTAAAATGCATCAAGATAAAAGGCTAGAATTTCTATGTCAAGTCAACATGGATTTTGACTTAGACAAAGTTTGATTGGTTTTGACCAAATTGGGTTGGAATTGGTCAAACTTTTGTCAAAGTTTTCCTAGCATCTAATGCATGATGGTTTTGTGCATGATTTTTGGTAAATGGAATTGGGAGTATGATGATGCATACCTCGAATTTTCTTGCAAGTCTTGGGATTTTTGGAGCTTGCAGCAATGTTGAGCCCACTTCTCCAGTCTCGCAGAATTTCGAGGAGCTTTGCAAGTTTTGGAATTTTGAGCTCGCAGCAATGTTGAGCTCTTTTCTGATCTTGCGAAGATTTGAGAAGAAAGGCTTGATCTCGCAGCAATGTTTGAATTCGAGTCTTCTTCGAGAATCCTTCATTGATTATGAGCTCGCAGCAATGTTGAGCTCATCTTCAAGCTTCCTTTCTTTTTTCGGGGTGCCTCCCTTTTCTTCGAAATTGCCCCGGAACCATGCCAAAATTTTGCTAGGACTTTTTTTTTATAGCAAAATTCTGTCATTTGGTGTTTGATTTCTTCCTTTCTGACTTTTGCAGGTGGTTCCTCCAGAACGAACAAGGGTAAGGGCCTTGTTACTGATGCACCTCGCCGATCTGCCAGATGTTCCAATGCGGCGGTTCAACAGGCGTGGGAAGAGGTTGACGGGAATCTCCGAAGAAAGACTCAGGAGCATGAGTGATGGCAACTTCTTTGGGAGGAATTCCCTCGTGCTGAAGATGGATCGTGGTTTTCTGCCGCATTTTATGGCGGCATCTTGAAGAAGCGTGGCCTAGAAGCTTTGGAGGCTGAGGCCAAGAGTCTGCTCAAGGACCTTAGTCTTTGGTTGAAGACTATGATGGACTGAGCTTTTGACAAACTTTCATTTTTCATTTTTTTTTTTTGGTACCTCCATGTATAAACATTTTGGCACTCTGTTTTTTTGTATCCCCTTGTTCTACTTAAATTCTTTTTGTTGAAAATAAGCAAAAGTTGAATGGGAATGTTTGTTTGAAAATCTTGATCAAAAGGTTATCATTTTGTGAAAATCTTTTGTCAAAAGTATTGTTTTGGCATGAAAGCCAGATTTTGTGGCACAAGGCCTGGTTTTTGATGGCTTGAAAGCCGAAAATTTTGAGGTGGCATGAAAGCCGATTTTGGTGGCGTGAAAGCCAAATTTTGGTGGCGTGAAAGCCGATGTGGCATGGAAGCCGATTTTTGGCATGAGAGCCGATTTTTTGTTTTTTGGCGTAAAAGCTGGATTTTGGCATGAGAGCCGATTTTTTGTTTTTGGCGTAAAAGCCGGATTTTGGCATGAGAGCCGATTTTTTTGTTTTTTTTTTGCGTAAAAGCCGGATTTTGGCATGAGAGCCGATTTTTTGTTTTTGGCATAAAAACCGGATTTTTGAAAACCAAGTTTTGTTTTGTTGGCATG
This sequence comes from Camphora micrantha, assembly GCA_003546025.1. NCBI lineage: Eukaryota > Viridiplantae > Streptophyta > Magnoliopsida > Laurales > Lauraceae > Camphora > Camphora micrantha. The sequence continues at coordinate 48,710,070 of QPKB01000006.1, forward strand.
AGAGCCAGATTTTGTTTTGATTTTTGGCATGAAAGCCGATTTTTGGCGTGGAAGCCGATTTTGGTGGCGTGAAAGCCAAATTTTGGTGGTGTGAAAGCCGATGTGGCATGGAAGCCGATTTTTTTTTGGCGTAAAAGCCGAGTTTTTGGTTTTCAAAAATGCAAGTATCGACTAAGAGTCGCCTCCCTGCTGAATGGTATTGCAAGTATCGATGGAATGTCGCCTCCTTGCTCATTCGGTTGCGAGTATCGATGGAATGTCGCTTCCATGCGAAGTTGGGTGCAAGTATCGACTAAGCGTCGCTTCCCTGCTTTTTCTTCAAAAATTTTGTTTTGCGGGTATCGATGGAATGTCGCCTCCCCACGATTTTTGAAATTTGAGGTTTTTTCGAACCTTTGTTTTTCTTTTGAAATTTGGGTTGTGGATATCAACTGGAATGTTGCGTCTCCACGATTTTTTGAAATTTTGCAAGTATCAACGAGGTGTTGCTTCCTTGCGTTTTTTGAGGTTTTGGAAGTATCGAATGGGGTTCGCATCCTTCCAATGGGTTTTTGCGAGTATCGACTTGACACCGCTTTCCGATTTTTGTTTTTAGACACGAGGGTCGTAAATTTTGACCTAAAACCATTTTTGGCGGTAAAAGGTAAGGCGGACTAGGGTGGAAATTCCTAAGTCCTGATTTTTGTTTCAAACCAAGAATTTTGGGTTCAAGGATCGAAAATTTTGGTTAAGTTTGGGAAGAGGCTCCTAAACTTAGATTTTTGGATTTTGATTTTCTTTTGAACAATGAAACGATAAAAGTAAGCATTGTTTTGAAAATTCAACATAAAGATGAAAATTCCAAAAGGAGTGGGTTTGACGAGCAAGTACCTAGAAATAGGCTTTGGCCTTGTAGGCGTCGCTCTGACCCAGTGGAGGAAGTCTTCAAGGGTAGTACCGCTTCAAGAACTTGCCGTTGATGGGCAGCATACATCTATCACCTTCCATGTTTAGAAGTGCGTATGCGCCATTGGAGAAGACTTGGTCGATGACGAAGGGTCCCTCCCATTTTGGTTCAAATTTGCCTTTGGATTTGTGAGCGAAAACCATCGGCCTTTTTACCGCAAGAACCAAGTCACCCTTTTTGTGGGCGCGTTGCCTGACCTTTTTGTCGAAAGATCTAACCATGCGTGCTTGGTAGAGCTCAATGCTTTGGAGTGCCTCGAGCCTTCTCTCATCGAGATTGTCCAGCTCTTGGAGTCTTAATTTGACATTGCTTTCTTGCGTCATGTCATTTTGTAGAGATACCCTTAAGGAAGGAATTTGTACCTCTAAAGGGACAACAGCCTCGCATCCATAGACCAAGGAGAATGGCGTGCTATGGGTCGGTCCTCGAACGGTGGTTCGGTAGGCCCACAAAGCTTCAGATAGTTTGTCGCCCCAGTCCCTTTTGTGGCTAGAGACCATTTTCTTGAGAATTTTGCAGAGTGTCTTGTTGAAGGCCTCTGCCAGTCCATTCGCCGCCGGATTGTACGGGGTTGAAGGACAACTTTGGATTTTATATTTGTCGCAGAACCTGTAGAATCTGTGATCACGGAATTGTGGTCCGTTATCATGGACGAATCTTTTAGGTATGCCGAAGCGACAAATGATGTTGGTGCGCAAGAACTGAAGGACTGATGAGGTCTTCATTTCATTGAGCGCAAAAGCTTCTGACCACTTGGAGAAATAATCCGTAGCGGCGAAGATGAAGCGATGACCTTTGCTTGACGGAGGGGAGACAGGACCTACGATGTCCATACCCCAGGCTTCGAAAGGCCATGAAATTGCTGTAGGATGTAGCCATTCTGGAGGCATGTGGACATAGTCTCCATGAACTTGACATTGTTGGCAGCGTTTAGCAAATTGCATTGCGTCAGCTACCATGGTAGGCCAATAATAACCTAACCCTTTTATCTGATCGTAGAGCTTTGGACCAGCCTGATGAGCTCCACAAAGACCAGCATGCACCTCTTTGAGAGTTTCTTCAGCTTCTTGTTGTGATAAGCAGCGTAGAAGTACTCCATTGTAGGATTTTCTGTAGAGCATCTTTGAAGGAATGTCCAGATGAAAGTTTGGGGTTCGTCTTTGAACACTTACCCGTTCTTTTGGATCTTCAGGCAGGATTCCGAACATAATATAATCAATGAACGGATCCCTCCAGTCGCCGATCGGAGGTCTGAGGATGGAGATCCGACTTCCAACCAGTTGGTGACACTCAGCAACTGCTTGGTGTGTATTGAGGGGAGGGAGAATCCTTCTCTCACACACTGTAACTTGCATGTGTTCTCCTTCTTGGACCGCCATAGAGGCGGCGAGTCCAGCCAGGGCATCTGCACGGATGTTTTCGCCTCTACGAATGTGGGTGATATGACAGATGTCAAATTCTTGCTGAAGTGATTATGCCTTGTTGTAGTAAGGCAACAGATCAGGCTTCCTGATTTCAAATTTCTGATTCATCTGGTTGACGATCAGTTGAGAATCCCCGAAGGCTTCTAGCACTGTGATGCCGGATTCGAGGGCGAGTTCCAATCCTACAATCAGGGCTTGGTACTCAGCTGCATTGTTTGAACATGGTTCCAGTAGCGAGAAGGCGTGTGGAATCATGTATTTGTCGGGACTAACAAAGAGGATGCCAATCCCTGAAATTTGATTTCCCTTTTCACTTGTCCTGGTTGCACCGTCGAAGTATATATCCCAGGAAGCATTTGATAAGGAAGCCTCCACGTTGTAGACTAACTCGTCTGGGAGATCATCCCTGAGTGGAGAATTTTCAGGCAACGGATGCTCTGCAAGAAAGTCTGCCAGAGCTTGACCTTTGATTGCGTTTTGTGGTACATACCTAATATCAAATTGTGACAGGAGGATAGACCATTTTGCCAGTCGGGCATTGAGGGAACCTGCTTTTGTGACAGGGACCTTCAAGAGATTGATCCTCGAGATCAGGTATACTGTGTTGGACAGCAGATAGTGACGTAGCTTTTGTACAGCAAACATCACTGCAAGACATTCTTTTTCGACCGGAGAGTAGCAATGCTCTGCACCTACCAGCATGCGGCTGAGATAGTATAGAGCAGCTTCTTTTCCCTCGTGATTTCCTTGCGCAAGTAGAGCTCCCAAGGAGTGGTCGAGGGCTCTTGTGTACAAGATAAATGGTTTTCCAGTTGTGGGGGCAGCCAGTACTGGAGGTTTGGTCAGGTATGACTTGATGTCTTGGAACGCAATTTCGCACTCAGCATCCCAGACAAAGTCCACGCCCTTTTTCATTAGGAGGGAGAATGGACGGCATTTCCCTGACAGGTTGGAGATGAACCGTCGAATGTATGCCAATCTTCCTTGAAGCCCTTTTAACTGTCTCAGGGTTTTTGGGGATGGCATTTCTAGGATAGCCTTGACTTTGATAGGGTCAAGCTCTATTCCCGCTTTCCGAACTACGAATCCGAGGAACTTACCCGATGATACACCGAAGAAGCATTTTAGGGGATTCATTCGCAGTTTGTGCCTGCGTAGTCGGAGGAAGACTTCTCGAAGATCTTTGAGATGGTCTTCTTTCTTTTTGCTTTTGACGGCGAGGTCATCAACGTAGCATTCGACCGTCTTGTGCTGCATATCTTGGAATATCTTCATCATAGCCCTTTGATATGTCGCACCAGCATTTTTCAGACCAAATGGCATTACAGTGTAACAATACACGCCAAATGGGGTCCGAAATGATGTGTGTCTTTCATCTTCAGGATGCATTTTTATCTGATTGTACCCAGAGAAACCATCCATGAATGTCATCCGCTCGAATCCACAGGTGTTGTCGATCATCACCTCCGGTATGGGGAGCGGAAATTCATCTTTAGGACATGCATTGTTCAGGTCTCTACAATCAATACAGACCCTAATCTGCCCATTTTTCTTTGTCACTGGGACGATGTTGGCCAACCATTCAGGATGCTGTTCCTCGCGGATGAAGCCAACGTTTTTGAGTTTCTGAACTTCTTGTTCAATTTTGTCCATTATGTCAGGACGAAATCTTCTTTGGCCTTGTTTGACAGGCTTGATATCTTTTTGTAGATTGAGTTTGTGAACTGCTATTTTGGGGTCTAAACCAGGCATTTCAGCGTAAGACCATGCAAAACAATCAACGAACTCACGAAGAAAAGAGATATACTCGGGTAACTCATCATCCTTTATATTCTTGCTTATGAATACAGGACATGGGCTATCTGGCGTTCCCAAGTCTATCTTTTGAACAGAATCTTATGTTGGAAGACTTGAAGGTGGTTCCTCCTCAATATTTTCGGAGGCTTCCAACTCAACAAGACCTTCCGGAGTTTCAAAGGTATTCTCAGACCAAGGCTGTGCTTCTGACCATGGGTCTTCTTGATCGGCACTCTTCTCAAGACTTGCTATGAGATGGTCCCAATCGCCTGTTGAAACTGGATCGAAGTATGGCACTTCTTTTGGAGATGATGGTTCTTCTGGACCAGAAGACTGTGCATCTGTATCATCGGACAATTCCTCTTCATCATCAGAGAAATCGTACCAATTGGAGGGGCTTCCTGGATCCTTGACGGGTAACTCTTCAAAGAGATATCCAAGGAGATCAATATCTTCACAGACATGAGATGTTGAGGCTTCGTCGGCCAGACGACTTTGTAGCCTTTGGGTCAACTGTCTCATGGGAGCATCAGGGTCGTAGCCCAGTCCGTATGAAGACTTTTCTATATGACGATAGAGTTTCCAATCCTCCTGCTGGCCTTTTGTCAGGGTGGGCTCCAATGGTACGAGGATACCGTGGCCACCTCCCAAGTCGATTGGATTTCGAGCGTCATAGCCCATTTTCTTCATGATAGCTTGCGCCATTGGACTATACAAGGATAGTTGTGGCATACCTTCGTTTTGGAAAGGCTCAAGCGAAGAGTTTGATGAAGAAGCCGCCGACCTGTGGAAAAAGATCGGCTTTTCTTTTGGTGAGGTTGTCGGAACAACGAAGGAAGCTGATGCTGGATCGTCTATGCCAGCAGGTGCCTCCAATGGAGTGAGAGCAGGTTGAGCTTGCTGAGTATCAGCTTGGCTTGACGAAGTGTCGTCTTCTGTCTCTGAATCCGAATCTGTGTCTTGCATAATAGACACAAAGGAGATGACAAACTTGCCCCCAGGCTTTTGTTTGGTCTTCTTTGCCTTGGTAGTGATCACCAGCGGCTTTGAAGACTTGAGGGAGACAACAAAAGGAGATTGGTTGATCTCCTCGGTTTTGCCGGATGGTTGATTTTCTTCCGGTGGTTGCTGAGGAGCCTTGCCTTTATCTTTCTGGGGACTTTCGGCAAAGGATGCTGTTTCTTTCTCCTTTTCTTTGTTTTCATCTTTGTACATCTGCGAGTCAGTGAAATGGACTTCTTTGCCTTTGAAAGGCTTTTTGTCCGCAAATACCCGATGTACCAAGCCGTCGTTGCCAACAAACTTGATGCACTGATGAAAAGTTGAAGGAACAACACCACTCTCGTGTATCCAAGGGCGTCCGAGAAGGATGTTGTAGCATGAGGGGGTCTTTATTGCATATACAGTGACTTCAGAGATAAGATCACCGATTTGCAACTTGAACCTAATCTTGCCGATAGGCCTCTGAGTGCTTCCATCGTATCCAAAGATAGACAGGGATGTGTGACTCAGCTTGCTAGGCGGGATGCCCAGCTCTTCGAGTGCCGAAACAGAGATGAGGTTGAGGGCAGAACCCGGATCTATCTGTACTCTGTGTATCGGCATCTCTTTGATGTACCCTGTAAAGTATAAGGGCCGGTTGTGCTTTGTTTCGCCTAGTAGGAGGTCTTCCTTAGTGAAGGCGATAGTTGCACTTGCTGCTTTTTGAACTGAGAGGCAATCATTGCAAGATCCCTCAGTCTTCTTCTTTTCTCCTTTTGAGGTGGTATTTGATTTTTTAACCCTATAGTCCATTTCAATTTGTAGGACTTGTGGGGCATGCTTGTCGACATCCACATTCAGTCTTTGCAGTTCTGAAATGAGACTATCACGAGTTTGGGAAGACATTCGTAATAAGTATAGGATGTGCAGACGTGCAGGTATGTGTCTAAAGTGCTCAATCAAGTCATACTTGAAAGCCTCCTTAGGGCCTGCATTTTCATTAATGTTGCCACTTGGGGCGTTTACATTCTGTCCCGAAGGATTTACATAAGAAGAAGAAGTTAGATTGTAGTTTTTGTGGTAATCCCGGCCAGAGCGGGTACCTTTACGAACTTCGAGAGCTTCTGGAGACGGTTCTTCATTCGGAAGTCCAACCTCGGGATTGAGGGGCTAATCCTTTTCATTTGCTGAAGATGCTTCCGCGTTAACCTTACCATCCTCAGTGATTGCATTGCATGGGGCATTTTCCGGGAACAAGTCCTGAACAGCGTCCAGCAATTTGTCTTCTTTGTTTACAATTTCATCGGTCCAGACATCACCCATGAGGTTGGTCATCTGGGATCAGTTGACTGGGTAGACTTCATCGGTAGAGACGTCTTCAAGGTAGTCAGCCAGAAGAGGTCTGTACTCTGATGTGACAGTCTCGGAAGACGAAGGTTGAGAAGATGCCATATGGGAGTTTGTGGCCTCGGCAGATGAAGCTCCAGAGGCGCTGTCGCCTCGAACTATCGCATTGCAAGCAATAGGAAACGTCTCCGGAACGGATTGTTGGGAGTCAGATTCATCCTCTGATGTAAGGGGATCATCCACCCAGCAGTTTTCTTCATTTTCAGGAGTTACTAGAGGGGACTCCTGTAGATTTTCCGGGACCACCGGTTTTGGATTGCGATGAAGCTAATTGATGTGATCTTGTCCTTGCTCTATGGCAAGACGCTGCAAGATCCTTGCATATTCTTCGAGATCAGGCATAGGGGTCAGATCTTCTTCTTCATCTACTCCTTGTAGTTCCTCCTGATCGGGTTCTACCGGAGCATTGGCAGGTGCTGTGTCAACAGCATTTTCCTGAACAACCTCTTGGTCTCCTTCATCATCAGACCAAGATCCCTGTGGTTGTAAAGGGTTATACCAGATCACCGGCATGAGGTGGGATTCGGGGATCCATTCCTCGTCGGAGAGGTATTCTGCTGTTTTGAGGGATTCCTCCCATTCATCGGTGTCACTGGCGGTGTCACTGGACCCGTACCCATCCATGGGGAATCCAACTACTGAATTGCAAGAGTATGATGCCCCCTGCATGTCTTCAGTCTTTAGTAGTGATGGCATGAAATCACGAAGGGTGAATTTCCTTGCCGGCCTCGAAGTCTCGGAAGGAGACTTTTCTGCTGCCCCCAGTGAAAGGGTAGGGGAAGTTTCTGTCTTTTCAGGAACTTCTTGTTTTGGTTGAGCTTTCTCCTGCTGTTTAAGCTTGCGGTGTTGTCTCCTGGCTTGTCTTCGCTGTCGAGCAGTCGGCTTTGTTTTGACGATCTCCCAGTTTTCATCTTCCAGGAGATCGGGATGTACTCATATGGACTGTCCATCTGGTGTTAGGCACGGGACTAGCTCTTGGGATGTTTGAGCCATTTTTATCACCTTGAAGGAAGTAGTGACCTTCTTCTTTGGTGACTTTTGTGTTTGTCCATATGACACCATGTTGACGGAGGCAGACCCATAGTTTTTGTCAAAGGTGATGACTCCGTTTTTCCACATCTCGTTGATCTTTTCTCTCACAACGAAGCATTGGTTGAGAGGATGCGAGATCATCTGGTGGTATGGACAGTACCGGGGATCGTTGGTTTTGCCAACATCTCCTGGTCTTTTGGGTTCAGGCAGGGTGAGCTTCCCGTTTGCCAAGAGAGCCTCGAAGATTTCTTCGACATCTTCATTGAACGGGTATTTCTTTTCTACTCGTTCTTTGAAGGCATCAGAGAGTTCAGGTTTCTTACCTGCACCTTTGTTTTCAGCTTTTTTTGGTGGCTGCGGAGCTGACTTGGTTTGCACATTGAGAACCTCCTTTTTCTTTTGCTTCGAGGTTGCAATGGCGGTCGGCTCCTTCTTTGATGATTTCTGACTGCTGAGGTCTTTGATCACCGTCTCAGCCTCCATAGATGCTTCTAGGAGTTCTCCCAGATTCTTTGATTTGTTGCCGATAATCATGGAGCGTATCTTTGCTCTCATGTTGTTACGGCAGATGTCGACCAGCGACGCTTGTGGCAGTACGTCTGAGCATTTGTACGCCATTGCCTTCCATTTGTGAATGTAGTCGTATGTCGACTCATTCTCTCCCTGTTTTAGGCTGCAGAGTTGAGCCATAGTCACAGGATGATCCTCACCTTTTAAGTGAGCTAGGAAGCGTGTCTCCATCATGGCCCAGTTTTGGATAGAGTCCTCCTGAAGAGTGGAGTACCAATCAAAGACCGTACCTTTTAGGGTACTTGCGAAGAGACGGATCTTAAGGGCATCTTGATCCGCGATGGCTCCCTTCAGGATTTTGAAATGGATGACATGTTGTCTGGCCGAGCCCTTCCCCGTATATGTTTGGAGAGTGGGCTGTTTGAATTTGGTAGGAAACGGTACCGAGTCCATCCATAAGGGATATGGCGGCTTGATTCCGTGTTCCTTTAGTGAATCCTCTTCCTTTGCTTTGGCGAGGATATCGTCAACGTCCTTTTTGGTAAGGGCGCGTGACTCATTTACCTCCTCTTCATGGTGACTTGGAGGAGCTTCATTATTCAGTGGACGTTGGAGGGTAAGAAGTAAGTTCTCCATGAGAGCTTCTATCCTCTGCTGTCCCTGCTCCAACTGCTAGATGCGTGCGGCTACGTCATCTTGCGGCGGAGGCTGCTCAGCATTTGTGCCTAAGACGTTCATCTTTCAAGAGTCGAATGAGGATACCGTCTTGGTGACTGAGCTAGAGCTCATTCTTTTGGATGAAGAGCTCGAAGAGTGATTGCTCCGGTGTCCTTGACTTGAAGGAGTGGGAGAATCTTCTCTATGTCTTTGCGCCCGGGAGACGCTGCGAGTCACCGGTCGCTTGACATGGAGTTTTGTTGCTGACTTCTGGCGCCTTCTGGTTTTGCCAACCATATGGACAGTAGCAACTTGGTTGGGTGCTTCTTTTTCGACCCATTTTTGAGAGACCTGGAGCGTGGAGTGCTGGGCTCTTTGCTTCTCTAGTCTCTTTTGCCGATACGCCGCGCGGCGACGAATGCGACGAGCGATTTGAGCTTCAGTTAGCTCGGGCTGTGCTCTAGCCACGAAAGAGGTGGTCCCTCGCGCGCAGCAGCCGAGCTTGTCTTCTTTGTAATTTGGCAAGGACAGGATCTGGACGCGGTCCTTAGCCTGTCGCAGTGAAGCTTTAAATTTGGCGAGCTCGGCCCCTGTTGAGATGAAGGGCCGAGTTGCAGGAATACAGGCCTTGACAGGTTCTCGCTGAGGCCTGATGATGCACGACTTGATCCTGGGCTTATAGGAATAAGTCGGCTCGTGCTGGGTGGATTTTGTTTGGTGGAGGGCTGGTTTCTCCTCTTTCGTGTACGAGAGAGGGTAGAACCGGTTCTCCTTGAGCGGGGCCAGGTATGCTGGCCTTGCAGATCTTTGGGACCTTCTTTGTTTTGGAGAAGGTCTTGGAGACCAAGTCTTGGGGTAGACCTAGTTTCTTGCAGGCTGAGGTTTTGCGAGGTTGTCGCGGGCTTCAGTCTTCTTGGCGGTTGCCCTTGGTGTCACGGTAGTGACGCGCCCAGGGGCGGTTCTCTGCTTCTTGGCAGGAGTTGTTTCTTCTGCGGGAAGTGGGAAAGGCCCCAGCGACCCGAAGACGATGGACCGGGGAGCGGAGGTCGACCCGGTGTCTTGTGCGTTACCGAAGGAAGTGACACTTCGGCCGCTGGCGAGGCGCTTAGGAGCGCGTTCTTTTTGCTTCTCTTGAAGCATTAGCTGGTACTTGTTCTCGTCGAAGGTGATTGTCAACGAAGCTGCCATGTTAGTTTTGAGAACCTTTCTGAAACAAGACCGGATCCATTAGTAATCACAAGAATGTGGTGATCATAAATGGAAATCAACTATGGTTTTTTCTTTTCAATTTGCTCGAGGGGACAAGGCCCGGCCCAAGCAAAATGAAGAAGGCAAAAAGCCATAGAGTATACAATTGTTCTAAACGCGAGTATGAAAGGCTCAGAATGAGCGTTCCAGTGACTGCTAGAAGCAATTGTGAACCTTAATTCAGATTACCGAGGAGCGAGGCTCACTCGAGGTAAAATGATATAAGGTTGGGAGTACAAATGTGTCGGTCGCGAATACAGTAGACCCAAGAGGGCGTACTAGCACCGCTAGGCACAGATGTTGTAAATCACATCCTTGAAATGGACACGAGATGGGATTTTTGAAAGGTCAAGGTTGGGTTCACTAAAGAGAGCAAATGGCACTCCGATCCGAATACGTGCTCAACATTTCTGCAAGCACAGAGTCCGAAAGGGAAATAACCAGAATTTCTCGAATCTGGACCCAACAATGACGGAAGTTTTTTTTTTTTTTTTTTTTTTTTTTGAAGATTTTTTTTTGAAAGTCAGTGTCGGATTCATCAAAGAGAGCAAATGATGTTCCAATTCAAACACGTGCTCAACATTTCTACGAGCATAGAGTCTGAAAAGGAAGAGATCAAGATTTCTCAAATTTGAACCAAAAATCGACGAAATTTTTTTTTAGGGTTTGAGAATACATCGAGTTCTCACGATTCGTTTTTATGAAACCAATGTTGATAGACCAGCCCCCAGGTAAGGGTAGGATTACTTAATGAACCCGTTTGGAGGACCCTTACCTAGAACAGCCTAGCTGTCTCCAAACTCTGGACAAGGCTTTTCTTAGATCAACATCGATTAAAGAACGCAATCGGTAAAACTTTCGTGTTCTCAAGTGCATCCCCGTTTTTTTTTTTTTTTTTTTTTTTTGGAACCCATCAGAGAGAGCGAATGGTCCGTTCCCAATCTGAACAGGGGCTCAAACAATTTCTGTGAGCCCTAAGTCAGAAAGGAAAAGAAAACCAAAATTTCTCAAATTTGGATCCAAAAGAAAGGAGATTTTTTTTTTGAAAATCTGACAAGTTTGAAATAAGATTTTTTTTTTTTTGATGGATTCATCAGCGAGAGCGAATGGTCCGTTCCCAGTCTGAACAGGGGCTCAAACAATTTCTGCGAGCCCTAAGTCAGAAAGGAAAAGAAAACCAAAACTTCTCAAATTTGGATCCAAAAGAAAGGAGATTTTTTTTTGAAAATCTGACAAGTTTGAAATCAGATTTTTTTTTTTTTTTTTTGAACTCGTTAAAGAGAGCAAACGGTCCCTTTCCCAATCTGAAAACGTGCTCAAGCATTTCTGCGGGCACTGAGTCCAAAAGGGAGGAGATCGAGATTTCTCAGATCTGAATCCAAAGAACAAGAGAAGATTTTATTTTTTTTTCCGAGAAGGAGAAAGATTGGAAATAGACTTAAAGAAAGAAATTTCCAAAAAAAATCCCATCCCATGTTTTTTTTTTTTATGCAAGATTCAACATTGGCCACCAACTAGAAGGGTGCCAAAGAATCTAAGTTCATGTTCTCAAACGAACGTGTCCCACCGGGTGTGCCAGCTTGATGGACCCGATTCTTCCCTCTCTCCCTCTGCCTCCGCCCCGGGTCTTTTGGGGTACGGCGGAGGGGAGGAGAAGAAAAGATAAAGGGTAACAACATCTTTCTTTTTTTGTACGGATATGCCAATTTCACTTTTCTACTTGGAATTTAGAAACGGTGATCCGAAGATCAACCTTCACAAGTAGAAAGGGGAAATGAAACTTTTTCTAGTTTCTATTGCACGCATATTTTAAGAAAAGAGACAAAAGGTTTTTTTTTAATGCCGTGAAAGGCGATTTCATTTGTTGCCGTGAAAGGCGATTTTGCCGTAAAAGGCGATTTACAAGTCTTATCCATTAGGAAAGACAAGAATTGTGATTTTTGTCTCTAAAAGAAAAATAAAGTACAATAGAAATCAAGAAAATGAATCTGACTTCTCATTCGATTGTGGGGACACGTTCAGATCGACGGTCGCGAGTCATGTATGGGCTCCTCCATCGTCCATGCAGATGAGAACACGATGCTTGGATTCTTGGCTTGGCTTTTTAACCTCAGATTTTTAAAGGACAAAGACCAAGAGAAGGTCTTATATCCGATAAAAAGCTAAGTAAACGGGCTGAAAAGCCACGTTTTAGCCATGTTGGTAGAAGAAGGGAGGTCCTTGGGGGGGTGGCCCCCCAAGGGTGCTTCAATCACCTTTTGGTGGTCTTTGCAGCAGAGTTGCAGGGCCTCTGGATTTTTTTGTCTTCGTCAGGGGGAGAGCGAGAGCTAGATCCTTTCCCTTTGGAATGCCTTCCTATTTATAGGCCTTTGGTAGCCATTTAGGAGGGTTTATGAGCATTGAATGCATTAATACTCATAATGGGAGGAGTTACAAGTTTTAAAGTATTTGTTTTGTAACTCCTTTTTCCTTGAATCTGATTGGCCGATGGAGAATAATGAGCCTTTAATTGCCTTTAATCCCCATCATGGGAGGAGTTTCATGGCTTTAATGCCATAAATCCTTTGACTTGTAACTCCCATTTGCTTGCTTTTGATTGGGCCGTCCAAAATAATGAGTTAATGACCGCATTAACTTGTCATAAAATGGGTCATTTAACCTCATTAATTGGTCGCCAAGTCGCTCGAAGAGTCGCGGGCCGCGCCGCGTCTTTTGGAATTCTTCTTGCGATGATCGCCGGTGGATCCACATGTTGTTTGATGTCGGATGGCGATGCAATTTCAGACATTGATTAATGTCAACGTGCCGGCAACATCTGTCCTGTCGATTTCACGATCGGGGGGGCAGAAAGTGTGCTTTCTTTGTCGGCCGGTTGGCGATTTCGAGGCATCTAATGATCATCCAATGATTTCGGCGGCGAATCCGTGATGTTGACGAAGATCGACGGATTTCATGCACGAAAAATCAGATTTTGGAAAAATCACAGGGGCCAATCAACTCGAAACGCGAAAAGGACCCGAAAAAGGGTCTTCCGGCGATTTTTTGGGTCGCCGGCGACCATGGGCCGGCGACCCTGGGCCAACGTCGCCGGCGACCATGGGCCTTGGGCCCATTTTTTGGCCGCCGTTCGGTCACCGTTTCTTCGCCGTTTTTCGATCTTTTTTCATTCTTTTTTCTTCTGTATTTTTCCTGACATTTCCCCTCATTTATTGGCCTGATTCTCTTGAAGAAAACCTGACGAGAAGCCACGCAAATCGGAGCACAAAGTTTCCTATTTTTCTGGAAAGCCGAAGACTTTGTTGTGCGGTTTTGCCGATTTTTTGTCAAGCATTGAAACTAGGCCAAACGATGTCGGAATGACCTGAAATTTGACGTGGAGCTTCTTGAGCAGTAGATAGGGCCAACCATAGGCTTTGGTTTGAGTTTTGAAGCCTTTTGGGGTCCCGCAAATGCTTGCCTTAATTTCGCCATGAGAGAAATGCCGAGCTTTGACTTGTGGTTAACCGATGTCCGATTGACCTGAAATTTGACAGAGAGCCTCCTGAGTAGTAAGTAAGACCAACCATGGGCTTTGGTTTGAGTTTTGAAGGATTTTGGGGTCCCGCAAATGCTCGCCTTGATTTCACCTCGAGGAAAATGCCGAGCTTTGAAACTAGGCCAAACGATGTCCGTTTGACCTAAAACTTGACAGGGGACCTATTGGAGTCATTTTGAGATGATCCATTAGCTCCAATTTGGATGCCATGATTCCGGGGTGCTCCGCTGCCGGTAGGCCTGTTTTTGCTTCCTGAGAGTTGATGAAGGGTCAAACGTCGTCCGTTTGACTTGAAATTTGGCAGGGGGCCTTTTGGAGGTATTTTGAGACCATCCGTAGGCTCTGATCGAAGTTTTGAAGTCTTCGACACTGTTGCTGCCGGGAGCTCCTGCCTGGTTGTCGGAGGAGTGAAGTTAGGCCAAATGATATCGAAATGGCCCGAAACTTCATGTGTACCCTTCTTTTGGCTGCTTTGAAGGATCTTGCAGTTTTTGTTTGATTCTGACAAGATCTGGTGCTTGAAGTGGCGCCTTCCTATTTATGGCAGGATGTGGCTCCATGTAGCTTTTGGTGTTGAAGGGACATAGTGACATTTTTGGTGTCAACAGTCTTTATCCTCCAAAAATCTGAGGTTAGAGCCAAGCCAAAAGAATCAAAGCATCATATGATCTCATCTGAAGGACGATGGAGAAGCCCATACACAACTTGCGACCGTCGATCTGAACGTGTCCCCACAATTTCCTGAAAAGTTAGATTCATTTTCTTACTTTTCTATTGTATTTTTTATTTTTTAAAGAGACAAGAAAAATCACAATTCTTGTCTTTCATTATTGATGAGATTTGTAAATCGTCTTCTACGGCAAAACCGCCTTTCACGGCATAAAAAATATCCTTCTACGGCAAAACCACCTTTCACTGCAAACAAAAGCAAAAAATCGCCTTTCACGGCGAACAAAATGAAATCGCCTCTCACGGCATTTAAAAAATTTGTGTCTCTTTTTTAAAAATATATGTGCAATGGAAAGTTAGAAAAAAGAGTTGATTTCCTTTCTACTTGTGAAGGTGAATCTCCGGATCACCACTTCAAATGCCAAGTATAATAGAAAATCTGGCATACCCGTACAAAAAAATGTTGATACTCACTTTCCTCCTCCACCAGACCCCGGCAGCCCCGGGGCGGAAGGAGAGGACGAGAGCCGGGTCCATCATTTCTCTCTTCATATTGTTCCGCCAAAATATGCCCTTCAAGTTTTGATACATCTTTGTGTTGCCCGAATGCATAGAATACTTCATACTGTGAGCCTCTGTCATGATGTCATTCCTCAAGTCTTCAATGTTAGGCACGCATAGACGATCACGATAGTATAAGACTCCATCCACAATACGAAAGTCCGGACGCTCTACTATATGCTCTGAAATCTTGGCTAACTCCGGATCTTGTAATTGGTTATCCTTGATCTTCTATATAAAGGAAGGCTACGACACTGACATGTTGGCTAATATCACACCCTTCATTAGTTGCTGTAGGTCTACTCCCAACTCTTCAAACTGCTGAAAAATACAAGTACCCCATAGACTTGCCAAGCCTACTGATTTCCTACTCAAAGCATCGGTGACCACATTCGCTTTCCTCGGGTGATACTTGATCGGAAAGTTTTAATCTTTGATATATTTTATCCATCTTCTCTACCTCATGTTCAGCTCCTTCTGAGAAAACAAATATTGCAAGCTACGGTCGTCGAAGTGGACTTCGAACTTCACTCCATAAAGGTAGTGTCTCCACATTTTTAATGCAAAAACGACCGCTGCCAGCTCAAGATCATGCGTTGCATAGTTCTTCTCGTGATCTTTCAACTACCAGGATCCATAACCAACAACATTTCCATCTTGCATTAACACACATCCAAGTCCTACATTCGATGCATTCGTAAAAATGGTGAAACCGCTGCTTCCGGATGGTAAAGTAAGGACCACTGATGTAGTCAATCTTGTTTTTAGCTCTTGGAAACTAGTCTCACACTAGTCTGTCCATACAAATGGTGCATTTTTCCTGGTCAACTTCGTCAATGATGATGTAATCGATGAAAATCCCTGAACAAAACTCTGGTAATAACCTGCCAATCCAAGAAAGCTTCTAATTTCTAATGCATTCCTCGGTCTTTCCCAATTCACAACTGTCTCAATCTTAGCCGAATCCAATGACAACCCTTCTTTGGAGATGATGTGCCTCAAGAATGCTACTTGTTCAAGCCAAAATTCGCACTTACTAAGCTTTGCATACAGCTGGTTGTCCCTTAGAAGTTGCAGTGCCATCCTTAAATGGTCTTCATGTTCTTCTCTGGACTTGGAGTACACCAAAATATCATCAATGAATACCATCGTGAACTGATCTAAGTATTGTGCAAATATCTTATTCACCAAGGCCATGAATACCGCCAGTGCGTTAGTCAGTCCAAATGGCATCACTAGGAATTCATAATACCCATTTCTTTTTCGGAAAGCTGTCTTCGGTACATCTGACTCTCTAACTCTAAGTTGATGGTAACCGGATCTCAAGTCAATATTCGAAAAATAGGCGGCACCTTGTAACTAATCAAGCAGTTCATATATCTTTGGCAATGGATATTTGTTCTTGATGGTCACTTGGTTCAGTCTCCGATAATCGATGCACATCCTCATTGAACCATCTTTCTTTTTTACCAACAAAACTGGAGCTCCCCACGGCGAAATGCTAGGTCTAACAAAACCTTTGTCTAATAATTCTTGCAATTGTATTTTTAATTCTCCCAATTCCGTCAGAGCCATCTTATATGGTGCAATAGAAATCGGAGCAGTCCCTGATAAAAACTCAATGGTGAAGTCAATTTCTCTAACCGGTGGCAACCCTAGGATCTCTTCTGGAAAAACATCTGGGAATTCACAAACAATAGGCATCTCCTCCACCCCTTGGGGACCGTTTATTCTTTGTGATAAATGTCAAATAAGCTTCACATCTGCTTTTCAAAAGTCTATCAACTATCAATGCTGAAATAAACCATGCACGATGATTCCTCCTCTCTCCCTGAAACATCACATATGCTGGTGTCTCCTTTAGTTTAAATGTGAGGGTCTTGTTGAAACAATCCATCGTGGCATGGTACCCTGCTAACCAATTCATCCCTAGGATGATGTCGAAGTCGTGCATTTCCAATAAAATGAGGTTTGCCGGTGTTACACCCCGACCCGAACTAACCGTAATTAAGGCTAATTAATTGAGATTAATGCTAATTAAGCATGAATAATTAGGTTAATCAAGATTAATGACCCAAGAGAGATAAATCAGTCTCAAATGACACATTAAGCCTAATGAAATGGATTTGAATGAGATTGAATTGATTAAGATGAGTTTAGGCTCAAACAAGATAGATTAAGGACTTTTTCGTAAATACGGGTTTTCGCGTATTTCTTCAAATACCGAAATTCTTGATACCAACGTGTGTATCTCGAAGAGTACGTCAACTTTCATAATAAACGCGATTTCATTTGACCTCAAATGGACCTAATGAGGAGTCATTTGACTGTATATGTAAATAGAATAAATGTAAGGGGGTTTTGGTGTGAGAAATGGTTGTATTAGAGTGAAATGAAGGAAGAAGTTCATTTCTCCTTTCCTTCCCAAGCAACAAAAACCCTAGGCTCTCCATTTTCTCTTCCTCTTCCATTCCTCTTGATTGAGAGTGAGAAAAGGAGTGATTGAAGGGACTTTTGAGGAGCATCTTCATCTTCATCTTCCTCCTCAAGTAGTGTTTCCACCATTGTTGAAGTGATAAAGCTTGGAGGAGGGCTCTAAACCTCTTTGCTTTGAACCACAAGTAAGTGATTAAGTGTTTCATAAGATTTTCAAGTCATATTAGTAGTTTTGTGATGATTTCTAGCACCAATGACTCATGGGAGTTCATTTGGATGTTTTTATTGATTAGGGTTTGAAAAGGGATTAATTGTGTCCAAGCCCAAGCTAAGTGAAAGAGGGTTTAGGCAAATAGCTCAAGAGAGGCAAGCATAAACCTTACTTGTAATTAGTGTTAACAATAATAGAAATGTGTGGTATTTTCATGGGATTTATGCATTTATATTGAGTTTTGGGTTTATTATGAATGCTTAATGAAGTGATTAAGGGATGATTAGGAATGTAATTATGAATGAATGTGAATGGAGGATGTATGAGGGGGGGAACAGGAGGTTCCAATTGTCTTTGTGCAGGTTATGGAAGTGTAATGGAGAAAAGAAGTAGAAGAAGAAAGAACTGAACAGAATTCGGATTGAAATTCTGGACAGTTTGCTCGAGCGATCTGGGGGTTCGCTCGAGCGACCTGGGTTCTGTCTGAACGAAATGAAGTTCTGAAGAGTTCGCTCGAGCAAACATTTAGTCCGCTCGAGCGAACATAGTTCTGTGTGGGTCTGCTCGAGCGAACGACATTCTGTCTGGGTCTGCTCGAGCGAACAGTATTTCGCTCGAGCGAACCTGATACTGGCCCAGTGATATTAGTTAGTGAAAATTTAGGCCAGTGGATTTTGAGTTTTGGATTTTTACGAGAATTTGAAGTACGTCTCGTGAGTATAAATGCGTTCCCTGTTAGTCTTTAACACTAATCATGGATTAAACAAGATTATTGAGAACTAGTAATATTTCAAAAGAGTTCTTTGAACGAACCATAATCGATAATGGCCTAAGCTCCATGGGTGATAATTACGGGGACTAGAAATGCACATATTAAATGTACAAATGTGATGTCCATCGTGAATAATACGTGCATTGGAAACCAACGGTTACACCCGAATGGTTGTTTAGTTTTGAGATAGGATTGAGTAAAACCATATGTGGTTAATAATACTCTCATTGTGTCATTATAATTCAATCTAATGAGATTGATATTATTGTCATTCCTTTCTTTTGTCATGAAAGGAATCATGGAGTTGAATTGGATCCATAAAAGGATTTCTTACTGATTGTTATTGATCATTGAGTCTGGCACTACCTAGCTATTGTATTAGAACTCTAAGTGAGTTCAATGAATAATGAATGACTAATCCTGCTACAGCAGATGGATATTGGGATGTTCCGGAGCTCCGTGGTGATGCTAGTTGTCCATGGCCCGGACACTAGTAAGTCCCACCAAATCCCGATCGTATCTTCGGGTATTGATTAATGCCTTCCATTGGAAGATGAATCCTCCCTTTGAGGGGAGATGGTAAATGAAAATAAATCCTTCCTTTGAGGGAAGACAGTGATGAAATGAATTGAAATACAATGCAATGAATGCTATGGTAGTTGCCTTTCGTACATGTATATTGACTGTCATTGTCTCTTATTGATATTGTAGAATTATCTAGATTCCTCTAGCATTGAAACTGTTATTAATGCAATATGAATGTGTTAATATATTATTGCAAAAATTGTTTATACAATGTTGAACCGTCGTGTTCATTTGTGTTATTGATGGTATTACAAGCCCGATTGCCCCTGCAGGTGTTACAGCGCCCCTAGCGCCAACGGAGGAGACCGCTACGGTTCCTACAGGAGGATTGATAGAGTGGAACCGGTGGGATACCATCTGATTGGGTATCCGAGTGCGATTTGAACTTTTGATAAACATTTTGAGAAAATGTTTTGAGGACTGTTTATAATTCTTTTGGGAATGTAACTAATGGTTGTCTGCATAGTATTTTTTTTTTTTTTTTGAATATGCAGCATCTGACAAATGTATATTGAAAACGATACATGTATAAGAACTTTCTTTTGTATACATGTAAATGATAAATTGTTATTGTCAAATATATTGTTTCCGCAAAAGTTTTGTATTTGACAGGTACTTGAGTATGATATCCCTTGTGGATCTCGTTTTAACTTCGGTTAATTCGGGGTTTACGGGAGTAAGTATGCGTTTCACGGCTCGGGTTTGCCAGGTCTCGGGCCCAGGTCATGACAGCCGGTAACACCACTTCTCCTATCTTAATTGCACGATTAGGGTAAGAAGTCCTACACACAACTTGTTTACATACAGGAGTAGTCACAGTCAAAATAAACTCAAGCTCTCTAATAGGCACATCAATCAACTTAGAAAATTTAGGAGAAAAAAATGAATGTGTAGAGCCAAGGTCAAACAAAATCCTAGGTTCAATTCCACAGACAAGGAGTGTACCTTCCACCACGTTGACTGCAGCCTCTGCATCAGCCCGATTGACTGCATAGATTTGCCCTCACTGCTATGGCCTATTTTTTGCTTGTTGCTGCCTGCCTGGTGGTGCGTCCCTATTATGTTGCGGAGGACGGGAATTCTGATTCTGCCCTTGCTGACGGACCTGCTGTTGTTGCTGTTGAGGTCTATATTGCTGCTGTGGTGCTTGTTGCTGAGGTGGCCTTTTTTAATTTTGAACGGCAGATGGGTTCTGAGGTGGTGCTGGACGTTGTGCTCGTTGTTATTGCTGATTCTGCCTGTTATGTTGCCCATTAAGCCTTGGACAATTCTTGAGCTGGTGGTTCATCAAACCACACCTGAAGCTTGCCCCCGTTATCGCACGACACTGAGGACTGTCATGATTCTTGCCACAGTGGATGCAAACCACTTAATGATGAACATTCTGCTCTTGCCTCAGCCTCTTGTTCTACTGGTTCCTCTGTTGGTGATTCTGTTGGCGAGCTTGATTCTTTCCATGGGTTCGGAGAATCTTGTTGTTCAAGTTCTCAACTTATATTCTCTTTTGACAGCCTCTTCAAATGTTGCAGGTGGCACAACCCCCGTAGCATCCCTCTTTATGATTGGGTTCGGTCCCTCAAGGAACTTGGCTATTTTCTTCTCCACCGTATCGATCAATTTTGGAGCATATCTGGACAACCTCTCAAACTTAGTGAGGTATTCAAGAACTATCACATTTCCCTACACGAGCTGCTGGAACTCGATTGCCTTCTGCTTCTCGACATGTGCATGTACATACTTGTCCCTAAACTGTCTCTTGAAGTTATCTCATGCTTCAGTGTCTGCCACAGTCCTATATTTTGCCCTGACTATCTTCCACCAAATATCGGCTAAGCCGATAAACATAGATGCTGCAAGTGCCACTTGTTGACGTCCCATGCGTCGGAACACTTCAAAAATGTTCTCCGTGTGCTCTAGCTAATCGTCTGCAGCTAATGGGTCCTCTTGTCGAGTTAATTCTTTTGGACCTCTCTTCCGAAAATGCTCAAACAAAGCAGTAGGATCATTTTCTCTTTGGTTAATGACACTCTGCTGGCCTGGTAGTTGAGTTGGTGCTAGTTCTGGCCTTCCTTCTAACACCTCCAATAACTGCCTTTGCATTTGTGTCATTTCCCTTACATGGTCTTCATCCTTTTTGGCTATTTGTTCTTGTACACTAGCTTAATTCTCATTTGCATGTGCCTGTAGCCTTGCGTGATTCTCATTTGCTTGACGTGGTTGATCAAGTAAAGCCTGTATCATTTGCTAAAACTAAGTCTGCATGGTGTGATTAGGAGTGTTTTCCTCAAGTGGCCTAGTTTGTTCACTATTACTTGCCGTGAGATTGTCGTTCATAGGTCTCTTACAGGGTGGCATATTGCTACAAAAAAAGGTGGTAGCACATAATAATGAAGTATATGGTCATACAATAATGCCCACATGATTCTAGCTAACGAAAGGTTTAAAGAGTCCTCGCCACGTCCTTAGGATTTCTAGTTTCTTTTAATTGCCTATGATGGACCCGATTCCTTCCCTCTCTCCCGTTGCCTCCGCCCCGGGTCTTTCGGGGTGCAGCGGAGGGGAGGAGAAGAAAAAGGTAAAGGGTTTCAACATCTTTTTTTTTGTACGGGTATGCCAATTTCACTTTTCTACTTAGAATTTAGGAATGGTGATCCGAAGATCCACCTTCGCAAGTAGAAAGGGGAAATGAAACTTTTTCTAGTTTTCCATTACACACATATTTTAAGAAAAGAGACAAAGGGGTTTTTTTTAATGCCGTGAAAGGCGATTTCATTTGTTGCCGTGAAAGGCGATTTTGCCGTAAAAGGCGATTTACAAGTCTCATCCATTATGAAAGACAAGAATTGTGATTTTTGTCTCTAAAAGAAAAATAAAGTACAATAGAAATCAAGAAAAGGAATCTGACTTCTCATTCGATTGTGGGGACACGTTCAGATCGACGGTCGCGAGTCATGTACGGGCTCCTCCATCGTCCATGCAGATGAGAACACGATGCTTGGATTCTTGGCTCGGCTTTCTAACCTCAGATTTTTAAAGGACAAAGACCAGGAGAAGGTCTTATATCCGATAAAAAGCTAAGTAAACGGGCTGAAAAGCCACGTTTTAGCCATGTTGGTAGAAGAAGGGAGGTCCTTGGGGGGGTGGCCCCCCAAGGGTGCTTCAATCACCTTGTAGTTGCTCTTGCAGCAGAGTTTCTTTTCTTCAAATTGGCAGAGGTTCTTCTGATTTCTCTGGATTTTCCGGGATTTTCCGAGCAATTTCTCTCTCTGGGCAATTTTTCTCTCTGGGGGCCTTCTCCTTGGAAAAGCCCTCCTATTTATAGGCTTTTGGTGGCCATTAGGAGGGTTTATGAGCATTTAATACATTAATGCTCATAATGGGAGGAGTTACAAGTTTTAAATGATTTGTTTTGTAACTCCTTTTTCCTTGAATTTGATTGGTCGATGGAGATTAATGAGCCTTTGATTGCATTTAATCTCCATCATGGGAGGAGTTTCGTGGCTTTAATGCCATAAATCATTGGATTTGTAACTCCCATTTGCTTGCTTTTGATTGGGCCGTTCAAAATAATGAGTTAATGACCGCATTAACTTGTCATAAAATGGGTCATTTATTCTCATTAATTGGCCGCCAAGTCGCTTGAAGAGTCGCGGGCCGCGCAGTGTCTTTTGGAATTCTTCTCGCGATGATCGCCGATGGATCCACACATTGTTTGATGTCGGATGGCGATGAAATTTCAGACATTGATTGATCTCAATGTGCCGGCAACATCCGTCCTGTCGATTTCACGATCGGGCGGGCAGAAAGTGTACTTTCTTTGACGATTTCGAGGCGTCGAATGATCATCCAATGATTTCGGCGGTGAATCCGTGATTTTAATAAATATTGACGGATTTCATGCACGAAAAATCAGATTTTGGAAAAATCACAGGGGCCAATCAACTCGGATCGCGAAACGGACCCGAAAAAGTGGGTTTCCGGTGACTTTTGGGTCGCCGGAAATTCCATGGTCGCCGGCGACCATGGGGCTGGCGACCATGGGCCACGGTCGCCGGCGACCATGGGCCAAGGTCGCCGGCGACCATGGGCCTTGGGCCCATTTTTTGGCCGCCTTCCGGTCGCCGTATCTTCGCCGTTTTTCGCTCTTTTTTGATGCTTTTTCTTCCTGTATTTTTCTTGACATTTCCCCTCATTTATTGGCCTGTTTTCCTTGGAGAAATCCCGTCGAGAAGCCACGGAAATCGGAGCACAAAGTTTCCTATTTTTCTGGAAAGCCGAAGACTTTGTTGTGCGGTTTTGCCGATTTTTTGTCAAGCGTTGAAACTAGGCCAAACGATGTCAGAATGACCTGAAATTCAACGTGGAGCTTCTTGAGCATTAGATAGGACCAACCATAGGCTTTGGTTTGAGTTTTGAAGCCGTTTGGGGTCCCGCAAATGCTTGCCTTGATTTCGCCGTGAGAGAAATGTCGAGCTTTGACTTGTGGTCAACCGATGTCCGATTGACCTGAAATTTGACAGGGAGCCTCCTGAGTAGTAAGTAGGACCAACCATGGGCTTTAGTTTGGGTTTTGAAGCCTTTTGGGGTCCCGCAAACGCTCGCCTTGATTTCATCTCGAGGAAAGTGCCGAACTTCGAAACTAGGTCAAACGATGTCCGTTTGACCTAAAATTTGACAGGGGACCTATTGGAGTCATTTTGAGACGATCCATTAGCCCCAATTTGAATGCCATGATTCCGGGGTGCTCCGCTGCCGATGGGCTTGTTTTTTCCGTTTGACTTGAAATTTGGCAGGGGGCCTTTTGGAGGTATTTTGAGACCATCCGTAGGCTCTGATCGAAGTTTTGAAGTCTTCGACATTGTCGCTGCCGGGAGCTCTTGTCTGCCTGTCGGAGGAGTGAAGTTAGGCCAAATGATGTCGAAATGGCCCGAAACTTCATGTGTACCCCTCTTTTGGCTGCTTTGAAGGATCTTGCAGTTTTTGTTTGATTCTGACAAGATCTGGTGCTTGAAGTGGCGCCTTCCTATTTATGGCAGGATGTGGCTCCATGTAGCTTTTGGTGTTGAAGGGACATAGTGACATTTTTGGTGTCAACAAATGCCCCCTCGAGGTACAGCGATGAGGTGCGCAGCTGTAGCAGTCGGTGTGCCTCGAAGAGAATTTGAAGGAGATCTTCTTGCTTGACCAAGAGTCTTGAGCATTTTTCTTTTGATGGAGTTGCTTTTTCGAGCTTCCAAGGGATTTCGTGGTAATGAGAGGGGTCATGTACCGTCTCAAGGCATGGATTTTGAAATGACATTTGGGTGTGGGTTTTGGGTGTTGGGTTTTCCCCTTTTAACCTTGTGAACCTAAAGGCTTTATGTGGCACATTAGGCGGTTAAGAAGGTTTTTTGGTTTTTGACCTTGTGACCTAACAGGCTGTATGTGGCGAGTTAGGGGGTCGGGATTTTGGTTTTTGGTTTCGGCCTTGTGACCTAACAAGCTGTATGTGGCAAGTTAGGGGACCATGGTTTGGTTTTTGGTGGAATGTCAATTTCAAGATTGTGGCTTGATTTGGTGCATGGGGTTGGATGGTTTGGATTTCTTTTGGAAGCCCATGAAGCTTGGAATTTTTTGTATGGTCCAATCAACTCAAGAGAGGCATGGAACCATTTTTGTATGCTCTTGGTAAGAGAAATTTTGACTAAAAGCCACTTTTAGTGCCTAGGTGGTCAAACCTGGCTCATATGGGCTAACCCATGGGACCTTAAGCTTTTAAGAATGGCTTAGATCTCATGCGGTGTCATTTTGTAAAGAATATCTAAAAATATCCCTTTTGTGTAGAGAATATCTAAAAATATCCTTACTTGGAGAGAATCTCTCAAGTTTCCTTGATTTTGGGAGAGATTTTCTCAAAGTATCTTTCTTTGGGAGAAAGTTTCTCAAATCCCCTTTCTTTTTGGAGAGAATTTCTCAAGAATCTTCTCTTTAGGAGAGTATATCTCAAATCTCCCTTTCTTTTAGGAAATTTGCTAAATTTTAGCACTTACCTCCTTGCTTTTCTCCTCCTTTCCTCTTTTGGTTTGCTTTTTCTATAAAAGCAATGGAGATGGGTTTTCATTCTCTTGTTGCTTTCTTTTTGCAAAAACCTTCAAGAGTGCTCCAAGAGTTTCTCAAGGATCTTCAAGTTCCTTCTTCTTCTTCTCCATGGCTTCAAGTAGGTCTTCTTTTTCCAAGAAAACCCCATGTAGATGTAGAAAAGTTCCTTTTCTTCTTTTTTTTTTCTTCTTTTCTTTTCTTTTCTCTCTCTTTTTTTTTTTTTTTTTTTCACGTGCTTTCTTTCTTTCTTTCTTTTTTTTTTTTTTTTTTTTTTTTTTTTTGCACGTTTTGCCCCCTTTTTTTTGCCTTCTTTTTTTTTGAAGAGGTTTTTTTTTGCTCACTATGATATGAGGTTTATGCAATTCAAGATGATCATGCGTTTTTTTTCTTTTTTCTTTTATTTAAAATGCATCAAGATCAAAGGCTAGAATTTCTAGGTCAAGTCAACATGGATTTTGACTTAGACAAAGTTTGATTGGTTTTGACCAAATTGGGTTGGAATTGGTCAAACTTTTGTCAAAGTTTTCCTAGCATCTAATGCATGATGATTTTATGCATGATTTTTAGTAAATGGAATTGGGAGCATGATGATGCATACCTCGAATTTTCTTGCAAGTCTTGGGATTTTTGGAGCTTGCAGCAATGTTGAGCCCACTTCTCCAGTCTCGCAGAATTTCGAGGAACTTTGCAAGTTTTAGAATTTTGAGCTCGCAGCAATGTTGAGCTCTTTTCTGATCTTGCGAAGATTTGAGAAGAAAGGCTTGATCTCGCGGCAATGTTTGAATTCAAGTCTTCTTTGAGAACCCTTGATTGATTATGAGCTCGCAGCAATGTTGAGCTCATCTTCAAGCTTCCTTTCTTTTTCGGGGTGCCTCCCTTTTCTTCGAAATTGCCCCGGAACCATGCCAAAATTTCGCTAGGATTTTTTTTTTTATAGCAAAATTCTGTCATTTGGTGTTTGATTTCTTCCTTTCTGACTTTTGCAGGTGGTTCCTCCAGAACGAACAAGGGTAAGGGCCTTGTTACTGATGCACCTCGCCGATCTACCAGATCTTCCAATGCGGCCGTTCAACAGGCGTGGGAAGAGGTTGTCGGGAATCTCCAAAGGAAGACTCAGGAGCATGAGCGATGGCAACTTCTTTGGGAGGAATTCCCCCGTACTGAAGATGGATCGCGGTTTTCTGCCGCATTTTATGGCGGCATCTTGAAGAAGCGTGGCCTGGAAGCTTTGGAGGCTGAGGCCAAGAGTCTGCTCGAGGACCTTAGTCTTTGGTTGAAGACTATGATGGACTGAGCTTTTGACAAACTTTCTTCTTTCTTTTTTTTTTTGGTACCTCCATGTATAAACATTTTGGCACTCTATATTTTGTATCCCCTTGTTCTACTTAAATTCTTTTTGTTGAAAATAAGCAAAAGTTGAATGGGAATGTTTGTTTGAAAATCTTGATCAAAAGGTTATCATTTTGTGAAAATCTTTTGTCAAAAGTGTTGTTTTGGCATGAAAGCCAGATTTTGTGGCACAAAGCCTGGTTTTTGATGGCTTGAAAGCCAAAAATTTTGAAGTGGCATGAAAGCCGATTTTGGTGGCGTGAAAGCCAAATTTTGGTGGCGTGAAAGCCGATGTGGCATGGAAGCCGATTTTTGGCATAAGAGCCGATTTTTGTTTTTGGCGTAAAAGCCAGATTTTGGCATGAGAGCCGATTTTTAACATGAGAGCCGATTTTTGGCATGAGAGCCGATTTTTTGTTTTTGGCGTAAAAGCCGGATTTTTTGAAAACCAAGTTTTGTTTTGTTGGCATGAGAGCCAGATTTTGTTTTGATTTTTGGCGTGAAAGCCGATTTTTGGCGTGGCAGCCGAGTTTTTTGGCGTAAAAGCCGGGTTTTTGGCGTGGAAGCCGAGTTTTTTGGCGTAAAAGCCGGGTTTTTGGTTTTCAAAATGCAAGTATCGACTAAGAGTCGCCTTCCTGCTGAATGGTATTGCAAGTATCGATGGAATGTCGCCTCCCTTGCTCATTCGGTTGCGAGTATCGATGGAATGTCGCTTCCTCGCGAAGTTGGGTGCAAGTATCGACTAAGCGTCGCTTCCCTGCTTTTCTTCAAAAATTTTGTTTTGCGGGTATCGATGGAATGTCGCCTCCCCACGATTTTTGAAATTTGAGGTTTTTTCGAACCTTTGTTTTTCTTTTGAAATTTGGGTTGTGGATATCAACTGGAATGTTGCGTCTCCACGATTTTTGAAATTTTGCAAGTATCAACGAGGTGTTGCTTCCTTGCGATTTTGAGGTTTTGGAAGTATCGAATGGGGTTCGCATCCTTCCAATGGGTTTTTGCGAGTATCGACTTGACATCGCTTTCCCGATTTTTGTTTTTAGACACGAGGGTCGTAAATTTTGACCTAAAACCATTTTTGGCGGTAAAAGGCAAGGCGGACTAGGGTGGAAATTCCTAAGTCCTGATTTTTGTTTCAAACCAAGAATTTTGGGTTCAAGGATCGAAAATTTTGGTTAAGTTTGGGAAGAGGCTCCTAAACTTAGATTTTTGGATTTTGATTTTCTTTTGAACAATGAAACGATGAAAGTAAGCATTGTTTTGAAAGTTCAACATAAAGATGAAAATTCCAAAAGGAGTGGGTTTGACGAGCAAGTACCTAGAAATAGGCTTTGGCCTTGTAGGCGTCGCTCTGACCCAGTGGAGGAAGTCTTCAAGGGTAGTACCGCTTCAAGAACTTGCCGTTGATGGGCAGCATACATCTATCACCTTCCATGTTTAGAAGTGCGTATGCGCCATTGGAGAAGACTTGGTCGATGACGAAGGGTCCCTCCCATTTTGGTTCAAATTTGCCTTTGGATTTGTGAGCGAAAACCATCGGCCTTTTCACCGCAAGAACCAAGTCACCCTTTTTGTGGGCGCGTTGCCTGACCTTTTTGTCGAAAGATCCAGCCATGCGTGCTTGGTAGAGCTCAATGCTTTGGAGTGCCTCGAGCCGTCTCTCATCGAGATTGTCCAGCTCTTGGAGTCTTAATTTGACATTGCTTTCTTGCGTCATGTCATTTTGTAGAGATACCCTTAAGGAAGGAATTTGTACCTCTAAAGGGACAACAGCTTCGCATCCATAGACCAAGGAGAATGGCGTGCTATGGGTCGGTCCTCGAACGGTGGTTCGGTAGGCCCACAAAGCTTCGGATAGTTTGTCGCCCCAGTCCCTTTTGTGGCTAGAGACCATTTTCTTGAGAATTTTGCAGAGTGTCTTGTTGAAGGCCTCTGCCAGTCCATTCGCCGCCGGATTGTACGGAGTTGAAGGACAACTTTGGATTTTGTATTTGTCGCAGAACCTGTAGAATCTGTGATCACGGAATTGTGGTCCGTTATCATGGACGAATCTTTTAGGTATGCCGAAGCGACAAATGATGTTGGTGCGCAAGAACTGAAGGACTGATGAGGTCTTCATTTCATTGAGCGCAAAAGCTTCTGACCACTTGGAGAAATAATCCGTAGCGGCGAAGATGAAGCGATGACCTTTGCTTGACGGAGGGGAGACAGGACCTACGATGTCCATACCCCAGGCTTCGAAAGGCCATGAAATTGCTGTAGGATGTAGCCATTCTGGAGGCATGTGGACATAGTCTCCATGAACTTGGCATTGTTGGCAGCGTTTAGCAAATTGCATTGCGTCAGCTACCATGGTAGGCCAATAATAACCTAACCTTTTTATCTGATCGTAGAGCTTTGGACCAGCCTGATGAGCTCCACAAAGACCAGCATGCACCTCTTTGAGAGTTTCTTCAGCTTCTTGTTGTGATAAGCAGCGTAGAAGTACTCCATTGTAGGATTTTCTGTAGAGCATCTTTGAAGGAATGTCCAGATGAAAGTTTGGGGTTCGTCTTTGAACACTTACCCGTTCTTTTGGATCTTCAGGCAGGATTCCGAACATAATATAATCAATGAACGGATCCCTCCAGTCGCCGATCGGAGGTCTGAGGATGGAGATCCGACTTCCAACCAGTTGGTGGCACTCAGCAACTGCTTGGTGTGTATTGAGGGGAGGGAGAATCCTTCTCTCACACACTGTAACTTGCATGTGTTCTCCTTCTTGGACCGCCATAGAGGCGGCGAGTCCAGCCAGGGCATCTGCACGGATGTTTTCGCCTCTACGAATGTGGGTGATATGACAGATGTCAAATTTTTGCCGAAGTGATTGCGCCTTGTTGTAGTAAGGCAACAGATCAGGCTTCCTGATTTCAAATTTCTGATTCATCTGGTTGACGATCAGTTGAGAATCCCCGAAGGCTTCTAGCACTGTGATGCCGGATTCGAGGGCGAGTTCCAATCCTACAATCAGGGCTTGGTACTCAGCTGCATTGTTTGAACATGGTTCCAGTAGCGAGAAGGCGTGTGGAATCATGTATTTGTCGGGACTAACAAAGAGGATGCCAATCCCTGATATTTGATTTCCTTTTTCACTTGTCCTGGTTGCACCGTCGAAGTACATATCCCAGGAAGCATTTGATAAGGAAGCCTCCACGTTGTAGACTGACTCGTCTGGGAGATCATCCCTGAGTGGAGAATCTTCAGGCAACGGATGCTCTGCAAGAAAGTCTGCCAGAGCTTGACCTTTGATTGCTTTTTGTGGTACATACCTAATATCAAATTGTGACAGGAGGATAGACCATTTTGCCAGTCGGGCATTGAGGGAACCTGCTTTTGTGACAAGGACCTTCAGGAGATTGATCCTCGAGATCAGGTATACTGTGTTGGACAGCAGATAGTGACGTAGCTTTTGTACAGCAAACATCACTGCAAGACATTCTTTTTCGACTGGAGAGTAGCGATGCTCTGCACCTACCAGCATGCGGCTGAGATAGTATAGAGCAGCTTCTTTTCCCTCATGATTTCCTTGTGCAAGTAGAGCTCCCAAAGAGTGGTCGAGGGCTCTTGTGTACAAGATAAATGGTTTTCCAGTTGTGGGGGCAGCCAGTACTGGAGGTTTGGTCAGGTATGACTTGATGTCTTGGAACGCAGTTTCGCATTCATCATCCCAGACAAAGTCCACGCCCTTTTTCATTAGGCGGGAGAATGGACGGCATTTCCCTGACAGGTTGGAGATGAACCGTCGAATGTATGCCAATCTTCCTTGAAGCCCTTTTAACTGTCTCAGGGTTTTTGGGGATGGCATTTCTAGGATAGCCTTGACTTTGATAGGGTCAAGCTCTATTCCCGCTTTCCGAACTACGAATCCGAGGAACTTACCCGATGATACACCGAAGAAGCATTTTAGGGGATTCATTCGCAGTTTGTGCCTGCGTAGTCGGAGGAAGACTTCTCGAAGATCTTTGAGATGGTCTTCTTTCTTTTTGCTTTTGACGGCGAGGTCATCAACGTAGCATTCGACCGTCTTATGCTGCATATCTTGGAATATCTTCATCATAGCCCTCTGATATGTCGCACCAGCATTTTTCAGACCAAATGGCATTACAGTGTAACAATACACGCCAAATGGGGTCCGAAATGATGTGTGTCTTTCATCTTCAGGATGCATTTTTATCTGATTGTACCCAGAGAAACCATCCATGAATGTCATCCGCTCGAATCCACAGGTGTTGTCGATCATCACCTCCGGTATGGGGAGCGGAAATTCATCTTTAGGACATGCATTGTTCAGGTCTCTATAATCAATACAGACCCTGATCTGCCCATTTTTCTTTGTCACTGGGACGATGTTGGCCAACCATTCAGGATGCTGTTCCTCGCGGATGAAGCCAACGTTTTTGAGTTTCTGAACTTCTTGTTCAATTTTGTCCATTATGTCAGGACGAAATCTTCTTTGGCCTTGTTTGACAGGCTTGATATCTTTTTGTAGATTGAGTTTGTGAACTGCTATTTTGGGGTCTAAACCAGGCATTTCAGCGTAAGACCATGCAAAACAATCAACAAACTCACGAAGAAAAGCGATATACTCGGGTAACTCATCATCCTTTATATTCTTGCTTATGAATACAGGACGTGGGCTATCTGGCGTTCCCAAGTCTATCTTTTGAACAGAATCTTCTGTTGGAAGACTTGAAGGTGGTTCCTCCATAATTTTCGGAGGCTTCCAACTCAACAAGACCTTCCGGAGTTTCAAAGGTATTCTCAGACCAAGGCTGTGCTTCTGACCATGGGTCTTCTTGATCGGCACTCTTCTCAAGACTTGCTATGAGATGGTCCCAATCACCTGTTGAAACTGGATCGAAGTATGGCACTTCTTTTGGAGATGATGGTTCTTCTGGACCAGAAGACTGTGCATCTGTATCATCGGACAA
>QPKB01000006.1:48742073-48761512 GCA_003546025.1 Camphora micrantha
GTATCAAACACGACGGTCTGGCAAACAAATAACCAGATAAAGAAGTGACAATAATTATAAAACATTATAAAACATTTATAAGATGTTTGAAAGCCTAAATAGTAAATATTGATGAAATAGAGAAACCATTTCTAAATCATGAATAATTTAAGGAAGCATAACAAACTGAGTAAAAATAATACTGGCAATCCACATTTAGCTATATTTTCCTATTACTGAAGTAACAAGAGCAAACATAAACCGTTTCCACTACCCGTGGGACCGGAAAAACAGAACCGTTGCCACATAAAGTGGGACGGAATGCAGAACCGTTGCCACTACCCCGTGGGACCGGAAAATAGAACCGTTGCCATGGCTGGAGCAGACAGAGTCCAAACTGCAGTTGGCAGATAATTTAAAGATTCCAAGGTGGGTGATCAGCCAAACAAGGTAACCTAAGCTTAGTGGTGCCGTTCAACCAAAAACCTAAAATCGTTACAGATTAAATCCTAGTAATACAGTTCAGAAATCGATAAAAGGACTACTCTTGAACAAATACTAACTGACAATTTCAAACGATGAGTAGGCTTATCGATAATTTCAAACGTGATGAACTAATCAAATATATTTCAAATCAATTTATAGAAATCATACAATTTTTACTAACTTAGAATGAAGTCATGTGGAATGGTTCAATGGCTTACCAAGGGTTGTCTCGATATACACTTAACACCTCAATGTTGATTTATAATAAAGGGTTTGGCACCACTGATGATCTCCAACATTTAAGGGTGTAAAGTGTACATCAAGACATTATAAAAATTTTCCTTCTATTCAGCTTCATTTTACAAAAATCCCTGGGAAGTCGATCACCTGGCGGTCAGTCACCTGAGACCAGGTCGGCTAGCCGACTGCTGACCGACTGCTCGCCGCCCATTCAGAACTCAAATTTCACCTTACTGATATGGTGACTGACCCTGTGTGGTCACCAGTCGGTCACCAGGTCGGCTAGCCGGATGGTGACTGCCTGCTGACCTCCCAGTCAGCGGGCAGTTCAGTTCAAAAACTGTTTCAGCCTCCCTTTTCCTCTAAAACACTTCTCCATTCTACACATCAATCCCCTGCAATAAAATGAGCTAAAAAACTCCTCCATATCATCATTCAACCATTTACACCACCATTTTTTCCAATCACTTAAAACAAATTCAACATTTGAAACAGTTATAAGCATACTAGAACATTATCTGATTTCTATGTATACAAACCATAGTGGAATTAAAATCTCAGCCACTGAAATACAGCCTGAAAAGGTCACATTGGGCATGAGCAAGCTTTAAAAATCCATCTGAAACTCACCATTTTCATATCTATCAAACCATAGCTTAATAAAACATTTCAATTTCAGAAATTAAGAAGATGTAAATTTCTATAGCATGCATTTCAAAGATATTAGATTATTTACTTGCCTCAAGTCCAAAATGGGTTCCTAAATCACTCCAAGAAAAGCTCTAACATAGTTGCAACCTATTTACACCAAAAGTCCCATGAAAACCATTCAAAACCCACAAATTTTGAAATTAGGAGGAGTTCTCAAAGAACCCTTTTGCATGCATCATAAAATAGTACTAAAGGGTCCAAAAAGGTCGTGGATGGAAGGTGGAAGCCATTGCTTACCTCTAGAAGCTCTAACAATGGAGAGAAGCCTCAAGAGGAAGATGATCCCAGCTGAAATCTCTTGAAAATTGGATTAATAGAAAGTTTGAGAGATGAGGAAGAGAGTTGTGCACTCAAATCTCCATTTGGGTCAAGGGAACACGCGTCACACGGGCGCCCGGGCCCGTGTCAGACTAAGTCCAATACCTCTCAAAATTCCCCAAAGCTATTCAAAAGTATAATTTAGCTTAAAAATCAACTAATCGTCCTCTAATCCCACTTAGATACCAATCACGGCTAATTAAACAATTACACATACTAAACCTGGGTTGGGGTCTGACACTTAGAATCAGCTTGATGGGCTCCACAAAGATCATCATGAACTTTTTTGAGTGTTTTTCTGCCTCTTGTTGTGACAAGCTATGTAGAAGTACTCTGTTGAAGGATGATTTAGTAAATGATTTTTTAAGGAATATCCAAATAGAAATTTGGGACTCGTCTTTAAATGCTTACCCATTCTTTTGGATCTTCAGGTAGGATTCCGAACATGGTATAATCAATGAACGTACCCCTCTAGTCGCCAATTGGAGTTTTAAGGATGGAAACCCAACTTTCAATCACTCGGTGGGATTTAGCGACTGCTTGGTGTGTGTTAAGAGGAAGGAGGATCCTTCTTTGACACACTTTAATTTACATGTTTTCCTCTTCCTGGATTGCCATAAATGTGGCAAATCCTGTCAGGGCATCTGCACAGACATTTTCACCTCTGAGGATGTGGGTGATGGGACAGATGTCAAATTTCTGCTGAAGTGATTATGCCTTGTTGTAGTAAGGCAACAGATCAGGCTTTCTAACTTCATATTTTTTATTTATCTAGTTGACGATCAGTTGAGAGTCCCTTAGGACTTCCAGCATGGTGATGTTGGATTCGGGGGCGAGTTTCAATCTTAAGATCAGAGCTTGGTACTAAGAAGCATTGTTTAAGCATGGTTCCAGTAGCGAGAAAGCATGTGGAATCGTGTTTTTGTCGCGGCTAACAAAGAGAATGCCAACTCCCGAGATAAGCTTTCCCTTTTCATTTATCCTGGTTGTAAGGTCTCTAACCTTACTAGGTCAGTTAGGCCCAATAGCAGGCTTGTTCACCCGTTTATCTTGTTATTATTATAATTAATTGTATCGTTAGACATTTAGGTGGGCTTAGATCAGGAGTAAGTTTCTTTTAGTGTTAGAATAGTGCTTTGAAGTTTCGTGTGATTTCGAACACTTTTGACCCAAGCAGGTAGTAGTTTGCAATTTAGGGAAAATTGAGTGTTTTTTTGAAAGTTTCCAATCGCCGTGATTTTTGGATTTGTTGGAAAGGTATCATCGCGTTGATCATTTTAGTATCTTGACTTGTTGCGATCCGAAGATCAAAGACCCTTCAAGTGGCCCATTCCTTCACTGGACCCATTTAAGGGCAAATCAGTCTTTTTCTCCTTCTCTTCTCCTTAAGCAGAGATTAACTCTAATCTCTTATTCATTCTCTGTAACGAAGACTCCAGCAGCCCCTTCTTCTTCCTTTTCATTTTCTCAAGCCTAAAGCTTCTCCAGGAGAGATCATCTCCACGATTCGGACCGTTCATCTTCATCCTCTCGATCTCCTATTTCCATAGATATCAGTTTGGTAAGCTTTCTCTCTTTAGTCATCTTCTCTTGCTTTGGTGAGGACGTCATCAACGTCCTTTTTGGTGTGGGCGCGTGACTCATTTTCTCCTTCATTTACCTCATCATCTTAATAATTCAGAGGAACTTCATTATTTCCTGGACGCTGGAGCGTGAGAAGGAGGTTTTCCATCAGGGCCTCAATCCTCTGCTGATCTTGCTCCAATTGCTGGATGCGAGCGGTCACATCATTTTGGGGTGGATTGTGAGGTGGCTCAGAGTTTGTAACCAAGACATTCATCCCTCGGGACTCGAAATAGGATATCGTCATGGTGACCAAGCTGGAGCTCATTCTTTTGGATAAGGAGCTGAAGGAAGGGTTACTCTATCGTCCTTGGCTCGAAGGAGTAGGAGACTCTTTTTGATGTCTCTGTGTCCAATGCAAGTCACCGATTGTCTGACATGGATTTTGGTTGCTGACTTCTGGCATCTTCTGGTTTTGCTAACTATATTGATAGTAGCAACATGGTTGGGTCTATCTTTTTCGACTTGTTTTTTAGAGACTTAAAGTGCAGTATGTGGGTCCTTTGCTTTTCAAGTCTCTTTTGTCAATACGATGCACGACGGCATAGGCGATGAGCAATTTGAGCCTCAGTTGGCTCTAGCCGGGCCTTGGCGACGAAGGATGTACTCCCTCGAGCGCAACAGCCTAGATTCTCTTCCTTGAAGCTTGGCACAGATAGGATCCAGACTCGGTCCTTTTCCTGTCGGAGCAATGCTTTAAACCTATTGAGTTGGGCCCCTGTTGAGATGATGGGCCGAACCGAAGGAGTATAGCACTTAACAGATTTCTGCGGAGGCCTTGTGATGCACGA
Organism: Camphora micrantha; assembly: GCA_003546025.1. Classification (NCBI taxonomy): domain Eukaryota; kingdom Viridiplantae; phylum Streptophyta; class Magnoliopsida; order Laurales; family Lauraceae; genus Camphora; species Camphora micrantha. The sequence continues at coordinate 48,746,222 of QPKB01000006.1, forward strand.
TCTGACTTTGGGCTTGTAGGAGCAAGCTGGCTAGTGCTGAGTTGTTGGGTGGAAGGCGGGTCTTTCCTCCTTCATGTAAGCGAGAGGGAAGAACCAATTTTCCTTGAGAGGGGCCAGGTATGCTGGCCTTGTGGTTGTTTGAAATCTCCTTTGCTTTGGTGAAGGTTTCAAGGACCAAGTCTTGGGGTAGACCTGGTTCCTGGTAGGTTGAAGTTTTATACGAGGGCCGCTGGCTTCAGCTTTTTTGGTGTTCGCCTTTGGTGTCGGGGCAGTGAAGTGTCTGAAGGTGATTCTCTGCTTCCTGGCAGGTACGGTTTCTTCCTGGGGAGTGGGAATGGTCCCAACGTCCCAAAGACAACGGTCCTGGGGATGTAATACCCTGACCCGAGTGACCGCGATTAGCACTAATTAAGTCGTATGTTAGCTTTAAGTGAGATTAGTGGGTTTTGTTTAGCTTTGGGGTTTATAATAGCTTTTATATAGCTTTAGGGAGTTTTGAGAGCCTTTTGATTTAATAAGACTCTTGGAGGGTCTTTTTCTTATGTCTTTACTAAAGTGTGGGGAATTATCCGCTATTCCAAAAATTCATTTTTTCACTCCGTTTGATTAATCTTGTTAGCCTCTACAACTTTCATGTTGACCCCGCCCCTATTCGAGACCTTGAAACCCGACTTTTCCAACTTCGAGGGCAAAACAGTCTTTTCACACAAAATCTGGACATAAATTTCGATGTCTCCAAAACCCACGAAATATATACTTTTCGGAAACTAGATTTTATGGCAAACACTTTTTCTTTCTTCGTCGAACTCATTCGAGGCCCGGAAAATTATATTTTTAGCCCAACAAGTTTGGTTAGTTATGGGACCCACCTTCATCCTCTATATAAAGAGAACTCTCCTTTACTCTCCCCTTTTTGTTGCTCAAATTAGTTGTGGAAGGATTTGGCTCCAGCCATTCTAGGGTTTGCTCTTCTTCTTCTTACTTCTTCATCTCCAACCACTTCCAAGTCTTGCTCAAATGAAGAAATGGACATCATCATCTTCTTCCTCACCATGAGAGCTCTCCATTGATGTCATTTGTAGAGAAATCCAACCATATTGAGGTTTCCTTTGATCTAGTCTTGTTCTATTGAGGACCTTCCAAGTAAGCAATCTCTCCCATCTTTTAGATTTGTGCTTTTCTAGCCTTAGAGAGTCTCCATCTCCATTATTGGAAGCTCTCTCCTTCTTGTTCTTTATTTTGGCTATTTAGGGTTCTAAATGGGTTGTGTTTTTGGGTTTTTGTGTGGCTTGGAGACTTGTGGTTTGGGAGTGAGATTAGGAGCATGTTTAGCTAGTTTGGAGTCCAAGGCAAGTGGATGAATGGATGTTTTGAATGTTAATATGTTTTTATGAGAAATGTGGATTTCCATGACTTGCTTTTGGTGATTTCATTATTTGTTTTTATTTATGCTTCTTCCTATGATTTCTATTGATTTAGAAATGTGCATATTGATAGGTCTTCTTCCCGCTTGTTTAATAGCTTGAAAATGTTTGTATTTGATGTTGTTAAATCTTGATTTATGTTACATATGGATCTTCATATTTGATGGGTTTCTTGTGATGAAATGAAGATTAATGAGATGGATTTGTGGGTGTATTTTGTGGAATCATTGATGGTGGAATAAGGGTGCTTTGAGAAGGCAAAGAGACCCACAATTTTGGAGTCAAAAGAGGGGGTTCAAAGCAGTCTGCAAGAGAAAGGAAGAAGGGGCTCAAAACTGCACAGAATTGGTTTCTGAAGGAGTTCACTCGAGCGAACCCATGTTGGCTCGAGGAAACCCCATCCAGAGACTCATTGGCTCGAGCCAACCTGCTGGTTCGCTTAAGCCAACCTGACTGGGCCAATTCGCTCCAGTGAACTTGGGTTCACTTGAGCGAACCCCTCTTTGAGAGCCCTTGGCTCGAGCAAACTTTTGGTCCGCTCGACCCAACGGTATTGATGGCCTGAGTCTACCCTGGAAACATTAAGAAGGGTATTTTAAGGTTCAGGGAGGTTCGTTTTGAGCTCTAACGCAATGGTGAGACCTAGGAAGGAATGTATGGAGCTTGATTGAGGAAGAAACCCTATCATGGCGATTTATTGAGGATTTTGGGCTTGTCAACTTGTATAGGGAGCTTGGAATGTCTTCAATCTTATGGAGTGCCAAGCCAATAAGAAAAACCGACATACGGGACCCCTATACATATTGATTTAAATCTTAAAGCCTCAATGTATGGTCCGATATTTTGTGGAAATCCATTGGTGTTTTATTCTACCCACATTGCACATATACTATTCTGTTTTCACGTGTCATTACTATTTCTGCTTTAGAAATACTGAATTATGCAATTTTGAGCATCTTACAAGCCTGTGTGTTCATGCCCATATATTAATGTGATATATGTGCTTGCGAGCATTCTGTTCAGCCTGTTTGGGGTGTTATACACCTATATTTGTCCCGATTTCTTCATGTGACCTTGTGTCGGCACCGCAAAGCTTTGACAACCTTGTCGGCTTGATCCACAGACTTGGGGTCCCCCTTTTAACTTCTGCCAGTTGCAGTATGGATTATGTTCTGTTATGCTACCCGGTTCCGCTGCCGTGGTTTTGTTTGGTATATGTATATATGTATATAGTTGGCTCTCGTCACTTCGTGTGTCTGAGACCAACGCCCTTAGTGTGCTCTCATCACATTAGTGGTGGAGGATTTAGCTTCGTGTGGTTGCCACCTTGTCAGTTCCCTGTTCATTGGTACCCTTTACATGTTTTATATTGCACATGTGTTTTCAGATAAATTGTGCATTTTATTTCATGATAATTGTTGTTTAAGCATGTTTTCAATGTTTTTCTAAGGTAACCTTTAAATTACTAAAAGTCCGGGATCCTTAACCCTAGAGAGGGGGGGGGAGGGGGGGGGGTGTGAATAGGTTAAGCTATTAATTAGTGACCAATTATGCCCAATTTTAACTTCTTTAAATCAATTAGTCGCAAGTGGTGATTAAGTAACTAAATGCAGAAGGTAATCAACACAATCACCACAAAGCACATATCACAACACAATGATTTATAGTGGTTCGGCCTCAATGTCTACATCCACTACCGGCTTATGATCCAACATCCCACCGGATTTCTACTATCTATGCTTTTTAATAGGCTAAGCAATAACCACTAACAAGATATTTTTCAAGGCTTAACAACAACCTATCATTGTGCTTTTCTAGGCTAAGCGATAACCTTTCAATGTGTTTTTCTAGGCTAAGCAATAACCTTTACACAATGCTTTTCTAAGGCTAAGCAATAATCTCTACACTATGCTTTTCTTTAGGTTAAGGAATAACCTTAGCAAAAGATGATTTCTCAAAGAAGTGTCAACACAAACACTTTAAGAGATTACAATTAAAGCTTAAATACAATGCCTCTTAATTAGGCGGATAAGAAAGTGTAAATCTAACACACACACACACACACACACTATATGAATGCAAAGATGAATGCTCAATGTGTATGTATGATGTCCTCAATGAGCATAGTTGTTTTCAAAACAAATTAATTTGCCTTTGAGTTTATTGGATGAAAACAACTAGCTAGAGATCCAACCAAGTATGAGATTCATGCTATAAGAGAAATCAAAGTTTTAACAAAGAATGAAACCATTCATATGAAAGTTAAAACATACTTGGTTTGAATCTAAATGAAGAATACAAAACAACAAAGCAATTCAAAGTGAAATACATGTAATGGATTCATCAAATCATAATTAGCATTCTAAAATAAAATTTTCAAATATTTAAACAGAGCATGAAAACATATAATAAGGAAAACTAAGCTTACATAGATGATTTACTTATGATTCAAAGCTTTAGCTTCCCTTTATGACCCCCTAGCATTCCTTAGCTCATTCCCCTTTGTTTGCCCTCAAAACACCTCAAGAATGGTCTCTTGGATCCTCCCAAGGAATGAGCTTTTTTGTATAAAAAAAGCTGTCACACTGCTAGTATTTCAGTTAACTGACTTCAGGTTTGGTTAACCAAACTCCCAACGATAAAAAAATGGCTAGTTTTGACCATTCTGGAACACGAACCGAAGTGGGTTCGGTCAAGGTTCGGTTAACTGACATCTTGAGTTTGGTTGACCGAAATCACTATAGCAAAAATTATTGTAGCAAAATACTGTAGCAAAGGTGTTGTAGTAAAGTACTGTAGCACCAAAAAGGTTTTGCCTTCTTAAACGATTAAGTAAAAAGCTACTCCAAAGTATTTTGCTAGTGGGAGCTCTGGGCCATGGAATCAAGCTTGGAAACATGTTTTATATCAATTTAAGAGTTTTAAAAACATTAAACCTAAAATGCCTAAGATGATTTGAAACTTTTAAAAACATTGGCTTGCTTGATTCGTAAAACTTCTTTTTAAAAATAAATGCATCCAAGTTTAAAATAAAAACATACATGAACCATAAGTTTTAAAAGTCTTAAAAACAATACATGTATAAATCAAGATTTCAAGTTTTCCAAAGTCAATGTATGTGTGAAAATTCGAATGATGCTAAAATGATAATGCATCTATCAAATAGTAAAACACAAAATCCTTAACAATTACTTCATTGTTTATATCGTTTTACCCACATGCCAGACCATTGTGCCTGACCCACTCTTTGGTACTCAAGTCCAGATTTTCTCATCCCCGAGGAGGAGCTGGAGGACGCGGCCGGAGAGCCGCAATGCGTAGGAGAATAGCAGGCTGAAGATGTCGTATAGACATCTGGTCAAGCTTTGAGATACGAAACATCTTTTGGGATAGTGACTGATACTTTTGGTATTCTTTTGGTTATACCGGCCTTTGTTGGCCTTTACTTTTTTGGGAATGTTTAATCTAACTCATATTTTGTATAAACATTAACTTTACATTTGGGGAATGCAATATGATCATTGCTCACTCTAACGTCATGTTATACATATGTGTGTCATCAGTCTTGTTTTATGGAATGAGTTTATAACTTGGTTTGCTACATGCTTCCGCATCTTGATTGTGAGTGACTTGGGTGTGTGTGATATCCTCACCGCGGAAATCTATGGGAAATCACGTGCACGGATGATGTATTCTTCTTTGATCCGTGTACCTATTTAAAGAAGATAAATAAATGCACACAATGCATCATCGTCTTCCGATCCCAGATTAGGTGCGCCCTTTGTGTGCTGACCCAATCCGAGGTCGCGACAAGCTGGTATCAGAGCGAGACATGTTTTAGGCTGTTGACACCAAAAATGTCACTATGTCCCTTCAACACCAAAAGCTACATGGAGCCACATCCTGCCATAAATAGGAAGGCGCCACTTCAAGCACCAGATCTTGTCAGAATCAAACAAAAACTGCAAGATCCTTCAAAGCAGCCAAAAGAGGGGTACACATGAAGTTTCGGGCCATTTCGACATCATTTGGCCTAACTTCACTCCTCCGACAGGCAGACAAGAGCTCCCGGCAGCGACAATGTCGAAGACTTCAAAACTTCGATCAGAGCCTACGGATGGTCTCAAAATACCTCCAAAAGGCCCCCTGCCAAATTTCAAGTCAAACGGAAAAAACAAGCCCGTCGGCAGCGGAGCACCCCGGAATCATGGCATTCAAATTGGGGCTAATGGATCGTCTCAAAATGACTCCAATAGGTCCCCTGTCAAATTTTAGGTCAAACGGACATCGTTTGACCTAGTTTCGAAGCTCGGCACTTTCCTCGAGATGAAATCAAGGCGAGCGTTTGCGGGACCCCAAAAGGCTTCAAAACACAAACTAAAGCCCATGGTTGGTCCTACATACTACTCAGGAGGCTCCCTGTCAAATTTCAGGTCAATCGGACATCGGTTGACCACTAGTCTAAGCTCGGCATTTCTCTCTAGTCGAAATCAAGGCTAGCTTTTGCGGGACCCCAAACGGCTTCAAAACTCAAACCAAAGCCTATGGTTGGTCCTATCTAATGCTCAAGAAGCTCCACGTCGAATTTCAGGTCATTCTGACATCGTTTGGCCTAGTTTCAACGCTTGACAAAAAATCGGCAAAACCGCACAACAAAGTCTTCGGCTTTCCAGAAAAATAGGAAACTTTGTGCTCCGATTTCCGTGGCTTCTCGACGGGATTTCTCCAAGGAAAACAGGCCAATAAATGAGGGGAAATGTCAAGAAAAATACAGGAAGAAAAAGCATAAAAAAAGAGCGAAAAACGGCGAAGATACGGCGACCGGAAGGCGGCCAAAAAATAGGCCCAAGGCCCATGGTCGCCGGCCCCATGGTCGCCGGCGACCATGGAATTTCCGGCGACCCAAAAGTCGCCGGAAACCCACTTTTTCGGGTCCGTTTCGCGATCCGAGTTGATTGGCCCCTGTGATTTTTCCAAAATCTGATTTTTCGTGCATGAAATCCGTCAATATTTATTAAAATCACGGATTCACCGCCGAAATCATTGGATGATCATTCGACGCCTCGAAATCGTCAAAGAAAGTACACTTTCTGCCCGCCCGATCGTGAAATCGACAGGACGGATGTTGCCGGCACATTGAGATCAATCAATGTCTGAAATTTCATCGCCATCCGACATCAAACAATGTGTGGATCCATCGGCGATCATCGCGAGAAGAATTCCAAAAGACACTGCGCGGCCCGCGACTCTTCAAGCGACTTGGCGGCCAATTAATGAGAATAAATGACCCATTTTATGACAAGTTAATGCGGTCATTAACTCATTATTTTGAACGGCCCAATCAAAAGCAAGCAAATGGGAGTTACAAATCCAATGATTTATGGCATTAAAGCCACGAAACTCCTCCCATGATGGAGATTAAATGCAATCAAAGGCTCATTAATCTCCATCGACCAATCAAATTCAAGGAAAAAGGAGTTACAAAACAAATCATTTAAAACTTGTAACTCCTCCCATTATGAGCATTAATGTATTAAATGCTCATAAACCCTCCTAATGGCCACCAAAAGCCTATAAATAGGAGGGCTTTTCCAAGGAGAAGGCCCCCAGAGAGAAAAATTGCCCAGAGAGAGAAATTGCTCGGAAAATCCCGGAAAATCCAGAGAAATCAGAAGAACCTCTGCCAATTTGAAGAAAAGAAACTCTGCTGCAAGAGCAACTACAAGGTGATTGAAGCACCCTTGGGGGGCCACCCCCCCAAGGACCTCCCTTCTTCTACCAACATGGCTAAAACGTGGCTTTTCAGCCCGTTTACTTAGCTTTTTATCGGATATAAGACCTTCTCTTGGTCTTTGTCCTTTAAAAATCTGAGGTTAGAAAGCCGAGCCAAGAATCCAAGCATCGTGTTCTCATCTGCATGGACGATGGAGGAGCCCGTACATGACTCGCGACCGTCGATCTGAACGTGTCCCCACAATCGAATGAGAAGTCAGATTCCTTTTCTTGATTTCTATTGTACTTTATTTTTATTTTAGAGACAAAAATCACAATTCTTGTCTTTCATAATGGATGAGACTTGTAAATCGCCTTTTACGGCAAAATCGCCTTTCACGGCAACAAATGAAATCGCCTTTCACGGCATTAAAAAAAACCCCTTTGTCTCTTTTCTTAAAATATGTGTGTAATGGAAAACTAGAAAAAGTTTCATTTCCCTAGGGATAGGAATCGGGTCCATCATGAGACATTGATGAACTCAAGTTTTTATCTATTCATTTGCTTTGAGTCACCAATTAGCGAGGCCAACTGTATGTCAACACCTTGGTGTCTTGGGTACGTGGTAGTAGGACTGTGGGAACATCTAATGGTCAAGATGGAATCTATCTACATTATCCCCTTGTGCCAATTAACGGATTCGTCATTAGTAAGTGCGCACCCATCTCGATTAAGAGTTAATTGGATGGTACTTATGATCACTGTAATTAATTGGGGCTCAAGGAAAATAAGATGTGGATTTAAATTGGTGGGATAGTTTTAGTCCAATTGATCCATGGATATTAATAGAGGGGCCTACTTGTGGTAATCGGGAAGTTTAGGGCCTTCATTGTAATTTATTCCTAAGACTGGAGTGCAATTACATTTATATAGTGGTATTATTTGCAAATAACTGTGGGCCCGGATTGCACATGAGATGTGTGTAAGACCCCGACCCGAGTGATCTCGATTAGTGCTTAGTTAGTTGCGTGTTAGTCTTGATTTGTCTTGTGGACTTTGGTTTAGTTTAGTTTAGAATAGCTTTGTAATAGCTTTGAGAATTTTGAGTGTCTTGGTATTAGTGGGGCCCTTTGGGGGTTCCTTGTTTATGACTTTACGTATACTTGAGGTTTTATCTTGGCTTTCTTGATTTGTATTTTAACCCATTTTGTTTATCTCGTTATTATCTTCAACTTTCATGTTGATCCCGTTCCCGTTCGAAACCCCGAAACTTGACTTTTCTAGCTTCAAGGGCAAAACAGTACTTTTACACCAAATCTATACCAAATTAGTGTTATCCCCGAAACCCGCGGAATATAAACTTTTTAGAAACTATATATTTCGACGATCATTTCTTCCTTCTTCGTCGATTTCATCCGAAGTCCCAAAAACCACTATTTCAGCCTTTCTAAGTTCTAGTTGGTGGAGCCCACTTGTGTAGCTTATAAAAGAGAGTCATCTCCCTCATTTTCTCTTTTTCCAGCAACTTCTTTGAGCCTAGGGTTTTTTGTGCACTTTTCTCTTCTTCTCCTTGCTCAAGCATCACCAAACTTGCACCATCATCTCAAAGGATTTCATTATCTTCTTCTTCACTTCAAGGGCTCTCCATTGGTATCACTTGTGGAGGAATCCCATCTCTCCAAGACCTTCTTCTAGTTTGTCTTGTTCATTTGGAGCATCCATTGGTAAGATCTCTTCCTAATCTTCTAGATTAGTGTTCTTCTAGCCTTGGAGAAGCTACATTTTCATTATTGAAAGCTCTCCCTTCTCCTTCATTGTTTTGACCCATTTTAGGGTTTGTTTTGGGGATTTTTGTAGAGCTTGTGTTCTTGACTTGCAAAGGTGCATAAGAGCTTGTTTTCCATTGATTAAAGACTTAAGGCAAGTGGATGATTTGATGCTTTTACATTTGAATGAGTTTTGATGAAATGCATTTATGTTTTCACCTAATATTTTGAGGTATTAATGACTTGTTTAGATTGGAAATAAATGCTTATTTTGGCTCTTGATAGCTTGTTTTACTCATGTAATAGATTGCTCATCAGGTGTATGAAAGGAAAGAAAAGATAGGAAAAATTTGAAGGAACCACTGAACTGCTGTAACAGAACTTGGGTTCTGTTACGCAGTTCACGTGGTCGACCGGCCAAGGGGCGCGGTCGACCGGGGACACTGGAACAGGCCCCCCTGTTGGGCAACCTGCTGAACTGCGGGGACTGCTGTTGCGCAGTTAACGCGGACGACTGGCCAAGGGCGCGGTCGACCGGCGACACAGAGGTCAGGCTCTCTGGAGCCTGACCAAAACACTATTCACCCATTTAAAGTTACAACTCCCGGTCGACCTGGCCCATGGCCGGTCGACCGAGCCCCCTGTGTACGCGGTCGACCAGCCATGGGCCAGGTCAACCGGCCCAACTGAAAACCTGCTGAAAAACTGACTTTTTACCCAATGTTAGATGGACTTTAAGTGGAACTTAGTGACCCTTTTGTGGACCCGTTTGACTTCCTTTGAGGATGGTTGAACCGACATTTCCTCACGGTTAATCCGGTTGTATCGGTGCTTAACCTAGTTCAATCTTGAACGGTACGGAACGACGGGATATCCTTTCTTTTATCTAAACGCGAAATTGGTTTGTTTGGATATCGCGAATCCATTCTCCCTTCGATGAATGAGTAGGTTGCAAGGTACTACTAGATTAACATTGTGCCTAGGATCCCATCCCTATTAGGTTTTGTTTATTTAAAATTCGATTAGGGTTTGAATCCCTATGGTGCATAAAGAGCCCGGAATGTCTCTAAACTCAAGGAGTACCAAGTGATCATCACAATAGACATACGGGGTCCTTATTCACTTGATTTACATCGAATCCCGACACTTGTCCCGAATTTCAAGAAAGGTGATTTATCATTCCCGAAAACATTGAATTTGAAACTAGAGCTTTTGCTAGCCCCGACATGCACTTCCCGTTTGAAAATGAAATTAGTGCTTTTGAGCACCCCGTCCCGCCCGTTTATTTAAGTGCATTACATATGATTTGTACATGTCTTGTTTTACATGATTTGACCTATGAGTCGGCACCACTAAGCTTGGCTTTCCTTGCCGGTTTGATCTACCGACTTGGAGACCCTTTCCCGTCCCGCCAGCTGCAGTTTTGGATCCCGCTACCCGGCTATTGCCGTGGTCTTGTCCCGATACCCGGTTCGCTACCGTGGTCCCGTCCCGTATTGTATTATATTATGTATATGTTACTTATGTTGCATCTCCTCACTTCGGTGACTGAGACAACATCCCGATATACTCATGTCACTTCGGTGATAGAGGACTTAGCTATGTGTGGTTGCCATTTTGTCTGTTTCTCGTTTCCTTGGATACCGTACATGTTTTATATTGCATATGTCTTTGATCAAATGTTTCTCTTGTTTTATTAAGTTATTGCTTCGACAGGTTTAAATGTTTTACAAGGTATTTTCCTTATTGTTATGTCTTTTCACCCGTTTGCCAAACCGTTGTGTTTGACCCTTGTTTTAGTACTCAGGTCCCGTTGTTGGTCTCCCCGAGGAGGAGCTTGAGGAGGCGGTTGGCGAACCGCAACGATTAGTTGAGTGGCACGCCGATGATGTCGTCTAGACATTCGGGTGTTGAGTTGCGTAACACATTTTGGGTTGTGTCTAACCATTCTTTTGGGGAACATGTTACTTTACTCATATTGGCCTTTGTTGGCCTCTATTTTTGGGAACAACGTAATTAAACTACTTTGTTGTAAACCTTAATTTTATTTTGGGGTTATAGCTTTAATGATCATTGCTCATTTTGATACTAGTATGAAACATGCTTTAATTTTGTATCTTGGACATGAATGTATGAAATAGATTTGCTATACGCTTCCACACATAAAAGAAATATTCATGTTGATGTGATATCCTCACCGCGGACACCTGTGGGAAATCGCGTGTACAAGTGGCATCCTTCTTGATGGACTCGTATACGTTTTGAGTTTTAAATTAAGTCATGCACAACAATCATATCAATCATACATATCATATCATATTATTAAGTCCCGATCCCGGATTAGGCCCGGTGACCCGGTCTGGGGTCGCGACAATGTGGGGTCGCGTTGTCCCAGTAGGAGCCAGCTTTCTATGGAATTCCTAGTGGTCCCCACGCTAGCCCAACTTATTGGAAAGACATTAATCCTACTAGAACTCTACGATGAAGGAATTAGAAAGTATTATTTCTATTTGAAGTGAGACTTCTAATAGTGGTAATAGTAAGGGTACTAATTTGTATGGAAGTAAGAATTCTATTTCAATTAGTACAAGAGGAGGGAAGAAGGTTGCTTAAAGCTATAAAAGGAGAAGCAAGGGGGCTGGGACAAACACACTCTTGGATTTCATGCCCAGCCCTCCCTTTTGTGCAAGAGTTGCACAACGTTTCTAGTTCTCTTCTAGTTCCTTGAGATCCTTGAAGGGTTTTCTCTTGAAGTTTACACCAGTCTTCTTGAGAAGAGAGATCTGATACGGGACATAGCGTGGAATACTAAGAGGTCTCGGAGATCCTAAGTTGTTTACAAAGAAAAAGTTTCTTCAACTAGCAAGTCTTCTTCTCCATTAGAGCACAACCAAGCTCCAAAGGTATAATCTGCTTCTCTATCTGTTGTAGATTATTTTGTTGCATGGTATTGCTTGTTTTATTGCTGTACATGATAGATGAGTATGAGGGATTGCATCCTGGATATGGTTTGTGGCCTTATGAGTACTTGATCTGTAAGACCCCGACCCGAGTGACCTCGATTAGTGTTGTTTTAGTTGCGTGTTAGTCTTGATTTGTTTTGTGGGTTTTGGTTTAGTTGGTTTAGAATAGCTTTGTAATAGCTTTGAGGATTTTGAGTGCCTTTGGTATTAGTGGATCCCTTTGGGGGTTCCTTGTTTATGACTTTACGTGTACTTGGGGTTTTATCTTGGTTTTCTTGATTTGTATTTTATCCCGTTTTGTTTATCTCGTTAATACCTTCAACTTTCATGTTGATCCCGTTCCCGTTCGAAACCCCGAAACTTGACTTTTCTAGCTTCAAGGGCAAAACAGTACTTTTACACCAAATCTGTACCAAATTATTGTTATTCCTGAAACCCGCGAAACATATACTTTTTGGAAACTAGATATTTCGACGATCATTTCTTCCTTCTTCGTCGATTTCATCCGAAGTCCCGAAAACCACTATTTCAGCCCAACAAGGTTACTAGTTGGTGCAGCCCACTTGTGTTGCTTATAAAAGAGAGCTCATCTCCCTCCTTTTCCCCTTTTCCAGCACACCACCCAACCTAGGGTTTTCTTGCACTCTTTTCTTCTTCTTCTTGGCTTCTCCATCATCAAGACATAACCAAACTTGCACCAACATCAAATAGGATTTTATCAACTTCTTCATAACTTCAAGGGCTCTCCATTGGTACCATTTGTGAAGGAATCTCATCTCCATAAGATCCTCTTTTAGCTTGCTTTGCTCATTTGGAACACTTATTGGTAAGTTATCTCCCTAATCTTCTAGATTTGTGTTCTTCTAGCCTTAGAGAAGCTACAATTTCATTATTGAAAGCTTTATCTTCTCCTTCTTTGTTTTGACCCATTTTAGGATTTGTTTTGGGGGTTTTTGTAGAAATTGTGTTCTTGACTTGCAAGGGTGCTTAGGAGCTTGTTTTCCTTTGATTTGAGACCCAAGGCAAGTGGATGATTTGATACTTTTATCTTTGAATGAGTTTTGATGAAATGCATTTATGTTTTCACCTAATATTTTGGGATATTAATGACTTGTTTAGATTTGAAATAAATGCTTATATTGGCTCTTGTTAGCTTGTCAAATCCATGTTTTGGATTGTTCATCAGGTGTAAGAAAGGAAGAGAAAAAGATTGGAAAATGGAAAGAACCACTGAACTGCTGTAACAGAACCTGGGTTCTGTTACGCAGTTCACGCGGTCGACCGCCCAAGTGGCGTGGTCGACCGGGCACACTGGAACAGGTCCCCTGTGGGACGACCTGCTGCACTACGGGAACCACTGTTCCGCAGTTCACGCGGTCGACCGGCCAAGTGGCGCGGTCGACTGGGCACACTGGAACAGGTCCCCTGTGGGACGACCTGCTGCACTGCGGGAACCACTGTTCCGCAGTTCACGCGGTCGACCGGCCAAGGGGCGCGGTCGACCGGCTACACAGAGGTCAAGCTCTCTGGAACCTGACCAAAATATTGTTCACCCCTTTTATTTTACAACTCCTGGTCGACCTGGCCCTTGGCGGGTCGACCGAGCCCACTGTGTACCGGGTCGACCGGCCAAGGGCCAGGTCGACCTGGCCCTTGGCGGGTCGACCGAGCCCACTGTGTACCGGGTCGACCGGCCAAGGGCCAGGTCGACCGGCCCAACTGGAAAACCTGCTGAAAAGTGGATTTTTACCGTATGATTAGATGGACTTTAGGTGGAACTTAGTGACCCTTTTGTGGGCCCGTTTGACTTCTTTTGAGGATGGTTGAACCGACATTTCCTCACGGTTAATCCGGTTGTATCGGTACTTAACCTAATTCAATCTTGAACGGTACGGGACGACGGGATATCCTTTCTTTTATCTAAACGCGAAATTGGTTTGTTTGGGTATCGCGAATCCGTTTTCCTTTCGATGACTGAGTAAGTTGTAAGGTACTACTAGATTAATGTTGTGCTTAGGATCCCCTCTCTATTATGTTTTGTTTATTTAAAATTCGATTAAAGTTTGAATACCTAAGGTGCATGAAGAGCCCGGAATGTCTCCAAACTCAAGGAGTACCAAGTGATCATTACAATCGACATACGGGGTCCTTATTCACTTGATTTACACCGAATCCCGATACTTGTCCCGAATTTCAAGAAATGTGATTTATCATTCCCAAAAACATTGAATTTGTAACTGGGAGCTTTTGTTAGCCCCGATATGCACTTCCCGTTTGAAAATGAAATTAGTGCTTTTAAGTACCCCGTCCTGCCCGTTTATTTAAGTGCATTACATATGATTTGTACATGTCTTGTTTTACATGATTTGACCTATGAGTCGGCACCACTAAGCTTGGCTTTCCTTGACGGTCTGATCCACCGACTTGGAGACCCTTTCCCGTCCCGCCAGCTGCAGTTTGGATCCCGCTACCCGGTTATTACCGTGGTCTTGTCCCGATACCCGGTTCGCTACCGTGGTCCCGTCCCGTATTATAGTATGTATATGTATATGTTACTTATGTTGCATCTCCTCACTTTGGTGACTGAGACAACATCCCAATACGCTCATGTCACTTCGGTGATAGAGGACTTAACTATGTGTCGTTGCCATCTTGTCTGTTTCCCGTTTCCTTGGATACCTTACATGTTTTATATTGCATATGTATTTGAACAAATATTTCTCTTGTTTTATGAAACTATTGCTTTGACAGGTTTAAATGTTTTCCAAGGTAATTTCGTTATTGATATGTCTTTTCACCCGTTTGCCAAACCGTCGTGTTTGACCCTTTGCTTTGGTACTCAGGTCCCGTTGTTGGTCTCCCCGAGGAGGAGTACGAGGAGGCGGTCGGAGAACCGCAACGTCTAGTTGAGTGGCATGCCGATGATGTCGTTTAGACATTCGGGTGCTTGAACTACGAAGCATTTTGGGAATAGGAACTAACCATTCTTTTGGGGAACTTGTTATTTTATTCATATTGGCCTTTGTTGGCCTCTATTTTTGGGGACAATGTAATGAAACTATATTGATGTAAACCTTAACTTTCTTTTGGGGTTATAGCTTTAATGATCATTGCTCATTTCGATACTAGTATTGAACATGCGTTAATCTTGTTATCTTGGACATGAATGTATGAAATAGATTTGCTACACACTTCCGCACATAAAAGAAATATTCATGTTGATGTGATATCCTCACCGCGGACACCTGTGGGAAATTGTGTGTACGAGTGGTATCCTTCTTGATGGACTCGTATACGTTTTGAATTGGGTTTTAAATCAATTCATACACATTATATTAGTGTCCCAATCCCGGATCAGGCCCGATGACCCGGTCCGGGGTCGCGACATGATCCCTGAGTCAAGTGGGTCAAAAGTTTTGAAATCCT
>QPKB01000006.1:48761522-48971816 GCA_003546025.1 Camphora micrantha
TTTATTCAATAATCATAAATGAGAATATAATGATTTTTACTGTGTTAGATTAGCCAAGGGTTACCCACACACCATCTCCGAGTATCAGATCTGGAATACCCTTATCTTGGATTTTGCATAAACTTGAAAGTTCTAGGCCAAGTGATAACATATTTGTTGAAGAAAAACATAACCATCTTACAATTTTCTTACTTTAGTTATTTGCACACTTTGCAAATATAATCGTGCACAGTACAATATTAATATTTTCAATGATTGAAGCTCACATATAAAATCTAACCAAACCAAACCAAGCTTTTTCCTACTAGGTGGGGTCGGCTATATGGATTTGACGACACCAATCAAATCTGTTTAGGACCATGTCCTCCGTTAGATCCATGTATGAAGGTCATGTTTAATAGTTTCTTTCCAACTTCTCTTGGGTCTCCCTCTCCCTCTCCTACTCTTGGAAATCTCCATGCTTTCACACCTTTTAACAGGTGCCTCCGTTGGACGCCTTCTAACATGGCCAAACCATCTCAGTCGATTTTCTCTCATTTTATCTTCAATCGGTGCTATTCCTACTTTGCCCTTAATCTCCTAGTTCCTAATCCTATTTCTCCTTGTGATCCCGCACATCCATCTTAGCATTCTCATCTCCACAACTTAAATCTTCTTAACATGATTATGCTTTACTACCCAACACTCTGATCCATATAACAACGCTGGGCGTACTGCCACCTTATAATACTTTCCTTTAACCTTGAGGGAAACTTTTCGATCACACAAGACGCCCGAAGCACCCCTCCATTTGATCCACCAAGCCTGAATCCTGTGACTTACATCAGTATCAATCCCTCCATCCTATTGCACCATAGATCCAAGGTTTTTAAAGTTTTCTTTCTCTACAATCTTTTGTGTGCCCAAACTTACTTCTATGTTATCAGGTGTCCTACTTTGACTAAACTTGCATTCTATATATTCCGTCTTGCATCGACTTAGCCTAAACCCTTTAGTCTCTAACGTTTTCCGCCACAATTCTAGCTTAGCATCACTCCTTCTCTCGTCTCATCCACTAAAGTAATGTCATCTGCAAATAGCATACACCACGAGACCTCATCCTGAATGTCTTGTAATATCATCCATAACTAGGGCAAACAAGTACGGGCTTAACGCTGAGCCTTGGTGTAGACCAATCGTGATAGGAAACTCTTTAGTCTCTCCGCCAGTCGTTCTTATAGATGTTGTCAAGCCCCAACCCAAGATTAACCCGATTAGTGTATTATTAGTGTGTGCTTAGTCCTAAGTGGGTTTAACTATCGTGGGTTAGAATATGATTAGTCTTAGTCCTGAACATAGCTTTGGAGAATTTTGAGAACATTTAATGTTAGTTAGACACACTCAGGAAGGCCTGCGTGTACGTGCAAGCATGGGAGGATTGTGTTGATTTTTGTGTTAACCGTGATTTTTATTTCATTTGAATGGTTTTATGATTATTTACAACTTTTGTGATTAGCCCGTCTGCGTTTGAAGCCCGGAAACTCAAGTTTGTGGCCAAAGGGTAAAATTGTCTTTTCACACCCAACTCTGGACACACTTTTTCAAAATCTCAAAACCATGTCAAAAATATACTTTTTGAAAACCAGATATTTCAAGGATCATTTTACCATTTCTTCGTTGACTTCATTTGAGACCCGCAAGATCAGGTTTTCGTCGATGCAAGAATTAACACAATTGGGCCCCACTTGCAAAGTTACTTAATCACCTTCCCTTCTTCCTTTTTCTATCCTTTACCAAATCTTTGCAACTCTCTTGACCTAGGGCTGAAAACCCTTTTTCCTCTTCACTTTCTCCTCTTGAATGCATGAGCTAGAGACCTCCAAAAGAAATTCTAAAACTACCATCTTCTTCCTCTCATCCCAAGCCTTCTATTGATGCTATTTTCTTTGGATTTCAAGTTGGGCAAGCTAGCTATTTCCTTCCTTGCTTCTTGTTTGGGCATCTCTTGGTAAGAGCTCCAACCCATCTCTTCAATGGAGTCCTTTTGACTCCTAAGGGTCTTGTTTTTCTAATTTTCAACACTCATTTTGAAATAGGCTTCTAGTTTGCAAGTTTGGATGAGTTTTGAATGGATTTCTTGCGGTTTTTTGTAGTTCTTGGTTTAGTTCTTGAGTAGGAGTGCTTGAAGGAAATTTTGTTAGCATTTGGGCAAAGGCAAGTAATCTCTATACGTTGATTGTGCATGTATGTTTGTGGATTTCATTATTTCTCATAAAGTTTGCTTATGATTTGTTATTGGGCTCTAATGTTCTGTTTTTGTTAGACTCCTATTTTATGATTTCTACTCAAGTATATGTATTAATGTTAAGTAATTTTCCAAACTTTCAGGTTCTCTATTTGTATGTAAGCTTTACTCCTTTAGAAATTTGGGCTTGTTTTGATAAGAAATGGGATTTGAATGTTTAAGATTATGGAATGAATGGTATTGGAATGTGAATTTGACCCCTTGGAGAGCATGGAGGCTCAAGGAATTTCAGGTGGTCTAAGTGTGAGATGGAGGGAAGAAATGGTTTAGGAACCATCTATGAGAAGTGCAATTTATGCACTCCGCGTGCACAGGCAAAAGCCACTGCCTGGTCCGAGCGCAGACAGAGGATTGTCCGCTCGAGCGACCATTGGTTCGCTCGAGCGAACTGTCCATTGTCTGGCCAGTTTCAAAACAGAATAATGGTCGCCCGAGTGACCTGATGGTTCGCTCGAGCGAACTAACTCGCTCGAGCGAACTGTCCAGACCGCTCGAGCGACCTATCAAATCCCAGTTTTGGAATTTTATCCCATTTGTATACTTTTTAAAGATTGAAAACTGGACTATGTTAAGGACTTTAACTTGACACTGTGTAAATGGAACTCCAAGATATAATTCAACTTCGGGGACACTAATTCTTTTATTTTAACAATGGAGTCTCAATTACGCAAAGGTCAATGAATGACCTTAGCATATACTTGATGAAATTTTCGTGTTCGAACTTCGGTTTAATACAACAAGTAACATCGTGTACCAGCTTTGAATTCAAGTTTTAAGCTCGTTCGAAGATTTGTTTCAAGTACCAAATGGGGATCACTTCTTAAGTTGTGTGCATACATATTATGCCTCTTGCTAGTCGTGCCTCGTCTTGTTTCGATAAGTGATTTTCCCCTTTATTTTGACGTGTTTAGACCGTGTTTCGCGTGTTTTTGTGCATTCATGAATTCAAGTGAACACCACAGAGCTTGGACTGCCCCTTCAGTCTAATCCACTGTCCGGGGGTCCTTAAACATGTGAACTATCTGCAGATTAGTCGTGTATTTTATTACACATCGTGCGTGTCCGGTTCCGCGGCCGAAATCCCGTATTTGTGGGAATTGTGTCTTGTTATATTATACATATCGTGCTCGTCGTGCGTGCTTACTCTTTTCATTATATATGATAGAGAAAGGATGGGCTCTTTGTGGATTTACAGTTCATGATATATTATGTATCCATGTTAGTTTGTCTCTATTTTGAAATGTATCTCAGTCAAGTATTTATTTTAAGTTCAGTAAATTGTTCTTACATGTTTTCGATAAAACATTATTATCCCATGCTCATGCCTAAATTGATTACTTGTCAAACCGTTGTGTTTGATGCTTGTTATGTTGATGCCCAGGTGCAGGCGATATTGCCTTTGAGGAGGAGTGCCCAGAGGAGGCTGTTGAGCCAAACCCAGCTCGCGAGTGGCAACCCGACGACTTCATCTAGATGTCGGGACGGGTCATGAGTTCGATTTATCACGTTTTGCGTTTTGTATACTTTTGGTATTGTATTTGCCTTTGTTAGCCTCTTATTTTGGGATGTAACAAATTAACACACTTTGATTAATCTTGTAACTTGAACTATGATGGGAATGTCAAGTTATAATTCCTTTTCTGATATTTTGGTCTTGATGATATATATGTTCATATATTGTTATGATGTGATTTGCTACACGCTTCCGCCTATCTGATCATGTGAGTTAGATTTCCGTGTCCTCGGAATCCTCACCACGGGAACAATGTGGGAAATTAATTATCTTATTTCATCAATCATCGTCACGGGTCCCGGGTCTCGGTCCGGGGTCGCGACAGATGTCACGACTCTATCATACATATCCTTTATCGCCTTAATATATGCGACACACTCTTTTCTTTTCCAGTACTCTCTATAAAATCTCCCTAAGAACCCGGTCATAGGCCTTCTCCAAGTCAATGAACACCATATGTAAATCTCTATGACCTTCTCTATGCTGTTCCATTAACCTTCTCAGGAGAAAAATAGCCTTCATGGTTGATCTCCCAGGCATGAAACCAAATTGATTCTCTGAAACGTTTGTTGTTCTTCTTAGTCTTCCCTCAATAACTCTTTCCCATAATTTCATCGTATGGCTCATCAATTTAATCCCGTGGTAGTTCGCACGATTCTGAATATCTCCTTTGTTCTTGTATATGAGTATAAGAATATTTTTCCTCCATACAGCAGGCATCTTCTTACTCTTTAGCACTACATTACAAAGCTTTGTCAACCAACTTATGCTATCCTCCCCCAAGCACCTCCAGACCTCAATAGGGATACCATCTAGCCCAACCACTTAAACTCCATATAAAATCTAAACCACTTTAAATTATTTTCTCCCCGTGTTCTTTTATGACATAAATTCCTATTCCAAATGGAGTTATATCCATTGAGAATTAAAAAATTAGTTACTTTCTTATGTTTCAGTTACTTCCTAATCCAAATTTGAGGGGAAGGGTCATGCATTTGAAGAAGGTCTAGTTGATCGGTGCTACATTGAGGCCTATAGCATAGTAAAAGTTTTGGTACTTCGGCCCCCTAATAAAAAAATTCCTAATTATGCCCCTGCCCGTGTAAACCTCCTTTTTTTGGATAATTATCTAAAAGTCCCTCATCACGGTCTTGTAAACCCTCCAGTCCAACAACTTTTTCTCTAAGGCCTGTAGTCTATACAGCTTGACATATCTTAGCAAGAGGTCCCTAGCAGACATTTCCATAACTGATTTGCCCTTTTAACTATTTAGGCATAAACATTTGAACTTCAAAATTTCAAATCTTCCATTCTCCCTCAAAATCGGTGGAAAACCACATCTGGGTCGAGCTACTTGCCCCTGAACGATCCATCTCCCAATTGGAGCAACAAACGCCCCAAGGAGACAATCCTTCTTGATGGCTGTGACTACGAGCATTGGCTCATAGTCTTGGAGTTCTTCGAAAACCCTAAACCCTTTAAAGGCGAGATGATTGCTTCATACGTCAAGACCCTTGTCGCTATTGTCAAAAGTGAAGGAGAAGCGAAGAAGAAGATTTACTCGGTTTGTACAATGAGTACTTATACAGGTTTTGGTGCATTGATATCAGAAGACCTTTCTTAAAAGATTAAAGATTTACTCTTTAAAGATCTTTTGAAATTTATTTGCGTCTTTTGAAATTTATTTATGTTTTCTGAATTTTATTTCGATTTTTTGAAATTTATTTGCATCTTTTGATATTTATTTATATTTTTTGAATTTTACTTGGATCTTTTGAAATTTATTACGTTTTTTAAAATTATTGCATTTTTTTAAAATTTATTTGCTTCCTTTTGAAATTTATTTTCATTTTTTTAATTTTTTTTAAGAATTTACTTGAAAATCTCATTAATGGGATTTCATTAATCGTGGCGAATTAAATGGTAACTGACCATTAATTAATGGCATATCACATGTGGGATATGCCATCAATTAATGGTCAACTACCATTTAATTCGCCACGATTAATGAAATCTCATTAATGAGATTTTCAAATAAATTATAAAAAACACAAATAATTTTTAAAAAATAAAAATAAATTTCAAGCGAACCAAAATAAATTTCAAAAGAACGCAGAGAACTTTCAAAAGACGCAAATAAATTTCAAAAGATCCAAGTAAAATTCAAAAAATATAAAAAAATTCAAAAGATGCAATATAAATTTCAAAAGATGCAAATAAATTTTAAAAGACTTAAATAAAAAGACATAAATAAATTTCAAAAGATCAAAATAAATTTCAAAATATATAAATAAATTTCAAAAGACGTAAATAAATTTCGAAAGATCCAAATAAAATTTAAAAATTGTAAATAGATTTCAAAAGATGCAAATAAATTTCAAAAGATGCAAATAAATTTCAAAAGATTCAAATAAAATTCAAAAAATGTAAATAAATCTCAAAAGATGTAAATAAATTTCAAAAGACGTAAATAAAATTCTTATTTGCAAATAAATTTCAATAAACGCAAATACATTTGCCAAACACTAAGATAAACCAATTTTTCAAATTTCAGAGAAATTTGCCAAAAAATCATGTATTTTTGCCAAAACTCAGTTAAATTTATTTTAAAAAACACAAATAAATTTGAAAAGATGCGAATAAATTTGTCAAAAAACTTAGATAAATTTTCAAAAAAACATAGAAAGATTTATTCAAAACCTTAGTTAAATTTTGTAAAATGGAGATAAATTTGTCAGAAACTCAGATATATTTGAAAATAACTCAGATAAATAGCCAAAAACTCAATTGGATTTGTTCAGAACTCAGATAAATTTGTTTTAAAACTCAGATAAATTTTCAAAAAATTCATCTAGATTTGTCCAAAACTCAGATAAATTTGTTCCATAAGTCATATAAATTCACCAAAAACTCAGCTAGATTTGTCCAAAACTCAGATAAGTTTGTTGCATAACATAAATAAATTTGTGCAAAAGTCAAATAAATTTGACAAAAACTCAAAACTCAAATAAATTTGCTCCTCATGTGGCGATCGTAGCCTAGTGACCGGCGTCGGTCTGCTCCGACTTGGGACCCAACTTGGATCAGGGTGTCCTCTCCCTGTTTCCATTCTGCAATCTAAGGAAGCGTTGATCTACTCCGGCGTGGGACCTAACTTGGATCAAGATGCCCTCTCCCAGTTTCCGTTCTGCAATCTGAGGTTGAAAGGGCCATGGGCCTCAATCTACAACGTCGATTATCCACAACACCAATCTCAATACAAAACTCAAATGATTAGTGGCCCACCCATGTGATAGCACAGACACCGACAGGTGTACGCATGAACCACATTGGTGGCCTTAACACCCAAAAAGTGAGCTACAGACAAATCGACAATTGCCGATTATCCCGCCATTATCACAGTTACATATCCCCGCTATTCTACAGTCTATAAAGAGAGCAAAAGAAGCAAAACCTAGGAAGCAGTAGAAACTCATGAAAAACAAAAATGTCGATTACCAGAATAGCGATCGGAACTCCGAGGGAGGCGAGCCACCCCGACGCCCTAAAGGCCGCTGTAGCAGAGTTCTTCTCCACCATCATCTTCGTCTTCGCCGGCAAAGGATCCGACATGGCTTTCAGTAAGATGTCGCATTTTTCTTTGGATTTCACTTTGATTCAACATGTACGGGTTGTAGAAGATGAAGAAGAGGGAGAATATAAGATTTGAAATTTTAAATTTCAAAATTTTATACCTAAAACAGTTGAAATGGCAAATGAGTCATGAAAATTGTAACTAGGGATCTCTCGCCAAAATATGTCCAGTTGTATGTACTATAAGCCTTATAGAGAAAGTAGTTGGATGGAAGACTTTATAAGATCGTGTTTGTGAGACCCCGACCCGAGAGGCCCAGATTAGTGTTTTGAGCTGTGTTTAGCACTAAGTGTGTCTCGTGGTTTTTGGTTTAATTTGGATTTAAAATAGCTTTGTTATAGCTTTGGGATATTTTGAGTGTCTTGGTTTTAGTGTGGGGCCCTTTGGGGGTACCCTGTTTATGGCTTTTCGTGTACTTGAGGTTTTATCTTGGTTTTCACGACTTGTATTTTATCCCGATTTACTTGTTTTATTATTGCCTTCAACTTTCATGTTGATCCCGTTCCCGTCCCGAACCCCGAAACTTGACTTTTCTAGCTTCAAGGGCAAAACAGTCCTTTCACACTAAATCTGTACCGGATTATTGTTATTCCCGAAACCCGTGAAACATATATTTTTTGGAATCTAGATATTTCGACGATCATTTCTTCCTTCTTCGTTGATTTCACCCGGAGCCCCGAAAACCACTATTTCAGCCTTTCAAAGTTCTTAAGTGGTGGAGCCCATTTCATATGCTATAAGAGAACCCATCTCTTCTTCCTTCTCCATTTTTCCAACACAGCCACCTTGAGCCTAGGGTTTGCTTGGCCTTTTCTTGGCTTCTCCTTCATCAATCTCCACCAATCTTGCACCAACATCTCATAAGATTACATCATCTTCTTCACCACCTCAAGAGTTTCCTATTGGTACCATTTTTGAAGAAATCCCATCTCCACAAGATCTTCATTTAGCTTGCTTTGTCCATTTGGAGAACCTATTGGTAAGATCTCTTCCTCATCTTCTAGATTCATGTTCATATGGTCCTTGAGAAGCTCCATTTTGATTATTAGGAGCTCTCTCTTCTTATTGCTTATTTTGACCCATTTTAGGGTTTGTTTTAGGGTTTTTGTAGAGACTTTGATCTTGACTTGCAAGTGTGATTAGAGCTGGTTTTTCATTGATTAAAGACCCAAGGCAAGTGGATGTTTTGACTCTTTTATCTTTGAATGAGTCTTGATAAAAATGCATATGATTTCACCATGTATTTTGTGTTATTAATGGCTTGATTAAACTTGAAAGAAATGCACATTTGAGAATCTTGATAGCTTGTTTTATCCAAGTATTAGACTGCTAAACATGTTAGAAAGAATGAAGAAAAGATTTGGAAAAAAATGAAGAGACCACTGCACTGCTGTAACAGAACCTGGGTTCTGTTACGCAGTGTACGCGGTCGACCGGCTAAGAGGCGCGGTCGACCGGCGACACTGGGACAGACCCCCCTGCAGAGCAGCCTGCTGAACTGCGGGAGTCCCAGTTCTGCAGAGCACGCGGTCGACCTGGCCCATGGGCGGTCGACCGAGCCCCTGTGTACGCGGTCGACCGGCCATGGGCCAGGTCGACCGGCCCAACTGGAAACCTGCTAGAAAAAAACTGATTTTTGCCTTTGTTTAGATGGACTTTAAAGGGTCCTTTGGCCCTTGTTAGATTGACTTTAAAGGGACCTTTGGACCTTTGTTAGGTGGACTTTAAAGGGACCTTTGGACCTTTATTAGGTGGACTTTAAAGGGACCTTTGAACCTTTGTTAGGTGGACTTTAAAGGGACCTTTGGACCTTTATTAGGTGGACTTTAAAGGGACCTTTGGACCTTTGTTAGGTGGACTTTAAAGGGACTTTTGGCCCTTGTTAGATGGACTTTCAACGGACTTTTGCCCCATGATTAGGTGGACCTTAAATGGACTTTTTGTCCTGTGATTAGATGAACTTTAAATGGAACTTAGTGACCCTTTTGTGGACCCGTTTGACTTCCTTTGAGGATGGTTGAACCGACTTCACCACACGGTTAATCCGGTTGTATCGGTACTTAATCTAATTCAATCGTGAACGGAACGGAACGACGGGATATCCTTTCTTTTATCTAAACGCGAAATTGGTTTGTTTGGGTATCGCGAATCCGTTTTTCCTTTCGATGACTGAGTAGGTTGTAAGGTACTACTAGATTAACGTTGTGCTTAGGTTCCCCTCTCTATTAGGTTTTGTTTATTTAAAATTTGTTTAAGGTTTGAATACCTAAAGTGCATAAAGAGCCCGGAATGTCCCTAAACTCAAGGAGTACCAAGTAATCATTACAATCGACATACGGGGTCCTTATTCACTTGATTTGTCTTGAAACCCGATAATAGCCCGAATTTCTCGAATTATGATTTGTCTTGAATCCCGATAATAGCCCGAATTTCTCGAATATCGATTTAGCATTCCCGAAAGCATTGAAAGTGTATTTTAGCATTTTGCTAGCCCGTTTATACATGCCGGAATGAAATGAAATTAGTGCTTTTGAGCACCCCGTCCCGCCCATTTATTTAAGTGCATTGCATATGATTTGTACATGTCTCGTTTTACATGATTTGACCTATGAGTCGGCACCACTAAGCTTGGCTTTCCTTGCCGGTTTGATCCACCGACTTGGAGACCCCTTCCCGTCCCGCCAGCTGCAGTTTGGATCCCGCTACCCGGTTATTACCGTGGTCTTGTTCCGATGCCGCAGATTGCTACTGTGGTCCCCGATGCCCGGCTCGCTACCGTGGTCATGTCCCGTATTGTATTATATTATGTATATGTTACTTGTGTTGCATCTCCTCACTTCGGTGACTGAGACAACACCCCGATATGCTCATGTCACTTCGGTGATAGAGGACTTAGCTTTGTGTGGTTGCCATCTTGCTCGTTTCCCGTTTCCTTGGATACCGTACATGTTTTATATTGCATACGTATTTGAACAAATGTTTATCTCGTTTTATGAAACTGTTGTTTTGACAGGTTTAAATGATTTTCAAGGTATTTTCTAAATTGTTATGTCTTTTCACCCGTTTGCCAAACCGTCGTGTTTGACCCACTATTTTGGTACTCAGGTTCAGTTTCCCGCCCCGAGCTGAAATTTGTGGCTGTGGAGCCATGAGTGCAGGTTGTCTTGTCGGCTATGTCCTGTAGACATTGGGCTTGACATCGGAGATACGTCACATGTGGGTAGTGGATATTAGTTTGTATTGTTCGGCTTTTATTAGCCTTTCTTGGGATTGTAATTAATGCACATTGTTACTTGTAACTTGAACATAATGGAAATGTAATATCTTGATACTGTCAGCTCTGCATGTTATTTATGTTGGTTTATTCCAGTCTGATATGGTTCACAAAATGATGGCTTTATGCTAGGGGTTCTATGCGACGCGGAATCCGATGTTGTCCACGGACTCCGGGTCGCATTGCCACAAAAGCTTCCGCAGAAATATTCAGACAGTGATGTGATTTGTGATTGTGGATCCTCACACACGCGGATCTTGGGAGAAATACAATCACCCCTCACCTCCCCGGACTTCTTCTTAGGATCCCGATCCGGGGTCGTGACAGTGTTGAGGGACCTTTCGCTAATTTACTCTCTTCTTTTTTACTAAGTGCCGGTTACAAACTTACAAGTGAGGTAATTTATGCTTTGCCACGTGAAGAGAGAGAGAGAGAACTGAAAGAGAAGTATAAAGGTTTCCCAAATAGAATGCCAAACAAGAGCTTTTGTCGCATAGAACTTAAATCATTCCTCTTGCCTTTAATTAAATGCAATGGTGACCTATCATGTCTTACTTATATATAAATGATTGGTCCCTCTATTCTTATCACTCCAGGGATTTATGACAAGTGCACCAATACTGACATAGACATGGCTAAACAAAAGGTCCTTAGATTAAGAACTTTTACATGCAAGAAACCAGATTCAGTTACAAACTGTGCTGTGTTCGGACTTAGCCCTTGGTACTTGGCATCCTATCCTATGCTCAATCCAATTCGTTTATACACACCTTCAC
The DNA here is from genome assembly GCA_003546025.1 of Camphora micrantha. Taxonomy (NCBI): domain Eukaryota; kingdom Viridiplantae; phylum Streptophyta; class Magnoliopsida; order Laurales; family Lauraceae; genus Camphora; species Camphora micrantha. Next base: position 48,773,004 of record QPKB01000006.1, read on the forward strand.
ATGCACATATACATGTACAAACTCTTCTCATCCATTAATTAGCACTGATTATGATTTGACTCTTACCTGAAAATTATCTACCACTTAACTTAAATTAGGCAATAGGATCATTGATTGGACCAATATTACTGCATATTTCACTTCTTTGAAAGTGGAGTTCGTTCCATTTTTTCAAAAGACTATATTGGCACCATTTTTAAGAATGTTACTCATTTGAGGCACCTTTAATTTGAATGTATAAGTACCCTAAACATAGCTTCAAATTATATTTGGAACCACATTAAAGTTGATGATACATGATCTACATGATGAATTATAATGGAATGGATCCAATGTTGTACATGTGATCAATCCAATGGTAAAATACACTATAATTAGAGCAGAATTTTGATAAGTGTCAAGCATCCTTATAATGCATTCTTAGAAAGATGAACTGTTGATCCTATTTATGTGATGGTATTAGGGTCATTCATGGACCAGGATAGGCAGGGCCAAATCTTGTCTCAGCCTAGCCCATGCACTCATGAGGCTTAATATTCACTGTGGGTGAAGCTCACGGGCTTGAAAGTGAAGCCCAAGTCCAGCACAATCACATAGTCCTTCATACTAAATACATTGGGTGGTCTGGCCAGGCCTTAAGCTTACATACGATGCATGGGAACACTTTTAGTTCATGAGCCTAGAAACACAGTCCAAATCCAGCCCAATGTACATTCGTTTTAGATCAGGCTTGGACCCTTCTCTGCAAACAGCATAAATGAATATGCAATTGCCCTCTTGTGCCTAAAGTTTGATAGGAACCAGACGGATAGGTGGTGTTGAAAAATCATTCTCGAATATGGATTTCGCCACCATTAAAGTTATAGGGAGTGAAATTTCACTTAACCGATTTTCATTCCAACTACTTACTTGGCCAGCTAAGTTACAAAACATTCACCATACGAATATATTATTTGTGTAGATTATATATATATATATATATATATATATATGGGAGAAAGAGAGTCCTTTATATATAGAGAGAGAGTCCTAAAAGAGGCTTTCCTAAAATTGAAGAAACAAAGCTGGAGATCTAAAAGTGACCATCAAATGATTTTTCATCAGTACAAATGATTCAAAGAGAGATGGAAAATGAGATGGAAAATGAATGCTCTGCAATCACCTAATAAATCAAATACTTCAAAAGTCAGTTTATTAATTGTTTTTTGAATACTATTTTATGCAATCAACTCATCTACATCTCCTTTCTCCACTTTATATCCTTTACTCCTTACTTGTTCATTAATTGTTTTTTTTTTTCTTTTTTTTCCCTATTTTAGTACCAACTACTAAAAACAGAACCCTTGCTAACAATCTGACCCTTTACAGTTCGAGCTCTATGTTCACCGTAGACCTAACCCGTTTACATCCAACCTTTTCCTAAAAAGAGTGCTATAAATTATACATAATTATAGGGCAGGTCTCGTTAGGGGTGGCGATTAATCCTCACCCAAACCATTAACCCCAACCTGAACCAAACCCCATAATTTAGGGTTTGAGTTGACCTAATTGCATTGTTGTAGATGAGTTAGATGGGCATGAGTCTATTCTTACTATTATACCTGTCATTTGACCTAAATCAAATTCAACAAGAGCAATTGTACCATGACTATCACCTGAATCAACTTTGCAAATTAAGAGTTTAGATTGATCCTTTTTAACTTCCTGATTTGACTAAATTACATATTTTCAATTTGATTAAGGAATGGGTTGTAGGTAATGCCTATGGGTTGATTGACATTTAGATGGATGCCACATGTTTGGTGGAGCTGTGGGTCATGGATCGGTGGGGGAAAAGCTGATGAGATGCCATGGACCACCCAAGACATTAATGGCGGTGGTCCACTCTCTATCTCTCTCTCTATCTCTATCTCTATCTATGTAAATGTCATACATCAACAGAAAGGGACCTCCCTATTTCGTAGCCTACAGAAGCAGTTGGATAGGTTGCTGGTGTGGTACGCAGCTAGAGTCCTATAAATAGCCCTACTAGTATAGGGAATAAGTAAGGCAGACTAACATGGTAACATACAACACGGGACCAAGCTCAAACCATGCTCTCATCCCAGGACTAAAGTTGCTAACTGGATTGGCAACCTTGGGGTGGCTCCAGGAATTCGATAAGTGGGGTCGGTAAATGATATATCTTTTATAAATTGAATAAATTTATTTATTTTTTTATCAACGTTTGTCATCTATTTTTGATAATTCGACAAATATAATATAAAATTCTCAAATAATTTATTTTCGAGAATCCGACAAACTTTTAAATTAAGTGTGATCAATTTTTTTTTTAATATTATTACATATCTCAGTAGGGTCAAACTTTTAAAGTGAGTTAAATTTTTTTCAAATATTATTTTATATCTCAATGGGGTCGATTGACCCCGCTGAAAACCAAGTAGCACCGCCCCTGGGCCGCAACCTGCATGTCACCTAGCCGAGCCCCGTTCGGATCCTAACTCATCTCGCATATGTGAGCTATCCTTTATAAATTCTAGGGTGTGAACTTTCTCCTTCCAATTGTGTGGTCCTCAGCCAAGGACGAAGATACATAGTGTTGAGAAAGGCCAATTGTCCCCTCTTAACGTGTTCCTTCCCTTTAAATAAGGATAAAGATATGGATAGATATATTTTGATCCCATCTTTTTTTACCCCGTCTCAACTTTTCTTTTTCTCATTTTTATGCCCCACTAACAGTCTTTTTTCCCTCTTAATGAAGAAAGGACATTTTAAAACACATAAGGGGATTTTGGTCTTTTACTCATAGAAAAGACAACTCATCAAATCACCAATAAAGTATGCATTATGTTGTTGTTATTATCCCTTATTCTTTTTTTTTTCTTGCCCATTATTGAGCTTAGAATCCTAATCCTCTTGTTTGAAATCATAATTACCACGGCTGGTTTAATTTATTATTAAATTTTGGGTTTTTAACATTTTACTTCAAAATCAAGATTACATTAAATCTAATTTAATTCCTAAATAAGAGATTTCAGGTTGATATAAAATAAAGGTGCTTAAAAAATTATGCTAATTACATGTCAAATTCCATTAAGGTTAGTAGTTTTGTTAAAGTTTAAGAAAGGATTTGGGCTCTAAATAATGGGCCAAAGATCAAGACTTTTTATGTACATCAAACTTTATGATCTAGACAATTATTTAATTTCATTTTTAATTAAAACCGTGTGCTCAAGAGTAAAAATGCTAAAATAATGTAATTTGCAATTCTTCTCTAGTCTTTCGTACCCATTTTTTTAATCATTGTTGGATATAAATAGCAATCTAAATTTATTTTTAAAAATATTTTTGGAGTATAATGTAATAACTTGTCCATAACTTTTTGTACCTATTATTATGTAATAAAAGTTTTGAGGTATAGTGTGATAATTTTTTCTCAAATTTCTCACTAAGAGAAACTTTTACCCCCCTCCACCCCCACACACACAAACGAGAAAATCCTCGCTCCATCAAGCCATGGGCGGGTAGAAAAAAATAATAAGAAAACAATTGTGTGACCCATATCAGAAATTTAAGTACTAAGTGCCTCTTACACTTTTTTATTTATTTATTTATTTTTTTTTTTTGGTTGACGTGGACCAGTGGCTAAGAGAAGGAACTCGAAACCACCCTGCTAGGGATAGATCCATGCAGAGTGTATGGGAGCGGGAGTGCTATCCACAGCAAGTCCATGTGATTTCCCCCCTCCTACACTCTTTAAAACCATTTGCGACCCTCTTTCCCCTTATCTTTTCATTATAGGCATGGAGGTCTTGTCGAAAATGTTTGTTACAGCTGAGAATGAGAAAACTATTCAAGGAGTCAGAGTAGCTAAGATGGCCCCTAGTGTATCTCTTTATTATTTGCTGACGATCGTTTTATTTTCTCCGGAGCCACCCTATCTGAGATAAGGGAGGTGAACGAAATCCTTGATGACTATTGTGAAATCTCAAGTCAATTGATTAAGTTGTCTAGGTCTGCAATTCTGTTTAGTAAAGGAGCATGTGGCAAATGATGTAAAGCGATCGCAACATTGTTAGGGGTTAGGATGATGATAGAAAATGAAAAATATCTTGGCAACCCCATTAACTTCAAAGGTAAGAAGGGCAAGATATTTGAAACAATTTTAGATAAAGTAAGAAGCAGAATTAACAGTTGGCAAGCCCCTCTCCTCTCCCAAGCGGGGAGAAATACCCTCATTAAGTCGGTAGCTTTATCTATTCCGGTGTATAATATGTCGATTTTAAAGCTTCCCAAATTAACCACTGAGGAGTTAGATAGGATTTATCGAAAATTTTGGTGGGGGGACCGAGAGGACAAAAAGAATATCCACACAATTAGCTGGAAGGAAATTTGTAAGCCAACTAAATGCAGCGGGTTACGGATTAGAGAGTCAGATAGTAACAATAAGGCGTTGTTGGCCCAAACATGTTGGAAGTATCTCTATAACCCTGATCTGCTTTGTACTCAAATCCTAAAAGAAAAACATTGTCCTAATAAATCCCTTTGGAAAGTTGGTATAAAAAAAGAAGTGTCCTTGTTTTGGAAGGGGTTTGCTGAAACCTTAAATTTTTTCAATAAAAATATAAGTTGGATAATAGGAAATGGAGAGAAGATCTCAGTTTGGAGATGCAATTGGATCCTCAGTACAATGGGTATTAGGAAACCGTTCTCTCAACATCTAACCCAAATGTTGTTATTAAGGACTTTTTGGATGACAATAGAAGTTGGAATATGCAAAAAATAAAAGAAATATTTAGTGACCCTAGGGATGTTGAGGAGGTCTCTGGAATCTATATTTCTCAACTCTTTGGTGAGGATAAAAGAATCTGGCTTCATTCTAAAAGTGGAGAGGTTACCACTAAATCGGCGTTGAGGAGGTCTCTGGAATCTATATTTCGCAACTCTATGGTGAGGACAAAAGAATCTTGCCTCATTCTAAAAGTGGAGAGGTTACCACTAAATCAGCCTTTAATATTATTAATAGAACCCAGGTTGACGCTCTCGTGGCTTCTACTAATTGGAAGCACACTTTTGGAAGCTACCTCTTCCTTAGAGAATTTTGCTTTTTTGGGTGGAAATGCTTAAGAGGCGCTATTTCGGTAAAATCTGTTTCTTAAATCAAGGTTTAGTTTGGCTAACTTTCCTTCTCAATGCTCCTTTTGTGAAGAGAAAGAGGAAACCATTGTTCACATTCTATTCCACTGTGAATTTTCTGGGGCAGTTTGGTTTGGACCCCATTTGGGTGCATCGACTCGTAATTTCAACTGCAATAATGTATTAGATTGGTGGAATTCTGTAACAAATCAAAGGAACTCAATCCATCCACAGCTTTCAAATCCTATATCTCATGCCCAGTTTCTTATCTTGTGGTGGGAAATTTGGAGAGCGATAAATGAATTGAATGCCAAAGGGCATATCTTAATACTGAAACAGGTTTTAACTATTGCTTACCGTATGAATCTGCTTAATAAACTTGAATGCCCCCCATGCATCTCAGATCTCATTTCTTACTCCCCTATAATTAAAAAAGGGGATCTTGAGCAAATCGCCCTTTTCTTTAGCGATGCGGTATTTGATGGTCATACAGGCCAATTGGCTTTCGGTTTTGCCTTGTTTTTTAATGGATCTCTTGTGGCTGTAAGGGCTTCTAAAAGACCAAGAGTCATTTCTGCTAAAGAGGCCGAAATGAAGGCACACTCTTTGCGCTAAATGCAATCAAGGATTGTAGCTCCTCGAGAGTTCGAGTTCATATGGATGCTCTCGAAATTGTAAGAAGTATTAAGGGGCAGCAAGGATTGGTCTATCCAGCCTCTCGTAGGAGATATTTTGAAATGTTTGAAGCATTTTGAGTCTTTTGAGACAGTTTTCATTCCAAAATATTTAAATATGGTTGCCCACTATCTTACTGAATGTGGATAATCTGGGATAAACTTTATATGGCCTCATTGTGAATAGGCCTCTATTTGTTTTCTTGTTGGTGTGTGAGGGTTTTTTTTTTTTTTTTTTTTTTTTTTTTTTTTTTTTCCGAATGTAATCTCCCTTTCTTATACCAAAAGAAAAAAAAAATTTCCTTGTAGGATTCATACCATGCATGCCTGGGTTCAACTTTTACTTTTAAGTCATTCAATATCTGCACGTAAATATCAATGAAAATTGAGTAAAAGGAAAAGAAAAATAGTTCGACTGAAATGATCCTAACCATTGGATTGTTAAGTTCCCTATCGTGTTTTTTCGCAGTAATTGTTGGAAGATTTCAAGAGATTTTGTGCGAAAACACTTCAAAAAGTTGTGTTTTTACTCCAGAGTTCTTGACTCGGTAACAACTGTTTCCGATATCGACATTGGCAAAAAAAAAAAAAAAAGGATTTGAAAGTGGTTTGCAATGATACCAAAATTGGCAAAGTTATTCCATCATTTTAGCATTTGTAGCAGCAAACCTAAAACCATTAAAAATTGTGAGCTAACCCATGTTCACCCTTGTAAATCTAGAACTGGCTGCAACAATCACAAATAATCTTTGGGCAAATTTCAAAAAGGTGTAACATCATGCATTCATACACGACCCAAATTTTAGATCAATTGGAATACATTCGCCATAGATTGGGTAGCATGGATAAATAGTTTATAATTCGGTAGGTGGTCATACTTTTGATTGGACTAGAATTCGATACTATATGAGGAGAATGCACATTTGATGGATAGTACAAGTTACCAAAAGATGGACCACATTGTGCATATAGAGTAAATATATTAAAAAAACTTTTTTTAATCAAAGCCATAAACTATGTTTTACTATAATCCAATTGTTAATGTTGCTTCTGTTTAAATAAATGAGGAGTGGAGTAAAATGAAGTAGATTTCACATGTGGAGTAGAGTGAAGAGAAGTAGGTTGAAGTTAAAGTAGAGTACTTCACTTCACTCCATTTGGATGCTTATTTGAAGTTAAGGTTTGAAGTAGAATTCACTTTTACTCAAGGAAATGGAAGTATTTAGAGTTGAAGTGAAATGGAGTACATGTGGCTCACAACATTACATCATCTTTCGGTCCAGACTCTTCCAAACGGGGTAGAGTTGAAATTTTAGAATGTTATGGCCCATTTAACTCCACTCTACTCTATTTTTTGCGCCTATCCAAACAGGCCCTTAGAGCTTCAAGGGAGGTAAAGCATGCTATTATAAATAGGGTTTGCCCACAACTAAAATAGTTTAGATCCTTAGAACTTAGTGTAGTGGTACCACGCTGCAGATACCATGATGCAAACTCATATATTGGGCTCAGATCAAGGTTGTGCTACACATGATCAATCTAATTGTAAGCACAACTCCAACAGTAACAGAAATTTCCAAAATACTAATATGTTGCCCAACACCAATACATGGGGAACTAATTGAGTAGTTTGGTTAATGCAGTCCATAGGTGATGCAAGCTAAGAAGAGATGGAGAAAAAGAAACTTGAAATTCAAGAACACGACATAGGAAGGAAGATAAACATAGATGAGAGCAGGACTATCTCTTCTCATGAACAAAATAGATAATCAATACATGCCCCCACGTTCTCATACTCTACTTCTACTTATGGACTCTCAAAATTAATTATTATGACACATTCCAAAGACAACTCACAAAACAGAGTATAACTACAAAAATGGGGAACTGTTCAGCTCGAAATCAGGATTAAATGGTGAGGTTTCAGCTTCCAAGCCATATGCCATTGGAAAGGTCTTTGAGTCCACTTTCCAACGCATCGAACAGTGCGTGATTTGAAGCTTCCAAGGTTGAGTTATGGCCAGAATACCAAAAGGTATCTGTGCAAGATTTTCCTGCGCGGGAATACATGCTGCATTTATTCTTTGGTACTGCATCATCCACTCCGGGAGAGAAAGAACTCGACCATGAGTTGTCTTCTTCTTCTCCATGATATGCTGATAAGTCATGAACATTGATAGTAGGATGTGTGCGGACATCAGGAGGAAGCTCAATCTTGTAAGCATTGTCATTTATCTTCTCAAGAATCCTACACGGACCAATCTTCTTTTCCTTCAACTTGTTATAAGAACCAGCTGGGAGTCGCTCTTTCTTCAAATATACCCACACAAGTTCACCTTCCTTTAAAGTCTTCATCCGACGATGAGCATTTGCCACTTTTCTATAGAACTTATTATTGACTTCTAACTTATTTCTAACTTCCTCATGGATCCTTGCCATTATAACAACAAAAACTTCGGCCTTTTTGCTTGTCATGGGTGATTCTGGTATGGGAGCAAGATCAAGATAATGAGTTGGAACACACCCATAAACTACTTCAAATGGACTCTTTCCTGTAGAGCGATTCACAACTAAATTGTATGCAAATTCAGCTCTAGATAACAACGAGTCCCACTGTTTAGGCCTCTTGGATGCAAAGCTTCTAAGCAAATTTCCCAAAGTTCGATTGACAACTTCAGTTTGCCCATCCGTTTGAGCATGATAAGAACTACTATAAAGCAGGCTGGTTCCAATCCTCTTCCACATGCTCCTCCAAAAATGGCTAAGAAATTTTGTATCTCTGTCCGAAATGATTGACTTAGGAATTCCATGATGCTTAACTACTTCCTTGAAATATAAATCAGCAATATAAGAAGCATCCATAGTCTGTTTGCAAGGAATAAAATGAGCCATTTTTGAAAATCTATCACCAACAACAAAGATTGCATCAATGCCTCTTTGTGTTCTTGGCAAACCAACCACAAAATCCATACTAACATCTTCCCAAGGAGCCTTAGGAATTGGTAATGGAGTGTATGCGCCGGTATTTTGAGCTTGAGCCTTACAAGTTTGACAAATTGTGCATCTCTTCACATAATGAGCAACATCTCGGTAGATATTAGGCCAATAATACTTCTCATTTACCAACAAAACAGTCTTGTCTCTACCAAAATGACCACCCAAACCTCCGGAATGAAGCTCCTTGATAATATTTTATCTAAGATAACACCTTGGAATGCACAAATGTGCCCCACGAAAGAGAAAATCATTTTGGAGGACAGTCTTCATGATGCCCCATTTTGCATACCTCCCAAATATCACCAAAGTCTTCATCATTTGCATACAAATCACAAATCCTTGATAGAATCAAAGCCTTCCAGCTGCACCTTCATAGTGTTTAAAAGTGTAACACGTCGACTAAGTGCGTCGGCCACTTGATTACATTTTCCCTTCTTGTGCTTCAAAACAAATCTGTATTCTTGTAGGAAAGCAACCCAATTACCATGCCTTCGGTTCAGACTAGCTTGAGTATTGATGTACTTGAGTGCTTCATGATCGAAATTTAAAATAAACTCTCTTTGAATCAAGTAAGACAGCCAATGCCGAAGTGCTTGAATAATGGCATAGAATTCCACATCATAAGTAGAGTAATTCTTCCATGTTTCATTGAGCTTTTCACTAAAGAAGTGATAGTACAACCCTCAAATGATCAATGTTCTCACTATTGTTAAGACTATAAACAAGAATGTCATCAAAGTAAACAACAATAGATTGACCAATGAATGGAGAAAGGGCTTGATTCATCACCCTCATGAACGTGCTTGGAGCATTAGAAAGCCCAAATGGCATAACCATCCATTCATATAATCCTTCTCGTCTTGAAAGCCGTCTCCCATTCATCACCGGGCTGGATACAAATTTGATAATACCGACTTCTAAGGTCAATCTTAGAAAATACTTGGGCACCGGCAAGCTCGTCAAACATATCATCAATTCTTGGAATTGGAAACCTATACTTGACAATAATCCAATTGATTGCTCTACTATCAATGCACATTCTCCACGTTCCATCTTTCTTTGGAGTTAAAAGAGCCGGAACTGCACAAGGACTCAAACTTTATCTAATGTAACCCTTTTCCAGCAGCTCTATGACCTTGTCTATTCAATTCTTCATGCTGCTTTGGACTCATTCGATAATGAGCCTTGTTTGGCAAACTAGATCCAGGGATCAAGTCAATTTGGTGCTGGATATCTCTAAGAGGTGGAAGATCACATGGTAATTCATTAGGAATGACATCTTTGAACTCTTCCAAGATGGCATCTACTTCATAAGGAACCTCAAAGGACTGCTCCTCCTTTTTGGCCACCAACATGTACACAACACCACTCTCTTTGCTTTCTCTCACAAATTTTGACAAAGCAAGAAAGTTGTTGCCCCCTTCTTTGGTAATAGTTTTTCGAACTCTCTCCTCCTTACAAGGCAAGAGAACAATGTCCACTTTACCCATTCTAAAGGTATAAGTGTTTTTCCGGCCATCATGTGTAACATGTCTATCATATTGCCAAGGTCTTCCCAAGAGTATATGACAGACATCCACTGGAACCACATCACACCAAACATTATCATGATAATTTTTTCCCATAGAAAAAGAAACCAGACATCGTTTAGTAACCTTTACCTCATTGCCTTTCTTAAACCAAGAAATTCGATATGGCTTCGCGTGAGGTTCGGTGTTGAGCTTGAGTTTGTCCACCATCTCTTGAGAAACAATATTTTCACAGCTCCCTCCATCAATAACAATGGAACACACCTTGCCATGAGATTTGCACCGAGTTTTGAAGATATTAGAACGAAGCCACTCTTCGTTTTCTTCAACTTTTGTAGGAGTAAGGGCTCTTGGGATCACCAAACAATCCCCTTCTTCAGGCCCAATTTCCTCATGCTCTACTTCGTCGTCATCATCATATTTACGCCCACCAAAAGGCTCTTCATGTTCACCAACAACCTCTTCATCCGCAAGGTTTACATGAGCATCCACCCATCTTTTAGGACAATCTTTAAGATAATGATCACTCTGCGCACACTTAAAACAAGTAGGGAGACGATTAGTATGAGTTGCTTGACATCCTCCGTGGTTGCTAGTGCTCGGCTTGGCTGTACTCTTATTGGTTCCCCCGATCTTTGAACTAATATGACCTCCACGTGAAGATTCACCCTTAGAGGGAGGGTAAAAGCTATGAACATCAGCATATTTCTTTCCACGGCCAAGAGTCAACGTTGCCTCCACCTTCAAAGCAAGTTGATAAGCATCATTCAACCTCCATACTCGTTGCATCTCACCTTCATCACAGATTTCAAACTTCAGTCCACCAATATACCTTGCAACAAGTTGCTCCTCGGTCTCTTGAGTTTACATCTGATGATGAATTGAGTCCATACAATCTAACAGAAAGTAGGATGTGTGCGGACATCAGGAGGAAGCTCAATCTTGTAAGCATTGTCATTTATCTTCTCAAGAATCCTACACGGACCAATCTTCTTTTCCTTCAACTTGTTATAAGAACCAGTTGCGAGTCGCTCTTTCTTCAAATATACCCACACAAGTTCACCTTCCTTTAAAGTCTTTATCCGACGATGAGCATTTGCCACTTCTCTATAGACCTTATTACTGACTTCTAACTTATTTCTAACTTCCTCATGGATCCTTGCCATTATAACAACAAAATCTTCGACCTTTTGCTTGTCATGGGTGATTCTGGTATGGGAGCAAGATCAAGATAATGAGTTGGAACACACCCATAAACTACTTCAAATGGACTCTTTCCTGTAGAACGATTCACAACTGAATTGTATGCAAATTCAGCTTTAGATTACACCGAGTCCCACTGTTTAGGCCTCGTGGATGCAAAGCTTCTAAGCAAATTTCCCAAAGTTCGATTGACAACTTCAGTTTGCCCATTCGTTTGAGCATGATAAGCACTACTATAAAGCAAGCTGGTTCCAATCCTCTTCCACATGCTCCTCCAAAAATGGCTAAGAAATTTTGTATCTCTGTCCGAAATGATTGACTTAGGAATTCCATGATGCTTAACTACTTCCTTGAAATATAAATCAGCAATATAAGAAGCATCCATAGTCTGTTTGCAAGGAATAAAATGAGCCATTTTTGAAAATCTATCACCAACAACAAAGATTGCATCAATGCCTCTTTGTGTTCTTGACAAACCAACCACAAAATCCATACTAACATCTTCCCATGGAGCCTCAGGAATTGGTAATGGAGTGTATGCGCCGGTATTTTGAGCTTGAGCCTTGCAAGTTTGACAAATTATGCATCTCTTCACATAATGAGCAACATCTCGGTAGATAGTAGGCCAATAATACTTCTCCTTTACCAAAAAACAGTCTTGTCTCTACCAAAATGACCACCCAAACCTCCGGAATGAAGCTCCTTGATGATATATTCTCTAAGAGAACACCTGTGAATGCACAAATGTGCCCCACGAAAGAGAAAATCATTTTGGAGGACATAGACTTCATGATGCCCCATTTTGCATACCTCCCAAATATCACCAAAGTCTTCATCATTTGCATACAAATCACAAATCCTTGATAGAATCAAAGCCTTCCAGCTGCACCTTCGTAGTGTTCAAAAGTGTAACACATCGACTAAGTGCGTTGGCCACTTGATTACACTTTCCCTTCTTGTGCTTCAAAACAAATGTGCATTCTTATAGGAAAGCTACCCAATTACCATGCCTACAGTTCAGACTAGCTTGAGTATTGATGTACTTGAGTGCTTCATGATCCGAATTTAAAATAAACTCTCTTTGAATCAAGTAAGACCGCCAATGCCGGAGTGTTTGAATAATGGCATAGAATTCCACATCATAAGTAGAGTAATTCGTCCTTGTTTCATTGAGCTTTTCACTAAAGAAGTGATAGTACAACCCTCAAATGATCAATGTCCTCACTATTGTTACGACTATAAACAAGAATGTCATCAAAGTAACAACAATAAATTGACCAATGAATGGACGAAGGGCTTGATTCATCACCCTCATGAACGTGCTTGGAGCATTAGAAAGCCCAAATGGCATAACCATCCATTCATATAAGCCTTGTCTTGTCTTGAAAGCCATATAAGCCTTGTCTTGTCTTGAAAGCCCTCTCCCATTCATCACTAGGCTTGATACGAATTTGATGAAACCAACTTCTAAGGTCAATCTTAGAAAATACTTGGGCACCGGCAAGCTCGTCAAACATATCATCAATTCTTGGAATTGGAAACCTACACTTGACAGTTATCCGGTTGATTGCTCTACTATCAATGCACATTCTCCACGTTCCATCTTTCTTCGAAGTTAAAAGAGCCGGTACTGCACAAGGACTCAAACTTTATCTAATGTAACCCTTTTCCAGCAGCTCTATGACTTGTCTATTCAATTCTTCATGCTGCTTTGGACTCATTCGATAATGAGCCTTGTTTGGCAAACTAGATCCAGGGATCAAGTCAATTTGGTGTTGGATATCTCTAAGAGGTGGAAGATCACATGGTAATTCATTACGAATGACATCTTTGAACTCTTCCAAGATGGCTTCTACTTCATAAGGAACCTCAAAGGACTGCTCCTTCTTTTTGGCCACCAACATGTACACAACACCACTCTCTTTGCCTTCTCTCACAAATTTTGACAAAGCAAGAAAGTTGTTGCCCCCTTCTTTTGTAATAGTTTTTCGGACTCTCTCCTCCTTACAAGGCAAGAGAACAATGTCCACTTCACCCATTCTAAAGGTATAAGTGTTTTTCCGGCCATCATATGTAACATGTCTATCATATTGCCAAGGTCTCCCCAAGAGTACATGACAATCATCCATTGGAACCACATCACACCAAACATTATCATGATAATTCTTTCCCATAGAAAAAGAAACCAGACATCGTTTAGTAACTTTTACCTCATTGCCTTTCTTGAGCCAAGAAATTTGATATGGCCTCGGGTGAGGAGTTGAGCTTGAGTTTGTCCACCATCTCTTGAGAAAGAATATTTTCACAGCTCCCTCCATCAATAACAATGGAACACACCTTGTCATGAGATTTGCACCGAGTTTTGAGGATATTAGAACGAGGCCACTCTTCGTTTTCTTCAACTTTTGTAGTAGTAAGGGCTCTTGGGATCACCAAACAATCCCCTTCTTTAGGCCCAATTTCCTCAGGCTCTACTTCGTCATCATCATCATATTTAGGCCCACCAAAAGGCTCTTCAAGTTCACCAACAACCTCTTCATCCGCAAGGTTTACATGAGCATCCACCGTCTTTTAGGACAATCTTTAAGATAATGACCACTCTGCCCACACTTAAAACAAGTAGGGAACGATTAGTATGAGTTGCTTGACCTCCTCCGTGGTTGCTAGTGCTCGGCTTGGCTGTACTCTTATCGGTTCCCCTGATCTTTGAACTAATATGACCTCCACGTGAAGATTCACCCTTAGAGGGAGGGTAAAAGCTAAGAACATCAGCATATTTCTTTCCAGGGCCAAGAGTCAACTTTGCCTCCACCTTCAAAGCAAGTTGATACGCATCATTCAACCTCCATACTCGTTGCATCTCAACTTCATCACGGATTTCAAACTTCAGTCCACCAATATACTTTGCAACAAGTTGCTCCTCGGTCTCTTGATTTTTGTTACGGGCCATCAACTTGTAGAACTCTTCGGTGTAGTCAACAACACTCTTGCTGTCTTGATGGATGTTGTTGAATTGAGAAATGCTTTGAGCAAAATCTGGTGGAAGAAAATTCTCTCGAAGTCTACACTTCATTTTCTCCCACGAAGAGATCTTGGGTTTACCTTTGTGAACCCGCATCTCCTGAACCTTGTCCCACCATGTCGAAGCATAGCCAGGCAACCTAATAGCCACAAGCTTCACTTTCTGGTTTTCTAGAATATTTTTGTATTCAAAGAATCTCTCAATAGCACTAAGCCATTCGAGAAACTCCTCGGGTTAATAGTCAACCACGGAACTCTGGTAAATCAATCTTAACTACCTCCGAAGCTCGAAGAAACCTTTCCATCATAGTTTCTCCACGGACTTCCTGGTTGCCAAAAGGATTTACATCCTCAGATTCTTCACTACCATAACAATGACTTGAAGAGCTTCGCCTTTTACAAGCTTCCCGATGCTCAAAGCGCATGGTAAGTTCTTCAACTTGCCGTCGGAGTGCCTGAATTTCTTCATCTCTATCATCTCTGAGATTGCCATGTCCTCTACCTCTTTTGCTACCATGAAAGAAGAAGGAAGGATACCAAGAGCGTTACGCAAGTTCGGATACTAAATGATGCGGGCTAAGAAGAGATATAGAAAAAGAAACTTGAAATTCAATAACACAACATAGGAAGGAAGATAAACATAGATGAGGGCAGGACTCTATCTCTTCTCATTAACAAAATAGATAATCAATACATGCCCCCACGTTCTCATACTTTCCTTCTTCTTATGGACTCTCAAAAGTAATTAATTATGACACATCCCAAAGACACAACTCACAAAACAGAGTATAACTATGAAAATGGGGAACTGTTCAGCTCAAAATCTGAATTAAATGGTGAGGTTTCAGCTTCCAAGCCATATGCCATTGGAAAGGTCTTTGAGTCCACTTTCCAAAGCATCGAACAGTGCGCGATTTGGAGCTTCCAAGGTTGAGTTATGGTCAGAATACCAAAAGGTATCTGTGCAGGATTTTCCTGCGTGGGAATAAATGCTGCATTTATTCTTTGGCACTGAATCAATCAGCCAAAAGCATTCTCTAAAAATAAAAAAGGCACAAGAAGACAAGCGTAGACTCATTTCACTCAAAGGTCCCATCACTTAATAATTTAATTATTTACATGTTAAATAAGGGCATAACGGTCATGTTACTTGTCCACTTTCTTGGTTTAGAAAAGTTTACCGAGAGTATCACTTTGATTATAATTTGTTATTCATACAGAAAGATGTGCAAGGCTGTATATTTAGGAGCTTTAATAAGAAATTACAACCCCCAAATTAAGAGTTAAATATTATTGACTAGTCTAATTATAAGGTTTAATCTCTTATTGAAAACCAAGATTGTTTGGGCTGGTTATCTAATTATCTTACAAAGGTTGTACTGTTCTTCAAAGAAATCAACCAATTAACATATTTCTTTCTTCCAATATTGAGTAGATAATATGCAACCCCCTTAGCAGGCAACATCCATGCATGAAGACTCCATTGGCATGTTGTGAGTCCACCCTCCATTATTGGTTTTCAGAGGTGGACCACTGTAGTGGATAAATAGTTCATCCAAATCATAAGCTCACTATGGATGTAGCATAATATAGCCGGAAATTGCACAGCTAGAACCCTCCTATGTTCTTACATCCATCTCCATCAAATTGGACTGTTAGAAACAGAACATTCAGAAGCTACGTGTGATGGATATTTTTTTACAAATAGGAGGAAAATACTCCGTAACTCTAGGACTATATTTTAGCACTCGTTATTTTGGGGCAGAAGAAAACCACATTACCATATCAGCAGCAAAAGCTGTTAGACCACAACAACCAATTTGGGGCAGAAGAAAACAACATTACCATATCAGCAGCACAAGGTGTTACACCACAACATCCAATCAGCCAGCAATTCAGAATGCAGTTCCTTGAAACTTGATTCTGTTCATCTTGGAAGCAGGTATTACATTGGCATCAACTCAAAATTTCACATCATCCGTTGTCCCTTTGCTCCAAGATTTAGGTATCCTTGGGAGCAGAACAATGTCATGTTAAAGAAGAGTTCAAGCTAACCAAAAAAACTATTTCCTGAATGGCCCAATTTCCCACTCTTAACACATTCTATTACGCCAACAGCCAATTCAATGTTGATATTTCCACTTTTAACTGTCAGCTCCCGCACTGATACACTAAGCCGCCACTGAAATCATCCCAATTCCAGAAGATGAATCTTGAATATGTGAGGCTGACTAATGTAACTCCATCGACTTGTCACCCATATCAATTAAGGGAAAAATATTGCTTAGCTTCGTAAGAATCACAGCTAATTCATGGGTGAAACAAATGAGATGATGAGAAATCAACTTCCATGTGCAGCAACAATAGCAACATCGGGCTCCTTGTGGAACCTGCTCAAACTTGTAATAGCAAGTGCTTCACCAGAGAGCGATGCTCGACTTGATTTCAATATACGTACCTCCACGAAATCACCTATCTTAGGATTTCGCTCTTCATTTTCAACCGCTGAATGGAGGCCCTCGCGACTTGGAATGGGGGTATTTAGAAATGCAACCCTATGGCCTCGATCACTCTTGCCAATCAGCTCAGTTTCTGGAGCTCTCTTATTGGGACCTTCAACTAGTACAAGTTGGATGGTTCCAATTTGAGCATCAAAACACTGACCTGTACTTTCACGGAATGCATCAATGAGCTCAGTCAACCTCCTCTGCTTCACATTGTCAGGAACATCATCCAAATAGTTTCTGTGGGCATGAGTCTTTTCCCTCATACTATATGCAAACATGTATGCCATGTCATAACCAACAGCCCTTACAAGGCTTAAGGTGTCAGCATGCTCTTCCTCAGTTTCTCCACAAAAACCTGTATCATATTAAAAAAATTAATTCTTAGTCAAAACATAAAATAAGCATCTAAAGCACAAAAGGTTTAGATGCTTCAATCTATTAAGTATAAAAACTGACCCTACGTGGCCATCAAAACCTAATGAAGTCAATGAAATAAGCATACAGTAACAAAACACAAAAGATAGCATGAGAAATTTGCAGCTCTTCCTACTAAAGAAAATAAAGAACATACTTCGGGATTCGGATGAGAAGAGTGACAACTACATAATATCTACAGGCCTTTTTAGATAGATATCTATCTAGATGGATAGACTAAGGATTCCAAGAAATGGCAAGGACTCGTCATGGACACAAATTTTACACAAAAACGAAAAGTACAGGCATGATATAAAGTAGATGCCTTGTCCTTTTGAAAGAAGTGAGCATCAAAACAGAAAGAAAGATAGATAGCTATGTATACATCCATCCATCTAAATAGATGTACAGAGTGAGGCTCTTTTATCAGTTCTGGTGAATTGTTGACAGGTGAATTTTCAGGAAGCATCAACAAACAGATTCTTAAAAGCTAAAACATGTAAATGTTAATATTAAGCTAATTCTAAAAACTTAAATTATTACCTTGTGGATTTTCAGGAAGCTTCGTGTCTCCTTATGTAGCTAACTAATATTTCAGTCAAAATTTCCAATAGAAAAAATTCACATGCAAAATATATGTAGCACGCCCATGCTCCATAATTTTAGAAACACTTGAGCGCTTGATGAGGACATCAGAGCTTCTCTATTCAAGGTTTTACCAAAGAAGGAAGAAGGCGTCTCATGCTAAGGCTTCATTGTGGTTGGATGATCATTGCTTGATGCTAGATCATGTTGATTCAGAAGATCCACCATTGAATCTTGATTCTAACAAAGATCAACAATTAGATCTATTTGACCATCCATATGATCAGGAAGACCCCACGTCGGGATGTCTGATCAAGAGGATGGATGGAGAAGATATCAAAAGGGGGGCCAGATGAGGCCAATCGCAAAACTGTAAGGTCATCTGACCATGGAGGACCGTACAGCCAGCCATGGAGCAAATTTCTTTTTGTTTTTTATTTATTTTAAGTTATTTTCTGGTTTATGAAATGAGGGTCAGTAGCATTTATATGGATGTTTTAATCTTAATCATTAGTGCGTTTCAATGGTTGAGATTAATTTTATGGTTGAGGCCTTTCCTATATAAGTGATGAAGTGCTGCTTTTGAGAGTGAAGGAATGAATGAACAAAGAACTTTAGGTGCTCTAGCTCTCTCCTGTGATGGGATTGGTGTGAAGCCATCAGGTGATGCCTAGCAACTCCAAGGTAATCTTCCACTTCTCTCGTTTTCTACTTTGAGGTAATTTGCTCTTTCTTCTCCAAATCTCCTCCCTCATCAAAATAAACCGTAAACGCTAAGTCCTTTGGCCATACAACCTTGCCCATAAAACCCTAAAACCTCCAAACCCTAATCCCTCATTGGCCAACCAACCCCTTTTCTCAGCTCATCACTTCGATGAACCCCATCCAAACCCTATCCAAACCCCATCCAAACTCTAATCCACCATGGCCACGCCCCATCCAAGCCGAATCCATATAGACCCAAATCCAGTCCAGCCGAATCCATCCTGGCCCTAAACACAGCCCAGCTGACCCTATATCCATCCCTAAACCTTGTTTAAACCCTATTCCCAGGGTTTTGAATCCCATTGATCTTTTACCCAAACCCTCTTGACTCATATTTCATCATCTGAGTTTAATATATTGCTTACTTACCGGTAAAAAAACAATATTGCAAAAAAATATTGCTTACTTGGTCATAACTGGGGGAATTGCCAGTTATAAACCTTAACCTTTATTCATCAATCTCTATTTGGTTGATAAACCCCTTTCGAGTCTAGCCTTTGTTAAATCCTCGAGAGGGACAATTATCAACCTGGCGCAGCCCCGGTCCTTCAATCGAATAGACCAACCTCTCAGATGAGGTTAATCAAATCCAACAAAGGGATTCCACACAAAATAGCACTCACAGCCATAAACTCAAGAGAATAACTCACGTTACTTGAATTGAATTGATTAATAATGCATGCTAAAAACAATAGGTATCTTCTCTATATATAGAGCATCCTGTTTCTAAACTAATCAAAATAGAAAGTTACCTAATCCTACCCTAAATAGAATTTAGGAAGCAATCCTATTAAGCAACTAATTAACATTACTAATTTAAATAATGATAGGGATCTCTGATTGAATTAGAGATCATGTAGACCCCATCAGATGGTCCATCAGGGGGGCCTGCGAGCCCTATTCTTCTGTCGGGCTGCATCAACTCTCCCCGGCTTGAAAGAACTCGACTCCGGCAAGTTAATCGCCTGATAGCGCTCATAAAAATCTGGATTCAAGCGTTGAAAATCTGTTGCAGTGATCCATGTAGCATCAGAGAGAGGATGATTCTTCCAGCAGACATAGAACTTTTGAAAACCTCCTTGACGAGTGGAAACAATTTGAACATCAAGCACATCAACAATCTCATCAACAGGTGGAAGATTTGAAGGGAGGGCAATAGTCTGCTCTTCATTTTCACCATCATTATCATGACCACGGTAGAGTGTAAGATCCTCTATGTTGAAAGTAGAATTGACACCTAAATCGGATGGTAGATCAAGTACATAAGCATTGGAGCCAATCTTTTTGAGAATCTTGTATGGACCAGTATTCCGTGGATTCAACTTTTTATAGGCTCCAGGAGGCATACGTACTATGACCATATCTCCTTCAACAAATTCAATAAAGCGACGATGCTTGTCTGCTTGCTGTTTATAAGTGGCATTAATGGTAGATATATGGCGGCAAACCTCATTGTGCACTTGTTGCATGTAGTGAAAGAAGTTTTCAGCATTGACACTTCTTCGGGCATCTACCGGCAAAGGGGCAAGATCAACAGGTAGTCTTGATCGAACCCCTGTAACAGCTTCAAATGGAGAAGTACCAGTAGACCGATTGACCGTATTATTGTATGCAAACTCAGCCATAGGTAATGCTTAATCCTAAGTTGTAATGTGATCACGAACAAGGCATCGTAACAACTGTCCAAGACTTCTGTTTACCACTTCCGTTTGACCATCAATTTGAGGGTGGTAAGTTGTAGAGAATTTGAGCTTGGTATTGGACAGCATCCATAAAGTCTTCCAAAAATAACTCATGAATTTGGTGTCTCGATCCGAAACAATAGTCTTTGAAAGGCCATGGAGAAGAACAACTTCTTTGATAAAGAGCTTGGCAACTTTGTTGGCATCTCTAGTGGAAGTACACGAAATAAAATGTGCCATCTTTGAGAAGCGATCAACAACAATAAAAATAGAATCAACTTTTCTTTGAGTCGTTGGCAAACCTAGCACAAAATCCATGCTAATGTCTTCCCATGGAGAATGAGGAACAGGTAAAGGCTGATAAAGTCCAGTGTTCTTCTTGCTACCTTTGGCCCGCTGGCATGTCCAACATCGTTCGCAAATGCGAATAATAGTAGTCTTCATTCGGGGCCAATAATATCTATCGCTGACAAGAGCAAGAGTTTTGTCGTGTCCCAAATGGCCACTACATCCTCCCGAATGCAACTCTCGGACAACATATTCACGAATGGATGTGGGAGGGAGACAGAGTTGTGTACCTTTAAAAAAGAAATCATCATGAATGCTATAATGAGGATGCTTACCAAGATCACCATTGCTGAGGTCTGCATAGATAGAGCCAAAGTCTTGGTCATCCGCATAATCTAACTTGAGTTGGTCAAAACCTGGTACACTAATAGACATGGTTGTCAACAAATGCTTTCATCGACTGAGAGCATCAGCTATCAAATTATCTTTTCCTGCCGTGTGGCGAATGCTGAAACTCAACTCCTGTATATATGCACTCCACTTGGCACGGTTGGCACTGATTTTCTGCTGTGAATGTAGATGTCGCAAAGCATCATCATCTGAGTAAAGAACAAACTCATTGCCAATCAAGTAATGTCTCCAATGACGCAGTGATTGCACAACGGCATAAAATTCTAAATCATAAGAGTATTTTCTCTTGGCATCATAAAGTTTCTCGCTGAAAAATGCAATCGGGTGTCTCTCTTGACTAAGAACACCTCCAATGCCGACATTTGATGCATCACAAGCAATTTCGAAGACCTTGTCAAAATTTGGAATTTGTAAAACTGGTGCCTCCATGATTTTATGCTTTATTTCTTCAAATGCTCTAGTGGCAAAACTAGTCCACTTAAATTCACCTTTCTTCATGCATTCTGTGATAGGAGCCATGATACCGCTAAAGTTTCAAATGAATCGCTTATAAAAGTTTGCAAGACCATAAAAGCTTCGAACTTCAATGAGTGTAGTAGGAATGGGCCAATCCAGAATTGTTTTGACCTTCTCAGGGTCCATTTTAATTCCCTGTGCCGACACAACATATCCCAAGAAGATAACATAATCATTCAGGAAAGTGCACTTCTTGAGATTAATATAGAAACACTCCCGGCAAAGGAGTTGGCAAATTGTATCCAGATGTTGAAGATGTTCTGCTTTCGTCCTGCTGTAGATTAGGATATCGTCGAAGTAAACGACGACAAACTTTCCTATATAAGACTGTCCATAACTGTTTCATGACCCGCATGAAGGTACTAGGTGCATTGGTTAACCCGAAGGGCATAACCAATCATTCATAAAGACAATCTTTGATCTTAAATGCAGTCTTCCACTCATCACCTGGCATTACACGGATTTGATAATAACCACTTCGCAAATCAACTTTAGAAAAAATACATGCACCAGTCATCAAATCTAGCATATCATCTAATCTGGGGATTGAGAAGCGGTACTTTACCGTGATTTTATTGATTGCACGATTGTCCACGCACATACGCCAACTTCCGTCTTTCTTTGGAGTGAGAAGTGCAGGTACTCCACAGGGGACTGAGGCCTTCCCTAATATATCTCTTTTGTAAAAGATCATCAACTTGCCTTCTTAATTCTATATGCTCCATAGAACTCATTCGGTATGCAGGCAAATTTGGCAAGGAAATGTCAGGGACAAGATCAATGGCATGCTGGATGTCACATAATGGTAGTAGCTCCTTAGGCAACTCATTTGGAACTAGATCAACAAATTTCTTCAGAAGTGGCTCTACTTCTTGTGGGATAGATGTAGCAGGAGATTCTTCTGGAACTTGCCCAGCAATCAATGCATACATGACGCCCTGTTCTTTGCTTTCATCTTCAAACTTCCACATAGTCAAGATAGGAAGTGCTAGAGCTGTATCAGATGTGGATGAGGAAGATTTAACGGGCGATGGAAGCAACATAATCTTGCTTCCTTTCCAGTTGAAAGTATAAGTATTGTGCTCATGATTTGTAATTACCTTAAGTTTCTGTAGCCATGGTGTGTGTAACGTTCATTGGAATGACGTCACAACGAATTGTATCTCCATAATTGCCAACTCTAAAAGGGATGACACAGTTTACGAACAGGAATGGAGTAACTGTTGACCCATGCAACTTTATAAGATCTCGGATGCTTCTCGGTTGGTAGCTTGAGTTTCTAGACTGCTTCTTGAGAGAACATTTATCGCACTGCCACCATCAATGATCATGTTACAAGACTTGCCCTAGCAATTGACGCGTGACCGAAAAATAGATGCATGATTCCAATCTTCATTTTCTTCCATTGAATTAGCTACCAGGAGACGACGATCAAGGACAAGCAGTGGGGTGCCATCATCAGCTTCTGTATCTTGCAATTGATCTACTCTGGTTTTATATTGAGGCTCTGCATTGAACAGCTCTGCTTCTATTTCTTCATCATATTGTTCATCATCTTCTGGCTCATTAGTAGCATATAAATTTCTATGGGGATACTCGGCTGCATAATGTCCCTTTTGTTTGCAGGCATGACAAATAATTTCTCTTATCTATTCTTCCGTAGGCACGGTTATCATTCTGATTCTACTGCACCCGCTGATTTTGTTGTGGCAAAGTTTGCCTCCACTGAATGGCTTGTTGTAGCCTCTGCGGTGCTTACTAGAATGGTTTAGGAGGAGGAAGAAAACCTTGCGTCGGAGTATGGTTAAAAATAGGTTCAGGTCCTCTTCTAGTGGAAGACTCCCCGACTTGAAAAGTGTTGCGTCTTCGCAACTGAAGCTCATGCTGAGCTTTTCGGGCTTTACAAAATACCTCATCAACTCTGGTGTAATCAAACATAGCGACTTCCCGTCTGATATCATTGCGCAAGCCATCCCAAAATCTAGTGATAGTGAGACGATCATCTATTTTCAAATTACAACGAACAATATATTCGCAAAACTTGTTTGTATATTCTTCCACAGATAGATTGCCTTGCTGGAGAGTAAGATACTCTTAGTACAGTGTATCAATGTAATCAGAAGGAAGGAAATTGCTCTTGAGCATTTCTTTCATGTTAAATCATCTATTAATGGGTTGTCCCAAAGCAAGTTCATTATTTTCAACACCATACCACCAGATTCTAACAGGACCCTTGAGTTTAACCTTCGTAAAGGCTATCCGCTGCTCATCATTCATGTTATACCAAGCAAAATATTCTTCCAGGGAATTAAGCCAATCAAAAAAAAACTTTCGAACTGACATCTCCAGAGAGATCAGCCACATCAATTTTAACTTTCTTTGTGATATCATCAGTGCGGTGTGCAACCATGGGACCCTGGGTGTCTCGTTCAGCGATGAGACGAGATACAAAGTCACCCATGGATTCACGTTGCTCAGGCCTTTCTGTTTGGATGGGTGTGACTATTTGTGCGGTAGTGGACGACCCTTCCTTTGCAACCAACTGTGTACTTTGCAATTCAATAAGTGCAGTCTCTACTGTGCGTAGACGATCCATTACTTCGTCCATATCTTGGCCCAGTTTGAATAATTGTTCATCACGTTCCTTGTCCGTGAGCCAATGACTGAGAATGGCTGGAAAGTTTTTTTTTTTTCAAGTGGGCTGGGTCGGGTCTAGACTCAAATCGGGGCCTAGACTGAAGGCAGGCCCAATTCAGTCTTCAAGCAAAGCACGTGTGAAGAAGGGAGGAAAAATCTCTTCTCCTCGGGTCCCATGCGCAGAGAAAAATAAAAGAAAAGGGCTGGGAGAGCTTATTGTTTCGACTTGCAAGAAGAAAAAAAACCAAAGACAAATGACAATTGGCGATGGCCATGGGAGGGAGAAGAAGAAGACGACAGCAGGCGAGACGAAGAGACTAGCTGTTGGTCGCTGCTTGCTTGCTGCTGATTTGCTGCGATGAAGATGGAGTTGCAGTGGAGATGAAAATCAATGGTGTTGCTGGAGTGCGTGCTCATCGTCGGTGCAAGGTAGTCTTCTCAACGCAAATCTACTTCTTCTATCTTCTTCTTTTATGTTTTGTATTTTTATTCTTATGTTCTGCTTCTCTCTCTCGCTCGATTTCAGCACTTTTTTTTTTTTTTTTTTTTGTTCGCTGGGATGGGTTTTTCGACGAGGCCGAAGGGAATGAAGGCGGAGGGTGGGTTTGTTTTGGTTTTGGGTCGGAGACAGAAGAGGGGTGATGGGGAAGGGGAGTTAGGGTTTCCGATAGGTGGATAAGGGATGGGTCTGGGAACAAGGAGTTGGATTCTAGGAGTGGTTCAGTAGTTGGGTAGGGGCTGCAGAGATGTTTTTAAAATAGAGGGTTTAGGGATGTGGGTTTTCGGTAGTGCTGGGATGGGGTGGAAGGGGTCGGGCTGGGGGATGGATTGGTGGGGATGGAAGGAGATGATCTGGGATGCTGGATGTCACTGGGGAAGAGATGAGGGACGATGAGGAACCAGGGAAGACAGTCGTTTTCCCGGCGACCGGATCTAAGCTCTGATACCAATCTGGCGCAGCCCCAGACCTTCGATCGAATAGACCAAGCTCTCAGATAAGGTTGATCGAATCCAACAAGGGGATTCCACACAAAATAGCACTCACAGCCATGAACTCATGGGAATAACTCACGTTACTTGAATTGAATTGAATTGAATAATAATGCATGCTAAAAACAATAGGTATCTTCTCTATACATAGAGCATCCTGTTTCTAAACTAATCAAAATAGAAAGTTACCTAATCCTACCCTAAATAGAATTTAGGAAGCAATCCTATTAAGCAACTAATTAACATTACTAATTTAAATAAGGATAGGGATCTCTGATTGAATCAGAGATCATGTGGACCCCATCAGATGGTCCATCAGGGGGGCCTGCGGGCCCTAGTCTTCTGTCGGGCTGCATCACAACCCCTTTCGAGTCTAGCCTTTGTCAAATCCTTGAGAGGGACAATAACTATGATTGTTGTTGGTTGATCCCTAAGCTAGTGAAAGAGACATCTTCCATTGAGATCCTCATTTCAGGTTTGAGGGTCACAACCTAGGATAATCGCTACTTTTCTAAATTGAAATTCAACTCAAGTGGTGTGAACTGAATTATATTTTATATTTTAATTGTGACTGTTAGGCTAGTTTTGCAGAGTCCTGCATCAGATCTCGAAGGAATTGGATAGCATCTAAAAATGACAGGATGCAGAGATTGTGTCCATATATAGACACTGAATTAACTTAATCTTTGTAGTATGGATATATATTGTTTCTATGCAGCCTCTTCTAGAAACAGTATGACTACAACACAAGAAGAAATGAGCTTTTGAATGTGAACCCTAAAGCTCAAAACTATCTAATATGACTACAAAGGGACAGAAATATAAAGCTCCTAACATGCATGTGAGATTGTGGTCTCTCTTGTATGGCTATCATGTTCCTCTTTAAATCCCCAATAAGAACAGAAAACCAAAACAAAAAAACCAAAACACCCGCACTCGAAAAAAAAAAAACAGCAGTCTCAAAACATGTAGACAGCAATGATAGATCATTTAAAAGCAGCTGAAAGGGAGCAACTGGCAGAGACTTTGTAAAGGAATTAGCCAATTGATCAGTCATCGAAATGGATTAGGGATCAATAGTTCCTTGATAACGATGTTGACAAACAAGGCAGGGTGTACTTAGATATGCTTGCTGCACTCCTGAAGAAATTCATTGCAAGAGAGATGCATGACATCTACTGCGAGGAGAAAACCCCAAATCTACAATAGCCAACAAAGCCATAGTAAATCGACAGCTGCGTGAGTGAGAGCACGATATCAGCAGTTACGCAAGTTGCATGAGCAAAATAGAGGAGACTAACTCTTGAGAGAGCAGAGCCAAGGAAGATACAAAATCTGGTTGTAGACTGTGATGCTCGGATCAGGGATGAAAATATCATAGCGGCCAATATATCGCCATGCTATGATGAATTTAGCGGGCGATACATATTATCGCACCGCTACATATGTGTAGCGGCCACTACGATGCGTTGGCTATAAAAAAGCAGCCCTAGCACATTTAGAAAAGCACTTCACTACTATGTTTGCCTCCAAACTCTAAAGTTTCAACTTTCAACTCATTTTCAACTACAAGGCTGTACAAGTAAGTGAGTAACATCAAATTCGAAGGAATCAAACACAAAAGAGTGAAACAACTACAAGATCCAAGGCCCAAGCTTCCATTCCATCTAGGTATGTTTTTCTTTTGGATTCTTTTCTAGTCTTTTAACTTTTGAGATCATCTATTCATCTCTTTCTAAGAGTCTAAGTACTATAAAAAGCTTCCTTGTCTTGTAATTTGATGAGATCCATGTTTCCCTTTCATCATGCACACATATTTTTATTTTTATTTTATTTTTCTCTACTTTTTATTTTCAGATTTATTTATTTTAAAAAAAAAAATTGAATACTCATGGAAAACCCAGGAAACCACTTGGAAATTGCTTGTAAATGATAGATCTATGTTTCCCATAGATCAATCCATCACATTTTGAATATTTATTGATTTTTCTCTATTTTTTATTTTCGGATTTATTTATTTTTTGAAAAAAAAAATGTGAATACTCATGGACAACCCATGAAACCACTTGGAAATTGCTTGTAAATGATAGATCTATGTTTCTCATAGATCAATCTATCACATTTTGAATGTTTATTGATTTTTCTCTATTTTTTATTTTCGGAATTATTTATTTTTTGAAAATATAATATTTTTTTATATTTGAATACTAATCAAATGTCTTGAAAATGGCTCCTAGATTTGATATTTATGTTTTACACAGATCGTTCCAACATATATTGCTTGTTTTTTTTTACTTGTTTAATTATTTCATTTCGGATTTTTATTATTTTTTGGAAAAAAAAAATATTTTTAATAATGGAATGCCAATCAAATGTATTGAGAAATGCTCCTAAATGTTATATCTATGTTTGGCATAGATCAATCCAACATATCCTAGTCTTTTCCTAATTCTATTTATTTTCCAATTTTCGGATTTTTTTATTTTTTGAAAAAAAAAATATACTTTAAGTAATAAAATACCAATTAAATGTCAAGAAAATGATTCCTATGCGTTAGATATATGTTTCCTCTGCATGTTTCTTTGTTTTTTTAATTTTTAACATACTACTTGTTTATATTTATAGCCAGCCAGGTATTCAGTCTATCTGTCTTTGCCAATTGATAAGTTAAATGCCTCGTGATATTGATCCCGCATGGAGCTTTGGTGAGGCAGTTGAGAATAATAGGTTGAAAATCAAATGTAAGTTCTGTGGGAAAGTGACCAATGAGGGCATTACAAGATTCAAGCACCACTTGGGCCACATATTTGGCAATGTTGCTGGCTGTACCGAAGTACCAAGGGAAGTCAGAGAACAAATGAAAGCTTTGGTTGGCCAAAACAAAGCTAGAAAAGTAGAGATAAAAGAAAAGAGGCGGCAAGATGTTGATGCTGCCCGTTATGAAGTATTTGGGGATGAATACTTTGACGAGGAGGAAGATGCATAGATGGAGGCTGCACCCCGAGTCTTTGATGAGTCAACAAGAAGAACATGAACGTCGTGCATTTGCTGGAAGCAAATATTATGATGCATGGGGCTCATCTACTACTATGCCAAGCAAGGGTAAGGGCATTGCGGGGTCCATGCATATGGAATTTAGCACCCGGGAATGGGATATTAATGTAGAAATTATCTCTACGATAAGAGCAGTTCCTCCCCCTGTTGATCATCTAGCACATAGAAAAGAGGGAGATAAATAACCAAAAATATCTAGTATTATGAAAGGGGTAATGAAGGCTGCAAGAGATAGATTTGCCAAAGCTACAGCAAAATGGCTAATTCACAAGAACATACCACCTACAGCAGTAGATTCTCCATATTTCCAGACTATTCTTGATGTTGCCGCCGAAGCTGGGCAGGATATACAGGCGCCCTCCGTATATGATGTGGGCACCAAATATCTTGAAGAAGAATATACAGAAATAAAGGCTTGGGTGGAAAAGTTTAGGCCCATGTAGCAACAGAACGGTGTTACCATCATGTGTAATCGGGTGAACCAGCGGCACCCAAACATAATTTATAAACTTTTTGGTGTATTCGGTCGCTGGGACCATCTCTGTGAAGTCCATTGATGCAACTGAACATAGACAGACAGCCACATATATATACACTCTTATGGATAAAGTTGTAGAGATTGTGGGAGAGGAGTATATTATACAGATTGTTACAGATAATGACGCCAATTTCAAGGCAGCAGGTTTGAAATTAATGGACAAGAGGCCCCATTTATTCTGGACCCCATGTGCAGCACACTGCATAGATCTCATCTTGGAAAAGATTGGAAGGAAGACAAAAGTGGCTTCATTGATCAAGGCATGTAGAGGAATTACTAGATTTATATATGATCATTTATGGGCGTTAAGCTTGATGAAAAGATACACATATAACCATGCCTTGCTTCGTCCAGGATTAACTAGGTTTGCAACCCATTTTCTGGCTATGGAAAGCCTTGTAAGGTTTAGAACGGAGCTCATTCAGATGTTTGTATCAGAAGAATGGCTTCGTTCGAAATGGGGCAATGCAACTAGCAGTCCGCAGTTTGAAGTCCCAAACCTGATGAGGGACAATAAATTTTGGAAGAAAGTGAGGAACGTATAAAAGGTTTTTGAGCCTTTAGTTAAAGTGTTGCAGCTTATAGATGGTGATGACAAGCCGACAATGGGCTTCATATATAAAGCAATGGCTCAGGCAAAGCAATCCATTATGGAAAATATTAGATATCACGAGAAATATATAAAGATTATTGATGCCCGTTGGAACGATCAGTTGCACCATCCATTGCATGTTGCAGGTAATTAATATATATCTTTGAATTTGATACACTTGTTTTCCTAACTAATGTATTTATTATCTTGTTTGCTCACACTACATTCTACATATTTATCATGTAGGTTATTTTTTGAATCCTGAATTCTATTACCGCAATGTCGAACTACACACCGAAGCAATAGATACGGACTTGCAGGTAGGATTACGAAAGGTATTGAAGAGATTGTTAAATGAAGATGATCAAATTGATGCCATACAAGAGGTGAGTGGGTGGTTACTTAAGAGAATTTAATTATGCTACCAAGTGCTAATTGCCATACATGCTGTAGGGATTTACTGATTTATATTTAATTTTCACATTGTAGATATCTATGTATACACAAATTAGAGGAACCTTTGCTGACCCTCTTATGATACGATCGATTGGAAGGATACCACCTGGTATGACTATGAACAAAAGACCCCACCCAATAGTCTTGAATCTTGATTTATTTATCTTAATTGATTAGAAGGACTTGAGGGTCATGAATATCTAATTTTCTTTATTTATTTTTTGCATTTCAGCTGATTGGTGGATGAATTTTGGAGATAGTGCTCCAAATCTAAGGAGCACGGCTGTTCGCTTCCTTAGTCAAACTACTACATCTTCCAACTGTGAAAGAAATTAGAGCACTTTCTCTTTGATCCACATGAAGGCTAGGAATCGGCTTACCATGCAGAAACTCAACAAGCTTGTATATTGTCATTACAATCTGAAGTTGAGAAACAAAATTAGGAAGAGAAGGGCAAGGGATGATCCTGCTTATTGTCCTATTAATTTGGATAACATATTCAGAGAGGACGATCCCTTACTCCCATGGCTAGCCGAGATAGAGGATCCACTACTAGATTCAGATCCGGGGTTTCAGGAAACGGTTCAAGAGTTGATAGATAAGGATATGGGTGAGGCACCTGCAGAAGGTCAGCCACCTCAGGGAGAAGGTACCATGTCCAGTAGGACTAGGAGTGGGAAAGAACCTGCTTTTGAGAAAGCTAGTTCCACCACCGTCTTTTCAAGTAGCCATGGTGGAGATGGAGGAGGAGACAGTGGGACAGGTGGTACTAGTGAATACTATCAACATGATCAAGACGATGTCGTTCCTGTAGAGGAAGTACAAGAGTTACCTCCATCTGGAAGATTTGATCCAAGCCATGGTTATCAACGGCGCCGAAGAGATTCACCACCTGGGGTTGGAGGTAGTAATGAGCAAGGAAATATGGGTGGAGATATTGGAGGACACCAAACGGCATCATGGACTGATTCGTGGAACCCTAGTTACAGTGGACAAGGACCCTCACAGTATTTTGACTATTTTCCAAATGGTCAAGTACAACAAGGAGAAGAACAGTCTTCAACTTCGGGGTCCTACTCATATGGTGACTATGGTGAAACGCAATATGGTAGATATCCACCTCCACCTCCTCCAAGTTCCTATGATGCGGGTGCGGTTGCCTTCTTTGGATTTGTGGATCCCAATGCTCATCAATATCAAATTCAATATGATGCCAATAGAAATGATAACAATGATGGGGATGAGGATAACCATAGCCCCTTGAATCTTGGTAGACATTCCTTTTGATGGTGATTAAGGTATTCCTATTTCCTTCACTAACTCTCTAGTCTCTACTCTGTCATTTACTCATTTCTAAATTGGTGTTGAATGTTGATTGTTGATCACGTCATAGTTCATTCACTAGATTGAATTTGAACCTTTAATGTTGAAGTATTGATATTTGATTGTTCTATGTTCACTAATGAGTAATACCTAACTCTTAAGTCTTCTTAATTCTTATGCTTTTATTTCATGTAGTTTTTTTTTTTTTTTTATGAGCTTTCCATTACTTTTTAAGTTAGCATGACTAGGAAACATAAATATATGTGAAAAAACTAATCATTACTATTATTTTCTATTTATACAGCGATACAGGACCTCATATATTGAGGGCACCGCTACGCCCCCTTTTCTTACTTACTTTTGCAAAAGAACCACATATTTTTTCATTTTACAATTTTCTGGATTTTCTGGAATTTTTTCAGATTTTTTTGGCGATTTTTTCAAATCGCACCGCTACGCCTCTACGTATCCCCGCTACGCTACAAATCGCCCGCTTCGTAGCGGTTTGGCGGCGGGCCGCTACACCCGCCGCTACCGCTATTTTCATCCTTGGCTCAGATACTTCAAAATGGGTAACATATCATGTCACGTCATATCCAATACAATATACATCACTTTTTATTTGTAAAATTTGTGTTCCTGCCATACCCATGGCCCATCCCTACTGTTTCAATGTGTCTGGGCATCATAGGTTGTGGATAGTTGATCACTGATGTCTCCAAGCCAATCAAAGTCTGAAAAAGCGGAAAGATTTGGCCTACCACTTGAGGAGAAAAAGCAAATCCTAAACTGAGTATGCTATGACAGCATAAAATGCGAGGTGAATAGTAGCAGGAGCAAAAACAAATTGGGTGACAATATGCACCACGAAAGTAATGAGAAGCCTGGTGATAATAAGATAAAATAATTTTCCGACAACCAGACAATAGCGAGTGGGATCAGGAAGACAACATTTTGGCATTCACCATTGGCAATAGTGAGTGGGTCGGTTGTTTGATACACGACATTCTACCATTAGCTGGTGCTTGTTTCTTGGCATCTCTCTGATTTCTTAGCTTGTAAAAAACAATGAGTACAAATCCTCTAGCTAAGCTAAATATCATTTTATGTCCATTGCTACTTGTAAAATTATATGGCTACGCCAACTTCTTATTGTCTCGATTACAGGAGCTACTCCCCACTTTGCTTTTACTACCAGTGTCGTCCTTCCTGAAAACAATCCACGTTTCATGAACATACTATACACATCAAGGTTGACTTTGATTTCATTCAAGAGCATGTGACTTCGAATACACTACAACGAGCATCCTCCCAGTTTCAGTTAGACATCTTCACTAAAGCAATGATGAAAGATCATCATTACTTTAAGCAAATTAATACTTTGTTCCTCTCCACATTAATTTAAGGGGGAGTGTAGAGACGAGTTATGAGCTTTTGCAGACTACTGAAAGAGGGATCAGGGATCAGCCTTGTATATAATCAAGCAGTGTCCCATATAGTGCTCTAAGATTGGATTATTATAATAGGGAAATAGATTAGCTCATTATAATCTAAATTGATTGATTTCCATTTACATATTGCCAAAATAAAGCTTGCATACCATTATATAATACAATCAATTGATGACAACTATGAGTATCCCAGGATGGTTTTTCAAGGCAATCACCCTTAAGCTCTTATCTATTTACATTGATTATGAATGAGTTAACTACTCATATTCAAGAGGAGGTACCTTGGTGTATGTTGTTTGCAGATGATATGGTGTCGATGGATGAATAGAGAGATGGTGCAAATGCGGAACTTAAGAGATGGCGGGAGGCTTTAGAATCCAAGGGTTTTAAAATAAGACATACAAAGACAAAATATATGGAGTGCAACTTGAGTGGACATGTAAAAAGAGCTGAAACTCCTTTGATAATTGAAGCTCAAGAGATCCAAAAAGAAATTATTTCCGATACCTTGGATCGATGATTAGTATGGAAGGAGAAATTGAAGATGTAGAGCATAGGATAAAAGCGGGATGGTTGAAGTGGAAACCTGCTTCTAAAGTGTTTTGTGAATTTCATAAGCCAACAAGATTAAAGGGAAAATTTTACAAAACAGCAATTAAACCAACTGTGACCTATGGAGCAGAATGTTGAATAATCAAGAAGCAAAACATGCATAAAATGAGTGTAGCAGAAATGTGAATGTTAAGGTAGATGTGTAGTAAAACTAGGAAGGATAGAATGAGGAATGAGCTCTTTTGGGAGCATTCAAGGGTAGCATCAATAGATTTTAAAATAACATAAAGTCGTTTGAGATTATTTGGATATGTCCAATGCTGGCTAGCAACAACGCCAGTGAAGAATAGTTTTTCTATGCATGTTGATAGCCCACCAAGGGGAAGGGGTAGGCCTAAGACTAAGAGGACATGGATGGTGGTAGTAAGGTTGGATCTTAAAAAGTGCAACCTCTTCAAGGATTTGGCTTAGGATAGATTGGAATAGAGAAACAAAATTCATGTGGACAAGGCTTTGATGATAATGCTAGGTTATCAACCCTTTCTTTCCTTACTTCAGTATTTGCTTTTTCTAAATGAAATAACACCATTGCTAATAAAAGAATGACATCCATTTCAACCGAGTTACTTCAACAATCTTCAACTTCACTTTCTCAATGTACTCCATGGTACATCACACTCTACAGTTAATGTAGATTAAGAATAAAGTGGCAATGAACAAAAATCATCTTCAACCCAGAACTTTTGCTAACAATCTACCAATCAATAAATAAATCTTCAACCCGAAACTAGTGTAACAAATGCAGTTCCTATTCCAGTCCAAGCAACAACTTATGTGAACAAATTTCAAAGCATCTGGTATTAAAATGACTTCACACCTTACAGGTTGTTTTCAAAGTCCTGAGTAAGTCTCCTTTCACATACTTGAATGCAAATAAACATGTCACTGCTTGGACCACAGCTCCTATCAGTTCAAGTTGCGGAATGGTAATTAATTGTGTGAGAGGTTTGCAGTGCATTATCAGTAGTAATTAATCATAGTACTATAACTTGAGTAATTCTTCAAATATTTCCATCAGAGAATCTTTGGACCTTGTGCAATTATCATTTGAATAGATTTTGACAACTTGAAAGAATTAGTAAACTTGCATCAACTGTTCCCACACCAGTGGTAGGAAAATGAGGTTTTAAATCTATATATATCTGACTTTCAAAACACACTTGAGGCAACTTCAAACATGATAGACATGTTGACTGCAAAAATAGCCAGATGAAAGCTAAAATGATAGAATCAAACACCACACAGCTAACAGACACTCATAATAGCAGAAACCAGCAAGAGAAAATTAACACTGCATTCATTGTATGCAATAAAGATTAGCTATGCTGTAACTTGAGCACATAAAGAGAAATCCTTATATACCCTTACCACATATAAAATCACTACTGATCCCAACGTTAGGAATGATGTATCTTATTTTCTTCACAAGATCCAAGTATGCTTCACGTGTATGCCCCCTCTGCATTCTTTCAAGTACTGTAGTGCTCCCTGATTGAGCTGGCAAATGAATACTTTTGCAAATATTATATCTATCCCGCATTAAATATAACAGTTCATCTGGAAAGTCTTTAGGATGAGGAGATGTATATCTGAACCGCAACTCTGGGAACTTGGCAGACAGTTGGTCCAAGAGATCAGAAAAGCGCAAGCCCATATTCTTCACTTTGCACTTGCTTGAAAATCCTTCACTAAATGTCCACTTGGCCCTTGGTTCGACATCTTTGTCAATTCCAGAAGCATCATTATAGCTATTCACATTCTGACCTAGAAGCATGATCTCCTTCACACCCTCCTTCCAAAGCTCACCAACCTCTCTTACAATTGATTCCACTGGACGAGACCTCTCTCTGCCTCTTGTGAAAGGTACAATGCAAAAGGAGCACATGTTATTGCATCCCCTCATTATAGAGACAAATGCTGTAACAGAATTGCTCGCGATTCTTACAGGACTTATATCAGCATATGTTTCTTCCAGAGACAAAAGAGTGTTGATTCCTTTCTGCCCATAGTCAACATCTTCCAACAAACGAGGTAAGTCCCTGTATGCATCAGGTCCGCAGACAACATCGACCATCTTATCTGCATTAAGTAGCTGATCCTTCAACCTCTCAGCCATGCAACCCAAAACCACCACTTTCGGAGGATGCTTTGATTGTGATCTTCCAATAGATACATTACTTTTCCAGTGTCTTTTTAGAAACCAAAAATAGTTGAGCCTCTGCCACACCTTTTGTTCTGCATTATCTCGGATAGCACAAGTATTGATAAAAATAATTTCTGCGCTCTCTGGAGCCTCCACAACTTCTGAGTAGCCAGCTTTCTTCATAATAGAAAGGACAATCTCCATGTCATTAACATTCATTTGACATCCATAAGTTTCATGATAAATACGGCCTCTGGAAGGATCTTCAGAAGCAGATACAGGACTAGACAAGAAGGAAAACAAGTTGAAAGTTTTAGTTTCCACAAGCTCAATCATAAAAAAAATTAATGTAAAGAAATAAAGGCATAACCCACAAGTAATTGCTAAGATTTTCGCTGTACATTTGCACGCAAAATTCCCAATTAAGGTCCAAGAATATAGAACACTTCGCATATGTAAAATAGGTTTGATAAGAATGCAGCCACAAGCACTGATAATTGATAATTATCAATGATTTAATTAATCAGCATGTTTCAATTAATTAAAAGCCTAAGACAAAAACATAAATTACAAATATAATAGTATGTTATTGGCAGGATCATGGGATACATAAATTATCCATATTTTAGACTTTCAATTATGTAGCATGCCTTTTGTTCACATATTTGATTTGGTTTTGGCCTTTATCAACAATGCAGTCACTATCCCACTCAAGGTAGACATCTTCTGTTAAATGAAACAGCAGACTGGATCATTAAGATCATCTTGGTTATTAATAATAACAAAATCATCTTTGTTACATAAGGGGTACATTATCCTTGTTATATTAAGAGCATTTAATGTTTCTTAGCAAAATCAAATGAAGAATTGGTTCTTCCTCCATAATGAATTCCTCTATGGTTTCAAGGTTGGCATTGGATGTCTCGTGAGTCATGGCCATTCACATGTGGGCTCACATAGGGGTGAAAACTGGGCTGGGCCGTGCCTGTCCTGTTGACCGGGCCGACACAGCCTAGCACGAAGCGTAAATTTTGGAGGGCCGTGCCCGGGAACAATAGTCAAATATTTTAATCCTCCCCCCCCCCCCCCCCCCCCACCCACCACCAAAAAAAAAAAAAAAAAAAAAAAACACGATCAAATGAGGGGTATTTTGTGTCATTTCAACACTTAGAAAGTCTATAAATACCTCCTCCCCTCTCATTTCTCAACACTCGTCTACTTTCTAAGCTCTCACACTCTCCCTAAGTTTTCTAAGGCACCAAGATCTCTTTCTAACATTTCAAGGCTAAGAAGTTCTCTCTCACTACTGAAGGAGCTCTCTCTCACTCTCTCAGCAATTAGCCCCCCCCCCCCCCCTTAAAGGTATTTATTGATTTAGTAATAATATACAAAGTAATATTATAATATTATATATTAAGTCTCATCTTCTCCCCTTTCTTATATAAATTATCACAACAAATACATTACATATAATTATTTGTTTAGTTTTTTTTTGTAAACTGTATTTTTTTAAGAAAAATGGCTGGACCATCACAACCATTCAACATTGACTTCTCTCTAAATGAGGAAGATCTTGGAAATTTGCCTCGGGACAAGGATCAAGGATAGAAGTAGAAAGTCATCCTCAATTTGGTGGCCCAAGTTCTTCAACTATAAAGAAAACAAAACGACTTCCATAGTCTGGCAGTATTTTGAAACTCTTGAGATTCTTGATCCCACTTGAGGAATAGTGAAAAGGCACAATGTAAATTTTGCAAAGAACTTTACAGCTGCAAATCATTAGGTGGCCAATGCCACCTTATTAGACACATGAAATCGTGTATGCCCAAACATACCGGAGGAGATAGATGCCAATCTAGGGGCCGGAGGCGGTGGCGTCCAAACCCAACTTTCTACTGGTAGTTTAGGAGTTTTTAATTATAACCCTGCTAATGCTAGATATCAACTTATAAAATTTATTATAATTAATCAATTACCATTTATTCTTGCTGAAAATCGATCATTTGAAGAGTTTTTGAAGCAATCGTTTGCCCCTAGATGGCAAAGGATTTCTAGAATCGCTACAAGAAGCGATGCAATAAAAAAATTCACAAAGAAAAAGAGAATTTAAAAGCCACTTTTCAAAACATACCTGAAAAAAGTGGCATTTTAACTTCAGATTTATGGACCTCCAAACAAAACTTGGGTTACATTTCAGTCACATCACATTATGTTGATAATGATTGGATTATGCATAAGAGAATGATCTCGTTCTCTTTACTTGATGCTAGGATAGGGTCAATTATCCTTGAAAAAACTAGAGGTTTAATATTGAAAATAAAGTAATTTCTATAACTTAAGATAGTGCAAGCGCCAACAACGCCGCAATAGATATACTAAAATCTGCACTTCAACTAAGTTTAAATGGAGTTATCTTTCACAATAGATGTGCATCTTAAACCTTATTGTACAAGAAGGCTTAAAATTTGTTAAGCGTACCTTAGAAGCTGTTAAATACATTGTAAATTACATTTTTTTTCATCTCCCACAGGAAAACAACAGTGGAAGGAGGTATGTGAAAGTTCTGAATAAAAGGACAAAAAAAAAAAAAAAAAAAAAGAACCAGATGTAAAGCATAGGTGGAATTTTACTTATAGAATGTTAAAAGAAGCATGCGGTTGTCCTTTATATTTAACACATCAAAATATTGGAATACTTGAAGAAAATTGGCAACTTCTTGAAATAATAAAAGCTTTTTAGAAGTTTTTCATGATGCAACCTTATTTTTTTATGAGGTAAATTATCCCACATCAACTCAAGCTTTGACCCATTTTTATGAAATTATTCTTGCTTTTGAAAGATATAGAGATGCACCGGTTTTCCAGATTATGTGTGAAAAAATAGAGGCGAAGTTTTCACAATATTGGAAAATTGCTCCTTTAACATTTTATTTAGCTGTTGCATTAGACCCTACGTTGAAATTAGTAGGTGTAGAAACTTCACTTTATGCAATAAATAGCAAAATGAATCAAACTAATGTAAATGATATTTCTACAATTAAAACTTATTTAGAACAACTTTATTTGGAATATGCTACCCAAATGGGTAGATCTGCAACACCC
This sequence comes from Camphora micrantha, assembly GCA_003546025.1. Taxonomy (NCBI): domain Eukaryota; kingdom Viridiplantae; phylum Streptophyta; class Magnoliopsida; order Laurales; family Lauraceae; genus Camphora; species Camphora micrantha. Next base: position 48,811,629 of record QPKB01000006.1, read on the forward strand.
TCTACTGCTATGGGCCCTCCCCAAACACAAAAGGGGAAAAAGAAGGCTATTTGGGTTCTTATGAGGAGCACTCTGGGATATGGCTCCTCTTCCTCCGGGGGATCCAGTCACGTCGTTAATAAATTAATGATGTACTTGCAGATGGATCCGATTGAAGTCCCGGATGATGGCAATGATTTTGACCTTTTGGCCTAGTGGAAAGCATGTGAAAGTAAATTTCCTATGCTTCCCGCCATGGCAAGTGATTTATTAATAGTTCCAGTGTCTATAGTTGCAACGGAATAAGCTTTTAGTGCAGGTGGGCGCTTTATTGACAATAGGCGGACGCTGCTACCGGAAGTGGAGACCTGCATGTGCCTGCAAGACTAGTTCCAAGCAGAGAATAGGAAACAACACTTGATGGAGAAAGATGAAATAGAAGACGAGCCTTCGGCGTTACAGATATCATAGCGTTCAAAATTTATCAACTCATACTCTTTGGGAAATTTATGAGAGTTTTTCATGTTGTAACATTCTTTCCATAATTTTTTTTCATTTCTCATAAAGTTGTAATTCCTAAATGTTTTTTTTTTTTTCAGAATGTATCATAGTATTCAAAGTTGTAATTCTTTTTTTTTTTTTTTTTTTCATGAAGTTTTAAAAAATTTATAACTTCATTTCAAAAAAATACAAACTATTGGATGTCTTTTTTCAATGAATGTTTGTGCATTTATTTCAATTGAATTGTCTTGAATTGTCTATAATAAGACTATAATTTGTATTTTTTAAACACCTATTTTAGTTTAAGAAGTTTAAACTTTTAAAAAAAGAGTGGGGAGTGGGGTGGGCACAGCCCATGGGCAGCACAACCCAGCATGGCACAGAAAATATCGTGCCTTGGGTCGTGCTGGGCTTAGCCTCAACTGACCTAGGCATGGCATAGCACGGCCGTGAATTTTCACTGGCCAGCACAACCCAGTTTTCACCCCTAGGCTCACACATAGGACATCATCCCAAACACTCTTAATTCAGATCATACTTTAGGGCTAGTTTGGCACTTTACTAACATAGTAAAAGTCAAGTAAAGCCTCTATTTTTCAGACAAGATGTCACATCAAAAGCACTTTAATTCAAAACTCCCTCCATCTTTTTAAAAAAAAAGTCAAAAAGCAACCATCTTTATCCACTAAATTACAAAAAAAACTCCACTTTCCCATACAAAAAGTCAAAAAGAATCCATAACAAACAACTAAAAACAAAATACCATCAAAACCCACTTATATTTTATTCTTTCTTCAAAATCAACTTTACTTCACTTGACTCTATTAGTAGAGTTGCCAAATTGGCCCTTAAGGATGAAAGCATATCAGGTTCAGCTAGGGTCGACGGTGAACGTGGACACACCCAACTCAGATTGATTGAATATACTGGCACTCGACTCTGATAGAACCAAGTGGATCTAGATCCAACTCAAAATCCATAAACTACTTAAAAAATACTGGGGTCAAAAGTTGAACATGTAACGTTGTAGATGCATGAAAAGGCTTCTATCATCTGTCCTTTTTCTTAAATGGTTAAATATGCGAAGCTTCTATCATTTTATTTCCCACAATTTTGAGTCTATAGGTTTTATTTATAAAACTAATACAATACTTCTTATTATATATACAAGATAAAATACAGATAACATTTTATACATCTCACTTGGGTACTTCAAAACTCAATTATGGACGTTATTAGACCAAGACTGATGCAGGCTGTGCCCCTCCAAGTGGGCCCAATTCCCAGGGCCAGGGCAAGGCCTTGCAACAGGCCCAGCCTCCAGCCATGTGCTAGCGGTTGTACATTAGGATCCAAGTTATTCTGATTTTCTTTTAGAAACAAAATCATTGTAAATTAGGTAAGTGATAGTTTTCAAAGAAGTAATTAGCACGCATGTGTCACAGGGATGATAGGAAAAGAAAGTGATCCACGCGCCCAATATGGGATATGGATGTCCCATAGATTTGTATAAGGTTCCACAGTTGATGTATGATGGAACAATTATTTTTTTCATCAATAAAATTTCAGAAACTCCTCCTTTGAGTTTCCTTTAAAGTCTTCTAACCCTAGAACCGAGAGTGCCAAGCTTGGTATAAAGGTGCCTACATTTGGGAGAGTATACCAATCTAGCTACGTCACAAAGAGGGATTTGAATATCAATCTAAGTTCTTTGGGTTGAAACCTTCACGTAACCAAGCAATTGAAGGTCTGGACATATGGTCGCTTTGAGCATTTCCTAGTTATCCTAGAACTTGAATCTTAATTCCTTTGAAAAGTTTGGGTCAATACCCTAGTTCGGGTCGTATATTTCATCATTGGGTAAGCACCGGTGATGTAGGCATTGGGCCAAATGCTTCCTTGGAGACTCATAAAGCAAGGCCAAAGAAGACCAGAATATGCCCAATCCACTGAGGGCCCACAACTGAAGTGATTGATTAGTCACATGTTAATAGGGGCCTTATGGTCAAGTCACATGCCAAATTTCATATTTTAGGAAAATTCAATCTTGAGAGAATCAGCTTCATTGTGCTTTGCTTAAACTTAGAAAGATATGTTAGTCAAAATGTTTAGGTCCTTAATTGGGAATTATACTATCTAATTAAGAGTCAAAGATTGTTAAGTACTCTAATTAGAAGGGATAATCTCTAATTAAGATATCAAAAATGGATGGCTACCAGTCTATATGAAGAAGAATCCATGGTGTAGTTGTGACAAAATCACAATCGCGAAATTCAATTCGGTTCAGCCGAATCAGCCAAAAGACCAAACCAAACTAGCACCCTGAAAATATTTGGACGAGACTTCAGACAATTTCAGTCGAAATCCGAAATTCCGTATATAAGACCCCAATCCTTAATTATTGCGATTAACGTTAATTAATTATGCTTAGTGGTTAACGATGCATGTTTAGATGTTAATCGAGTGTTTTTAAGGTTTAGAACAACGTTTGGGGTAGTTTTGGAGAGTTTGAGAAGTGCGTGCCGAGTTCGGTACTCGGAAAGGTATAAGTTAGAACTTTTGGGAAATTCAGGGGTATTTTGGGAATTGCATAAAATTGTCATCTTGGCCCTTGGGTCCAAAAGTTAGTTCTTGTCATGCCAACAACTTTCATGTTCAGCCCAAACTCGTCCAAGATCCCGAAAGTCCAGTTTGACCCCCCGGCACTTTCTAGGGGTTCCCATAATTTCTGAAAATTGCAGCTTTTGCAAATGACGTCCAAATTCCTTGATCTTGGGCTTGTTGGGAAGCTCTTTTAATTTCCAGCAACTTTTGTTCCTCACCCGAGTCCATCCAAGGTCCCAAGACCTCCATTTATGCGCCGCAAATCAGACCAATTTTATGGCGGACTTGCAACATAACCGGACTTCACTTTATAAATATCCCACCTACCCCCATCATCTCCCCCACTTGCACGACCTGCAACTCCATCCTTTTCATTTCTCTCATCTCCCTCTTTATTTCCATAGCCATTTGATGCTCAAGAAAGCCTCTATCGCAAATTCCGACACCACTACTTAACTCATCGCCGTCATCTACGCCATATATGTCATTTTCGTGAGAATCCATGTCCAACAGTGCCTCCAACCTTCTTCTCCTTCTCCGTTGAGCCACCTAGAGGTAGGAGCTCCTTCCCCTTTTGTTTCTCCCATGATCTAGATCACGTTTTGTTGCACATATGTCACATGCATCGGCATTTTCCAATCGTAGCTTGGGTTGTGATTTACCAGGTGTTTTGGAGCTGGATTTCTGGGATTTCTTAGAAGGTGATTCCAGCAAGCTTGGGCTGAGATTAGAAGGAGTTGCATTTGAGCCAAGGCAAGTAACCAATTTAAGTTACATAGCATGCATGTATGGTTTTCTCTTGATTCTTGAATTTCTACTCTTAAGGATGGAATGGCATGAAATCCTAGTATGAATAATGTTTAATTGTGTATAATCATGCTAATTTTCATGTTAATGAAGTTGGAAGAATTCTTGATTTTTAAAAGTTTCATAAGGTTGCAAAAATTGAGCCAAACAGCCTCCCAGAACTCCCAACGTGGGACTTTTGGGCAGAAGTTCCAGAAACCCCTTCCGGAATCACCCTCCATTGGACTTCCGAATGTAAGTCCCAAAAGTCACTTCCGTAATTGAGCGCTGCCCGGTTGTGCCGCGGACAACCAGACGAAGTCATGGTATTCCCCCTTCTGTGGCTCACAACCGAGACTCTCTCAGTAGTGCCATGGACAACCGAGCTGCCTGCTAGGCACAACCGGGACTCTGCATTTTGCCTGGCTGTGCCCTGCAGACTCCTTTTTCAGTGACTTTTTAGCCCGGCCTCGTTTGGCCCGGCAGTGGACCATGGCCACAGGCAGGCCTGCCTGTTTCCACCTTGATGCACCCTACAGGTGCTCTGCACCCCAAGTAGTCCACCCTAGGGATGGGTCTTGAATAACCAGAAAACCATGTTTAAGGGCCTTTGAGAGTCTTAAACTTATTTTAGCCAATTGTAACTAGTTTCCTTCCGTCAAGGGACTGAAAACCGAGAATTAGGTGGTACCTTGCAACCAAACAATGTCTAACTTGATTTTAATTGTTAATCACTTTTTAGATTACCAGGAGGCATGAGGAGCGCGGTGATTATCGTTCTATCAGAACTTAGGGTTTTGGGTATCCCACCTTCCGAATGCACCAAGGGTATGAGCAAACATGATATCCTAACCCTTTGAGGGTATAAACTCGAATATCATCATTCTTGCACGTTCAAGGTAATCAATGACTAAAAGATACTATCGTTAATGGATCCTTGAATGTTCATTGGGCATGCTAGTATGTTTTTAATCAGTTGTTTCCGGACTCATATGCATGGTGCATATTTCTCATATCTTCTATGTTTTATGCGATCTGTCATAACCGGACTTCCCGGCCTTAATATGATGACCTATGGGACTCCCTTAGGAATTAGTGCGGGATTTTCGCCTTGCTTTGACCCTGGCGCTTTCTTTGGTTGGTGTGCGAGCATTTAATTGCCTTACTCGTCCCAAGTTACCTGGATCACTTTGTTCTTTTTGTAAGAGATCAAGTGCCAACCCAAAAGCTTAGGCTAATAGGTGGAAAACCCAAACAGGTATATGAAACCCTGTCAAACTCAAGACTTGAGCAATGTGGGATTTCCCAACACTCCCCCTCATGTACAGGCCCAACAGATTTCATGGATGGCCTACCATGTAGGCTACACAAGAACAACGGGATCAGAACACGCATTGATACCATGTAAGAGACCATGTACCAACCCAAAAGCTTAAGCTTATAGGTGGAAGGCCCAAATAAGTATATAAAGCCCTGTCCAACTCAGGACTTGAGCGATGTGGGATGTGGAACTTCCCAACACTTTTACCACCCGTTAGGGGCCTTAATTTCTAGCCGAAATGCTGCCCATTTGTACTTAGGATTTTTCTAACCAAGATGGATTGTTTTCTGGCCTAGAACCGTACCGTTGATCTTCTGACATTGTTCACACCTGTTTGAACTGTTTGCTTATCTCGTACCTGAATTTATACATTGTGCATACCAAAATTACTCATGTGCACACCGACTTGAACACTGAACTGTCCTAAACCTGAAACACTGAATTATTTTTGAATTTCCGAGTCAACACCACCCAACCATTTTATTATTATTATTATTATTATTATTATATACATATATATATATATATCTCACTATAGTGTAGTCCTGATAAGCGACACGGTGTCACTATAGTACCAATCCTGATGATTGTTCTCAATGGCCATAAACTCCAGGGGAGTTCCTGTGGTATTGTCTGCATGCTCGCTAGGGTGACCAACGGTTCACCCCTACTGAGGATCTGTGTGACATGGATGCCAACTAGTCTGTAGCCTGATTTATTCGTCATCATGATTCTGCTAGCTTATTCATGATGCACTAACATGCATAGCATACTCTTACATGATCTCCTGCAATCATCCTATTATTTATACTCTGCTTTGTACCGGCAAACTATGTCCTTTATTTTGAATACTTGCCAAGCTTCTTGTTTGGTCTACACTTGGTGTTATAGGTATCAAGCTCTTCCCCCCGCTTGAATAGAATGTTGAGGCAGTCCAACAGGATCCGCCGTTTATACTAGAGTGGACAGCTGACGATGTAGAGTAGAGCATCAGAAGCTATGGAGCCCGATATCATCTTTTGGTTTTTGGTTATTTTGGGAATTATACTGTCTTTTTTTTATGGCCAATGTTTTTGCAAGGCCATTAATCTAGGTTGTAATTAAACTACTTATGTCTTTTGTTTAATGTTGAATGTTAATATTATGAAATGCATTTCTTTCTATTATCCAAACTACTTAATGCCATGATATTATTTGTTTATGCCCGTTTTACTAAAATGGCCCCCGCAAGCTTCCGCCATGATGATCCTCGAGATTCGAGGACCCTAGTAGGAATCTTGTGGGCAAACGCGTGCGGATCAAATATTTATCCCCAAGATCCATGCGCAGTCATTGCCCTACCATTGTTGTCGGTTGTCGTCGTCACGTCTCTCTCTCTCTCTCTCTCTCTCTCTCTCTCTCTCTCTCTCTCTCTCCACTTCTTTTTCCTCCATGTTCTGTTCTCTAGGTGAAAGGCCCCTTTAGCCCTTGTATAACGATTTTAGTTCATGAGTTCCACTCTTTTTCCCTTTTATAACAATTTCAATTTGCGTTAAAAATCAGATAATTAAAATTAAATGTCCCATGTATACATGGGTTGTAGCCAAATTTCAATTTAATAGAAAATGAGCCCTACCAAATTTCACTCTACTAGGAAATAGGGGCCCTAGCCGAATTCCATCTAATAGGAAATAAGACCCTAGCCAACTTTTACTCTAATAAGAAATAGGGCCCTACAAAAAATTCACTTTAATAGAAAATGGACCCTTGCCAAATTTCACTCAAATAGGAAATATAGCCCTAGCCAACTTCCTCTCTAATAGGAAATAGGGCCCTACCCAAATTTCACTCTAATAGGATAGGACCCTATCAGTTTATATGTTATTTTTAAATTTTAATATTATTTATATTTTTCTTTCTATATATATGCAACCACAAAACATTTTTCCGAAATTCCGAAACTACTGAAAAATTGTGGTTTGGAGGCCAAACCAAAACTGGGTTCAAAAAAAAATTCTCAACTATGGACAAAAGGTTTTCGCCAGCTGTCAACCAACATTATGCAACACAACGCAACCCTTCTTTATTTGGGCTTGGGACAGGCAGTAACAACAAACTGTTGGAATTATAGTGTTATAGTACCTAAATACAAGAACAAACTGCTCAACAATTTGTGCAGGTACAGACCTCTCAATGCTTTCTTCTTCCACTCTCCTCTTTGCTTCTCTCTTCTTCCCCCTTTTTCTTACTCAGATTGGGGTTGTGGACTGAGAGGAGTTCAAATCAAGGGGAAGTTTTGGATACAAAGAAAGTGGCGTTCAAAGAGGACTATGTGGTTTGATGAAAGGGTCAGAGGCGGAGGTTGGGCTCTGGATGTTTGGTTAGATAGCTTCGAGGGTGGATTTTGGGATTTGAGGGATGGGGTTCGTGGGTATAATGAAGGTTTGGATTTGGGGATGATGCCAGACAAGGAAAAGTAACCAAAATGATGCAATCTGATATCAAGATAATTAATTAACATTTAAAATGAATCTCTAAAAATTTTGCTAAGGTAATTAATTGGTGATCCAAGGCCTTGTTACAATTCTGCAATTAAGTCTCTCAAAGAATTGAGAGAGCGACCAAATGGAAGATTAGTACTTCCACTTTTAAATCATGTAAATATGAACTTTTGGACTCCTTTCAGAATTCTAATAATTTTTATTTTTCTATTTCTATTTTTAAATATCTTTTTCTGGTGTCTTTTCTATAATGGAACACTAGAATGGCCAGAACACTGGAAGTCTGGAACATTCCATGCCACAGCCAAAACAGAACAGGGACCGTGCCAGTATTGACGAGTGACAGCTATAAATATTAAAGATATATAAATTTACAATAGCTTGTACAAAAGTTATAGTTGGGACAAGTCTCTGATGATGATGCTGATTTTTAAAAATTAATTTACTGACCGGCATGGTCAACCCAAGTTTACCTAGCCAAACTCAATCTGGTAAATGGTGATTCTGGTCAATGCACTAGGTCAGAAATTAGTGATCGAAAAAAAATCCTAATCACGTTCTATGATCTAATATTCTAGACCACCAGGAGTTGACACATGAAATTGGAGATTTGAGGGAATCTCCTATCCAATTCAAATGATTGGACCCTTACGGCATCCCTCCCCCCTCCTATAAAAACACATGACTAAGTCAATTCACCCACTTGTAAAGAGTAAAGTGATGCTAGGGTTGGTTGAAATCAAATTAGATTAGACCATTGGATCTCCATCTCTTCCTTCGTGATGGCCAATCAAGGTATGATTAAGTTATTCTAATTTCATTTGATTATACCATGGTTATAATCCACAAATCCTGAGAATCTAGTTCACTAAAATCATCCATTCCCAACCTGACCTTTCTTTCTTTTAAAAACAAAATGAATTGAACCAGAACCTCTTCCTAATGAGGAAAAAAAAAAAAAGGAAGAATGAAAGAGAGATCACACCATATCTCATGTATTACAATCCCCCAATATGATTAGCATGACACTCCACTCCAATTAAATTCCTCCATGGGAGTTTTCCTCCGAACCACAATACCAAAATGCGAAACAAATGCCCAAAATGCTAAACAAATGCCACTGATTCACATACAAAACAGTAAACTTTGCATCCATTTTCCACCCCCATGAGCTACATTTCACAGGATAAAAAAAACCCACACACACCCAACAACGTCAGTAATAAGAATTTATAGTCTGAAATCGAGTTCTCACCTGTCTTGGATCGATTCTGAAGGGGCAACAGCGCCAAGGACGAATTGGCGGAGAGAGGGAGCGGGACCCAGATTGGAAAGATGGGACTTGTTGGAGGGAAGAGAAAAGCTTCTGGAAGAGACAAGGAGAGGAGCCCACCTGAGAGGAGGAGTCGAAAGAAGAGAAAGAGAGGGATGGGGTTTTGAGAGAGAAGAGAGGGTGAGAGAAGAACAACAGCGCTGGAGCTTGAAGCGTAGAGCGGACTGGGGTTGGTTGAAGAGAGATGAGAGAGGAGAAAGAGAAGCCATGGAAATAGAATGATGGAGATGACTGCAGAAGGTAACGAAGAGGATAGCAGAGATAAGAGGAACATCAACCCATTGTGCTCACTCGGAAGAGGGTAGGGGTTTTAGGTTGGATTGTTCATGGGCCCGACTAGGCCGGACGGAGCAATATCCAGGCCCGGCACGGATTTCAAAAAGCAGGCCCGGGCTTGGGCTGCGCCCAGACCACCTGCAATTTGATATGGGTCCCATGGCTATTGGGCTGCATAATTTCTTATATTCTGTCACTTGACATGAATGTTCTAGTTTTCAGTGGATCATTCGATTAAGAACATCCGACTAAACCGATGTATATTTTGTAGACATACATAAAACAAAATATGCAAATTATTTGATATATATTCCCCTATCACTGCTGTGGCATGAATTGTCTCTTTCATTTTCGGTATGGTTAAGGCCCCACCTCATTAATAATTACTTTTAGTATTTTTAGTACAAATCTTTAAAGAATAACTTTATTTAGTGCCATTGTTCGAGTTGCTTTTTTGAAGCTTTAAGAAGTGAGAGTTTCCGAGTTCAAGTCTTTATAAGCTATATATTTATCTTTTTATCAGTGTAGTTTTTAACTTGCACTAACCCAGATCAATTTTGACCTGTTTATCATGACAGCCCCTACATTACTCAAATTGGTGCAGGCTCTTCATAATGTTCAAATTAATTGAGGGGTCAAAGCATAAAGTCAACAATTAATTGGGGTAGCTTTAATATTTATAAATGGAAAAAATGAAGCAATTGTTTATTAGATAAGAGGGAATAAATCATAGAGAGGAGGACAAACTACTTTGACACATGATTCTCAAATGGATTAGAATTGAGGAAACTACTTTATGGAGTCAACTAGAATCATTCGTGAAGGATGCAAAACACATCCAAAAAAGAAAAAAAAATGTTAGATGCTAAAAGCTGTTGTGGGGCAGATTCTGAGATAGTGATCGCTTTAGACACTTATTCTATTCCTTGGAAGTGGAAAGAACCATGGATTTCAACTTTGGAAAGAGCCATGTATTTAATTTATACCAATAGAAAGGGGGAATATGCTCTTCTTTATATTCCTATGAAGGGGTATACAAGGAAAGGTTTTGCTGCCACTGCAATAATTTTTAACAATTTCTTAAATCCTAAGTGATTCTAGAAGAGCGGCATCATATATATATATATATATATATTTATTTATTTATTTTTCAGAAAAAAAAAAAGAGGAAGAAGAATAATGTACATGAACATATTTTCCTGACAATAGAAGTCTAAACGAAATGATTCAGTAGGTTTTTTTACAAAATTGTTTAGATGGGTTTATTTAACCCCTCTACAGAAAGGGCCCATTTTTAAGAAATAAATAAGGGTATTTCCATGTTTATGAGAAAATACCTGCCGGAATTTATTTAGACCTCATAAGAAAAAAGTTAGGCTAATGGTCAAGATGTTGAACATTACACCAATGGCAGGGTCTTTTACACACTTCATTTTTTTTATGAGTTGGAGGGGAAAATGCACAGGGTTATGCAAAGGAAACCCATAATTTCTGGTAATAAAAGCTCAATTGTCATTGGAGAAATATCTCATAACTCAGTAATAAAAAGACTTCTAGCAAAAAAGAAAAAGCAAACCCAGTGAAAAAATGACGTCCTATCTTATGCCTAAGGGCCCGTTTGGATGTCTACAGAATAAAATATTTACAGATTTAAATATTGCAAGAATAGAATAATATAGAATACAATAATACAATATTATATTAGTATAATATTTTTACTGTTTGACGATTTTTGAAGAATATTATAGATTTTAAATTGAGCTGTTTGGAAGGTGCAATGATTAAAGTAAATTACATTATAAGAATATTTTTTATTAAATATTTTAATTTATATGTGATTTACCACATCTAGATAAACAATAATGTGGTAAAGTAAAGTTTAACTTTCATGTTTTTACCATGAGTTACTTTTCTTTTATCACATAAAACCATGGTAAAGTCTAGTAAAGTAAAGTCAATAAAGAAAACAACTACTTTATAACTCTGTCCAACTTTGCTTTACCACATACTTCATCTGACCTTACTTTACCTCACCTTTTACCTTGATATGACATTAATCTTTATTTTACTTTACCACACCTGTAAATAAGTCACCTTTTATTTACCATATAAAACTACAATAAAATGTGATAAAGTAAAAAAAAAAAAGGAACTACTTTGCCATTTCTTCCCACTTTACTTTATCATGTACTTTATCCCACCTTTACTTTACCTCACCTTTACAGTCCTATGAGATTTACTTTTACTTTACTTTACCATATATGTAAACATACACATCATGATGGATTTGGTGAACTAAAGTCTTTACTTTACTCTGCCACTTTATATTTGTTATTTTGAAAGATTTTTATCTTGTAGAAAGTTTTCTATATGGGGGAGCTGTAGGAAAGAATATTGAGCTTTTCGATAGAAATTAATCTTTTCTTCAAATTTTTCTTGAGTTACCAAACGTACAATATTTTCTTCTTTAAAAAAAGAAAGATTATATTCTATAAAATATTATTTTCTTGTATTTTCTTGTGCATCCAAACAGGCCCTAAGGATCAATCCCTAGTGTAGGTCTCATTTTAGTGTTTCCATCAGTAGTGCATGGTAGTGGGGAAAAAAAACCGTAATTATCTTTCCTATATTTTTTTAATGTTTTATGGATAGCAATAGAAATTCTTCCCACCAAATTTTTGTGGTGATGGGGCTTTGAAAGATATGGACTCATGGTCCTATTCATTTAGTTAAAAAGGTCACAAAAACAAGTAGACGTGAAAAAGGGAGCAAAAGTCACAGTCAAATGAGACTTGGGGCATCCAAAATTCCCCTTTGTGACACTCATATGAAAAAGAAAGGATAAGGTGGAACATTTCCAACATGATACGTAGGCAAAGGCAACATGGGAAAAGTGTCATTATATTCCTTCTTAGCCAGTGTAGCAAATTGGTTTATATATCAAGATACTCTAAAACAATAATACCAGAAAGATAACTATTTTATAAAGTATTCAAATCTCAAAAGAAAAAAAAAGATTCATTTGGCAATTATCAAATCAGACATTTTTGACCGAAAGTCATTTTACGATACTAGCTATTAGTATAGGACAAAAATATGATACCTAATTTATTTGGGTATTTATTCGGTTCAGGCATTCGAGAGTGAAGCCGGCCTTGTTAAAGCCTTAGTTCGGGACATGAAGGCTCTTGTTTATCTTTTTTTTTTTTCTTTTCTTTTTTTCTCTTACCCGTCAGGACAAATGCAGTAGTGAACCCCAGGCACACACAGAGGAGAGGATAGCAAGGCATGTTAAAACAAAGAAAGTAACCAAAAAAAAAAATACCTCCTTTTCTTGAATTGCACAGCTATAAAGTCTATATAGTAATCTTTAAGTAAATATATATATATATATATGAGGAATTCTCAAAAACTCCCCATTTAAAAAAGGGGATTTTTTGCCCTTTTTGATTTACAATCCAGTGGATAATCCAGATAAATTGATTTATTTAATTAATTAATTTATATTTTCATGCTTTATTTATGAGATGAATGATATTTTATTCTATGTTTGCACAGGACCAATACAAAATGACATAATGGTTCATGAGATGATTCAGAGCCGACAAGTATATTAGATGTTATCCATGTGTTTGGATGAGATCCACATACAAGAGACATAGATCACAATTCTTATATTTAAATTGATTCACAGCTAGTGATGAGATTGGGCATCTCATACGATAAAGTTGCACCATTGTGATCACTATGAGATAGTGTAATATGTCACGATCATCAGTATAAGACTTTGGATTATTGTGCTGGTACATTGGATATACTGAAGGACCATAAGTAGCACCTTGTACAAAACTGTCTTTGATTAAAGGACTGTTTTCATAATTCTTATGCAATAGGCTCTTAATCCTGATAGATTAATGAACTCAAGTTTCTACTATACTTTTATTTGAGTCATCAATGAGTGAGGCTAATTGTAGGTCAACACCTCGATGTCTTAGGTACGTGGTAATGAGGCTATGCGAACATATAATTCTCAAGATGGAATATATCCTCTTAAGCAATCCCTTGTGCCAATTAATAGATTTTATCATTAGTGAGTGCGCACCCATCTCAATTAAGAGTTAATTAGATGGTACTGATAATTACTGTGATTAATTGGGTCACAAGGAAAATAAGAGATGGATCCAATTTAGTTGAACAGATTTATTCTAATAAATCCATGGATATAATTGATGGAGGGGCCTACTTATAATAATTGAGAAGTTTAGGGTCTTCTTGTAATTATTCCTAAGACTGGAGTGCAATTGCATTTATTTAGTGGACTTATTTGCAATTAACCGTAGGTCCGGAATTCACATTAGATGTGGAGTCCAGATTTCTAGCTAAAGCCAGATTCTAAGGAATCCCTAGTGGTCCCCATGCTAGCCCTAATAAGAGAGGTTACTAATCTCATTAAAACTCTTAAGGAAAGGAGGAGTATGATACATACTAAAAATAGAAGTGAGACTTCTAATTTTGGTCTAAGAGGATGTGTTCCATAAACTATAAATAAGAGGTGAGGGTTAGAGATCTCTACACACAATAATCTCTTAAGTTCCTTTTTCTCTTCCTCCTCTCTCTCCCATGGTTTCCTACTAGAGTGCTAGGGCTTTCTTCTACTTGGAGATCCTAACATTCCTACTCTAATGTTAGGATCTCCAAGTAGAAGAAAGCCCTAGCACTCTAGTAGGAACGATTTTTGCTTCTCCTAGAATTGATTAGGAAACAAGTTCTCTAAGAGGATCACAGCATGGAAGAACACAAAGCCAAGGGAGATCAAAGTCTGCAAAAAGAGTTTTTCGTAGAGATCAAATTCTCAATTAGAGCACAACTATGCTCCAAAGGTAGAGATCTATTATCTATTTTGTATTAGTAGATCTAGTTATGTATGTTGTTTCTTGATCTATGTTCTTGATGGATGTTTATTCTTAATGCATGAGATTAGGGTTTTAGACATTGGACTTGGGTTCTTAGCCTTATGGATATTTGATCCCTTCATTAAGTGGATCAAAAGGTTTTGAATACTTATTCACGAAGCCCATCTACTTTCAACAATAATCAGTCACATGTGCAAAGCAAAAGAATAGGAGAGGCAACTAGTTTTAAGGAGAAGATAATTAATTTAGGTAGATTTATTAGCTTTTAGGATGAGATTTGTTACAAGTGCATCACACGGTTTTATCTCCTTTTAATATTCATTCTCATGAACTCACATGGACCCCCTCAAGAATCCATATTTGTTGTAACCAACATCCAATGCTATAAATCCAATTGTGGGGCCAAGTTTCACTTCAATCAAACATATGTCCATTAATGTTTTTCTTTTATATTCAAAGATTTTAATGTTGCCATGCTTGATGTACTTAAATATTGTTGTATTTAAAACCTGAGTGGGACCTTTATATTCAAAGATTTTTATGTTGCCATGCTTGGTGTACTTAAATATTTTAATGTTACCATGCTTGATTGTATAAAGGGTCCCACTCATAGGTTTTAAACGTCTTGAGAGGAAAGTGAGTCATTTCTAATTTTCACTTCATCAGGAATTGAGCTACCTTCGAAATCCATGCCGTTCACACTCACATATCCTAGTTGAAATTGAGATTGTTTCAAATTTAACACCAGTATTTGTTATGAGCCTCTTGTAAATTTCACTTTAAAAATTGGACCCACATTTGGATTAATCATTGTAATTAATTATTTGATGGAAGACCCAACTCCACCTCTTTACTAGGAACGGTTTTTGCTTCTCCTAGAATTGATTAGGAATGAACATCTTGAGATAAAAGGCATGTCTCTTAAGAAGGAGAAAAAATAGGGAAGAAAATCTAATTAAATAATTTAAGGAGGGAGAAAGAGTACGAAACCAATACGATTAGGATAACTTGGCCTTCCCCTCAGCAACCTCTCTCTCCTCTAATTCGTTCAATAGAGGGACGTTTTCGGTCGTTTTGTAGCCCTCCGTGTGTGTGTGTGTGTGTGTGTACAATATGAAGAAAACAATAGCATCAATCAATATCTTGATTATTCAAGATTATATCCATTTAAAAAAATAAAAAAAATCTTAAGTGTATTAGGGAAATGAATAAAAATAACGAATAAAAATATGATATAATGCTTGTTATATCAAATTAAAGGAGTACATTCCAAAAATCAAGATTTGATGGTTTTGCATAAGTGAAGAAGTAAACCAGAACCAACTAATAAATTAAGGCTAGGGGTGGCAAAATCTGACCTGACCTTTCTTGTCTC
Source organism: Camphora micrantha (assembly GCA_003546025.1). Taxonomy (NCBI): domain Eukaryota; kingdom Viridiplantae; phylum Streptophyta; class Magnoliopsida; order Laurales; family Lauraceae; genus Camphora; species Camphora micrantha. Next base: position 48,827,197 of record QPKB01000006.1, read on the forward strand.
CAAAATCAATAGCCTTCCAACTACCAAAAGTTTTTAGAGTGAAATGACTCTTCTGCCCATCTCTTTATCCCTTTATGTTTAAATGTAAAAGCTTGCACTTATTTTTCTCTAAAGCTTGTAACATTAATAATTACATTTAATGGGAGAGAATCTGTTTTTATCAATACAGGGCTTATTTCATTAAATCCAAATTGATATAATGACAATCAATGCATGTGCTTATAATTGGTTATAATTGATCCAATCCATGCACGACCTACCATTAGATTGACGAAAGTTTAAAATACATGATTAGGCTTCATGTGCATTAAAAAGTTATTGAGAGAGACTATTGGGAGTTGGGATAAAATATTGGTATTTTTGTAATTAATAATATACTCATTTTTTGCTTAATGAATATAAGGGCAAAGCTGTCACTTTTATAAAAGTTCAACACAAATCTCATGGTGGTTACCCATTCTCATTAGGAATACTAATTTTGGGGACATAAAAAGTATTGAATTGAAAAGGTAGGGGCCTATTTACAAATATTAAAACTAGAGGGGGCTATTTACAAATCTTATAAACCTTAAGGGGGTATATACAAAAAATCTTTTTTGTTTATTTGCCTCTAACTTAACCCAAACATTATAGCCTTAATTTTGAAGTGGATTTGGTTTGGGCCAAAATTCTATTGCTTCAGATAAATGGGTTGAACCCTATTGAATGCATGTTATGTGGGATGGATCAGGTTGACCCATGCTGAGTACAGTTTGAAGTTACTTGACCTATTTTAAAATTAGGTTGAATATGTGTTGAATCTTAACGAATAAACATAGCTTTTCAACCAAACCCATTTGTTAGGAGCATTCAAAGGAGACAGGAACTATCGGAATCGGCAGACATGAAGATTTGTAGGATTCAATCCTTTCTTTTAGTTTGTGTACGGGTATGCGAAATTTTCTATTCTACTCGAAAAAGAATATAAATGATCCGTAGATCAACTTTTTCGTGTTAGAAAGAAAAATAAAAGAATTTCTAACATTTCATTGCAGGTGTTGAAAAAGAGAATAATTTGATTTTTTTTTGGTGCCACGAAAGGCGATGTGTTTACCGTGAAAGGTGAATTTTGGTACCATGAATGGCAATGTTTAGTTCCATGAAAGATGAATTTACAACTCTCATAAAAAGGACAAGGCTTGTGATTTTTTTTTTCTCTTTACAACACAAATACAATAAAAAAGTAAGAAATAGAAATCTGACTTCACAGACATTGTGGGGACTTGTTCGAATTGGCCGACGCAAGCCATGTGTGGGCTCCTTCGACGTTCCTCTAATGATAACATGGATGCTTTTTATTCTTTGGTAAGGCTTGAACCTTGGATTTTTAGAAAATAAGGATCAAAGGGAGACCCTATATTCAATAAAAACCTAAGAAGATGGGCCAAGAGCCGCATTTTAGCGATGGAAAGCGAAGAAAATGGCCTTGGGGGTGGCCCCCCAAGGGTCTTCAATCACCTTGTGGTGGTTATTGTAGGACTTCTTCAACGAAGGATAGACCGTTGTAGGAGTGTAGGAGCAACGATGGAGAGTTTGTGTGCGATTTGCCTCATAATGCCTTGGAATGGAGTCGATGACCCCCACTTTATAGGCTTTTGGTGGGCATTTTAAGGTTATGGAGGAGATGAAAGGTCAAGGGTCACCCATTTCCACATGTGGGTGCCTTGAATTCATTAATGCATTTAAGAGATCATGGAGAAGATGAAGAATCAAGGGTCACATATTCTCCACATTTGGGTGTCTTGTAGCCAAGAGATCATGGAAGAGATGACTGCATTAAAATATAATCAATGATGGGAGAAGTTATTTTCTTTAATGCTATGATTTGTAATTCGTTTGTAACTCCTTTTTCTTGCATTTTGATTGGTCGTTGAAAGATAATGGGCCATTAATTGTATTAAGTAGCTGCCCAAACATGAGTTGGAAATTGAAAAGTAATGGGCCATCTTGCAACCTTTGAAATTCTTCTCGTGACGTACGTAACTTTGATCACGGGTAGATTTCATGCATCCATTGATGTCAGATAATCTTACAATTTCAAACGTCGATTGTAGTCATTGGTGAACCAATGTCATATTTTCGTTGATTTCTCGATCTCTCAGGCAAAAAGTATACTTCCTTGGTCGGCCGGATGATGGTTTGGAGACATCCAATGATGGACCCATGATTTTGATGACGAATTTGTGATGTTGATGAAGATCGGCGGATATCATACCTCAAAAGTTGGATTTTCAAAAAGTTTTATAGGTAAAATGGACGAAAAATAAAAAATACTCAAAAATTAGTTTTTTGCAGAAATTTGGCGGACCAAAATTTCCATGGTCGTCGGCGACCATAAAGCTATGGTCACTCGCGACCATGGGGGCTTCGATCCCCATATTGGCCATTTTTCAACTTTTTCTAATTTTTTTTTCTTTTTGGCATCTATTTTCCTTACATTTCAGGACACTTTTTGGCATGCTTCTCTTGCAGTAAAGTTGTTGGAAAGTCACGCAAAACGAGGAGTAAAGTTTCCAAGTTTGAGGGAAAGCCGAAGACTTTATCATGCAGAGGTGCCCGTTTGTTGCAAGAAGCTAAAACTGGGTCAAACGATATTAGAATGACTTGAAATTTGAGGAGAAGCTTCTTGGGTATGAAATAAGACCAACCACAGGCTTTAATCCAAAAATTGAAGTCGTTAGGGGTCCTATCACCAGTAGAGTCTGTTTGTTCGCAAGAAGGATGCGTCAAGCTAAAGTGCGGCCAAACGATGTCTAATTCACTTGGAAATTGATAGGGAGCCTCTTGGAAGTATTTTAAGATAATCCATCAGCCTTGATTTGCATATCACATCCCTAATGTGATACATCGTCGGGAAACCTAATTTTGATGCTAAGGAGCTGAAGTTGGGTCAAATTATGTTAGAATGACCCGAAATTTGATATGTAGCCCCTTTTGGGATGAGCCATGAGCTTGGATCTGAAAATGATGGTTGTCGCGACCCGAGACCGAGGCCCGGGCCCGCGATGCTAATAATTTGAATTTTCCACACGTTCTCACAGTGAGGATCTCGAGACACGGGGACTAACTCACACGATCAAGTTTGCGGAAGCGTGTAGTAAATCACATCAAGACAAATCATGAATAATATTTTCAAGTGCATGAGTAATAGCATCAAGATCAAGATATCAGAAAAGGAGATTATAACATATCACTATCCACATAGTTTAAGTTCCAAAGTTAGCAAAAGTACGATAAAATTAAGTTTACAATCTCATAAGAGGTCAACAAAGGCCAATACAATTCCAAAAGACAAAAGGTGAAACCCTCAGCAAGGTGCAACACATCTGAAAATCCCGCCCGACGTCTAGACGACGTCGTCGGGCTGCCACTCTTGAGCTGGGGGTGGCTCAACAGCCTCCTCCTGGCACTGCTCCTTAAGGGCAACGACGCCTGCACCTGGGCACCAAAATAAAAGGCATCAAACACGACAGTTTGACAGGTAATCAATTTAGGCATAAGCAAGGAACAATTGAACTTTAAATAAAATGATATTGAAAACCTCTTGCTGAATTTAAAATAGTTCATGACTGAAATACCTTTCAAATAAGCTAAACTAGCATTAATACATATAATATCTTGAATAGTTTATCCACATTGAGCTCATCCTCTCTCTATCATACATGATGACAAGAGTAAGCATGTACGACAAGCACGACACGCAAAAACACGATTCCCAAGCCACATAAGGTAGACAGGGAGGCCGGCCGCGGAACCAAAAACACGCACGATGTGTAATATAATACACTATCAATCTACAGATAGTCCACATGTTTAAGGACCCCTGAATTGTGGATCAGACGGAAGGGGCAGTCCAAGCTCAGTGGTGTTCACTGGAATTTATGAATGCACAAAATACACGATACACGTTCTAAACAGATTGAATTTAAGGAGGAAATCACTTGTCAAAACGAGACAAGGCATGGCTAGCAAAAGGCATAAATTATATGCATAACACGCTTAAGAAGTGATCCCCATTTTATTCTAAATCTTCAAAAGAGCTTATACTTGAAATTCAAAATGAATACACAATGATATTTGTTGTGTCAAAACTCAAGTTCGAAAACAAGGTCCATCAAGCATATGTAAAGACCTTTGGTTGACACTTGTGTAATTGAAACCCAAATGTTGGAATTGAAAAGAGAATTGGTGCCCCCAAAGTTAGAAGACATTTCAGAGTTTAAGTGCACAATATCAGGCTAAAAGTCCCTAAATATATTCTGGTTTTCACTCTTACAGAAATCCTTCAAAAACAAGTCATTTTGCCAATTCGGTCAGCCTGCGGTCACCTGTCGGCTAGCGAAGTGGGGTATGGCGACTAGCCGCCAGCTGACCGACGACTGACCGCTAGAATCCATGTCAGGAAATTGCAGTATTCTGGAAAAGGAACCTAACTGAATTTGGTTGGCTCGCGGTTAACCAAGGTGGTGCAATGTGGCTAGCCGCCAACTGACTGCCATCTCGATGACGCGATGCAAGCTTCTGGAAAAGGAACTGCCAAATGGGTATTTCGGCTAGTCGCCAGCTGACTGACTGCTGACCGCCCCTGTACGGGCAGTTCAGGTCATATTCAAATTTATCACTTTTCTTCCTCACACTTCCTTTCCTTTCCTTCTTAAAACAACATTTACACTTTCAGAACCTACAATGCCTTCAAGAGAGCAAATTTTTCAGATTTTCTAACACAACATCTCCATTCATCACCCTTACCATAACCAATCCAACCACCTTCAATCTCCTCAAAATTTCCAAAACCATTCCAAACAAACAAGACTTAGGTTCACATTTAAAACAAATTTTTCATAAATTCGAAGAGAAAATAATACCAATGCAAGGCAAGTAAATGAAAATAAGTATGGAGAGTCTAAAATAACATAGGTTGCAAGCTTAATAACACAATGATGCATTTTAAAAAAGAGAATGAAATCCCAAACGCACATGCAAACATCAATCCTAGATTGTTTACTTGTCAAAGCCCAAATGTCACACAAATCCTCCTCAAGCAAGCCTACCCAAGAGCTATGCCCAAACACTACAAAAACCCCATGAAAATCATTCAAAACTTAACAAATTTGAACACAAAGAACCCATTTCGAAATGGGTGTTGTATGCTTGAAAAACAGGTTCCTTAGGAGCTAAAAGGACTCCATTGAAAAGGTGGGTTGAAGCTCTCACCTAGGGGTGTCCTAACAAGAAGCAAGGAAGAAGATGAAGTAGTTGACCAGCTGGAAACTTCAAGAAAATTACAGCAATAGAAAGTTTGAGATGAGAGGAAGAAGATAGTGGTCTTAGATTTGCATTTGGAAGCTTAGAGGTGATGCATGTAAGAGGAAGAAGATGGAGGGGAAGGTGGGTTCTCTCCTTGGTTTAGAGTTCTGAAATGAAGTGGAGCTGATATGTAAACGTGAGTGAGGACGATAGACTTGTTAAAGTTGAGTGGAAAGTGGGCCCCATTTGGTCTAATACTTGGAATGGCTAAAACATCATCTTGCGGGCCCCGGACGAGATCGACGAAAAGGATAAAATGATCATCGAAAAATCTAATTTCCGAAAAGTATAACTTTGACATGGTTTTGAGATTTCAAAATTCGTATCCAGATTTGGGTGTGAATAGTCAATTTTTACCATTTGGGGCCAAACATTGGATTTTTGGGCTTCAAACACAGACGGGCTGAAAAAAAAAAGTTGCAGAGAATAATAAAACCCTTCAAAAGAAATCAAAACCACACTTAAATTGGAAAACCAGAATGATCCTCTCTTGCTTACATGTGCACTTAGGGCATCTTTGAGCGTGTCTGACAAACACTAAACGCTCTCAAAAGTCCCAAAGCTAAATCCAGAACTAAAACCAAACGTATTCTAACTGAACGGTCACTAACCCATCTAAGACTAAACACACACTATGTACAAACTAATCAGGCTAATTTGGGTCGGGGTTTAACAGCATGGATTCCTTCAATTTGATTGGTTGCACCCATAACATGTTTTATACTCACCAAGCTCTAACTAATACACCAACCATTCCTTTGTGTTATAAAATGATTTCTTCTTTTTGTTAAAGCATTTTCCTCTTATTTTGGAATTCTTCAACTCTTCTTCAGATTTCTTCATGTAACTTCTTTTATTGAAATCTCTTCTTAATGCCTTAGGACATTAGCCGGAAGGTTGGGGTAGTCGCATGGTCCACCTACACAAGAGAAATTACATAAAAATGAGTTATAAATATTTGGATTTATTGCATGATAACCATATAATCCGTTAATGTGATAAAATGATAACATTCCGTGTAAAGCAAATGATATGCATATGAGATGCTGATAAAAATCAAACTAATGAAGGGTAAAATATGTAATATTTAACACTCATCAATGGCCTGTCAAACGTCATGAATGATAAAAAAAACCTAGTCTAACATTAAGAATTAAACATGGAAGGAACCAACTAGTACGAAGACAAGTCTATTACTGAGTAAATCAGTAAATTAGTAAGATGAACAAGCAAGTATAATCAACAAATAGAAAAATATTAAGAATACTTAGCTTATTCCTACGCCTCTTAGCCAGCCATTGCACAAAAGAAAATTAATCTTTTATTAATAGCATATCTTCAGAACAAAGCTTCAGCTCCTCCTAGATCTAAGTCTTGCTTGGACAAAGCCCAAAGCTACCTGTAAAATAAAATACAAAAATACAAGTGGAGAACTAGAACTAGAAGAGGAGAGAGGGACGTCCTAGCCTAGAGAGAGAGCATGCATGGACGTCCCCCTATGGCCTATTTATATTTTTTTCTTCTCTTTTTTGGCTCACAGTTTGTCTCTATCTTGGACTACTCTAACTTGGCTTACACTCCAAGCAACTACCTTATCAGAGATGATTTGAAATTCCGATTGATCTCTTGCTTATCTTGGCTTCTTTGTTGTGAAGATCTTCCAGTAGTGGGCCTCATCAGAAATCTTCTCTTAAGTGCAGAGATGAGTCATCAATGGTGTTGATTTAATTGCAATCCTGCCTAAAAATATACATGAAATTTCTTGGGCCCATAACTTAGTCTATTTAGCTCAAACTTGCGTGATCTTTGGCTCCACATACATCTACTCTAAATAAGCTTTCCAATGGTAGGTAAATTTCACCGATCCGACGATCGAATTGAAAGTTATGACCATTTTACGATAGGTTGTCCTGAGAAAAACGGGATTGGCTTTTGTCATTTAGAAATGTCTCTCCTTAGTTTGAAATTTGAATCTTGGTAAGAGAGGAATGAGGTTTCAAATTCTTGAAAACTTGAAAGAAATAGAAAATTATCTCAACTTGTGCAACAATTGCAGTCCCCACCCTATCACTCATGCACACCCAGTGTGGGTGTGGTTCCCTCTTTTTCTTTCCTTTGTTTTCTTTCTCTCTTTCTTCTCCTTTTATTCTTTTTCCAATTTATCTCTCAGTGTGGGCCCCCTTGCATGACAATTTCCTACAACGATGAAATAACTAAATTACTAACAATAAATTAAATGGAATGCATGCATGCTATGCATGAGACCTACTTTAATGCAACTTATGCCTAATGACACTATGCAATGGTGCCATAGTGTTTAGAGATAAAAGTCTAATTGGTGTGACCCTGGGGTGATGTAGACTATCAATTTCACAAATTCATGCAAGATTGATGATTTTTTACTGAAATTCCAAATTTATTCTCATATACATAAAATCATGAAATTCTAATGTAATTTGCCCTAATTAAGTTCACAATTGTGCATAAAATGATGGCTTTATGGTCCAATTTTATGGACTTATCACCCATGTAGTAGATTGCCGATTGCAATATGCACTACTCGGCTAGCTGAGCAACATTCGACAGTTTGCTAGAATGGCCATTTTCCGGTCCACTCTAGCCACTTGGTGGTCCCTTTTTTAGGACTGTCTTGACTCTTTTTTCTTGTGAATTGACCCTCATCTCTTCTCATCAACTTGTGGGCCTTAGAAATATGTTAGGTGGGACCCAATGGTAACCAAACTTCACCATTTTAACCCCAAAACTAGCCTCTTGGTAGTTTGGACTTTCCAATTACCGGTCAATCATTGGGTTGGCTGTTTCTTTTCCAATCGGCTATCGACCCCATGGTCAAGCTATGGGCAACTTATTAACTTAGATTGAGGACTTTTAAGCTACTAAACTTGTGCTAAACTCATATACCTGATCTTCGTTAGTTGGGGAATCCGAAAACCTAGAATTTGGTGGATCCTTGAACCGTGAACCATATCCAACATTGTTTTTACTTGAGACCTGTGGAAAGTGATGTTTTGAGCTGACACTCGCTTTCCTAATGTGGAGCATAGTGATAAGTCAATGGTATTTAAACTTAGGATTTGAGATGTCTCACACCTTTCGATGCACCAAGGGTATTGAAACCCAACATCCAGTTCTTAAGGGCGTATAGGGTTGAATGTTGTCCTGCTTGCATGTTCAAGGAAACCTAGGAAATATGATAATGTTTGTAATGGATCCTTAAATCCTATTTTAGTCTGATAGTGGTTATTAGTTAGTAGTATATGTTACTCGCATGCGTTGCACATGCAACCCTTACTTCAGTATCTATCGTTATCTGTCATACCCATGGACCTACCCAACCTCAGTTTATTTCATTGGACATGTGGGTCTTCCTTGGGATTAGCGCGCAATGTGTAGCCTTGCTTCTCCCTTGGAGAGACCGAATCCTTAGCTGGGTTTCTTTTATCAGCCAACGTGCATTCTTGCATGGCTGCCTTCCAAGTTACCCACATCCAAACTTGTATTTTTCTATCTATTTGGGGTAACTTATTTCTAGTTGAAATATTGCTTGTTTGTATTTAGATTTGATAGGAGAGTCATAATCAAGTCTAGTTTCCTAGTTTTTCTTGTTTAATGTGCTCGTTTATCTAGTTTCACCCGATACTTGTTTATTTCACTAGTTGAGACTCGTAAAGGTTTACTCAGTGTGGGACACCAATCCTAGTTGGTTTTACTCAATATTCGGAATAGTTTTCTTAGTTTTGGATATTTTCTTGATTCAAAGTCTAGTTAGGTCTTTTATGTGGAGTCTAGAGTCAACACCGCTTAGCTTGATCCCAGCCAGTTGGCCCTGCACATGTTAGGACTTCTTTAGCATTGGTTTGCTCGCTGCAACATAGCTCTCGATAAGTGGTACGGAGTCACTTGGTGCCATATATGATTACTGGATGGCCTATGGATACTATATTAATACTCATGGAGAAGTTTTCTCTTGTGGTACCCTCATTATTACTCGGTATTACTCGTATTCCGCTGCTTGCTCTTGGCCATGAGCAGTATGCCCTTGTTATTGCCAGAGGAATTTAGCCATATGGATGCCACATTAGTTAGGATTTATTCATATAGCTTGTTGCTTATGATTCTCATCATGTTTACTTGCTTTGCACTATCATTCTTGGTTTTACAGTTTATTTGGAATCTTATGATCTTAGCTGTCTTTCCTTCATTATTGATATACATACTATGATGTTTAGTTTGAGTACTTGCTAGGCATTTGTGTCTAACTGTACACTTGGTGCTGTAGGTGACAACCTCAATACCTATGAAATGAAAGCTTAGGCGATTCAAGAGGATGCACAAATTATTAGATACTGGAGAGCTGACGATGTAATTTGAGACAGTTGAGGCACTAGAGATCGTTACATATAATTTGTGTTCTTATGACTCTAGAGGAGCTTCACTTCCATTATTGGAAGGTCTATCTTCCTATTTCATTATTTTGACCCTTTTAGGGTTTGTTTTGGGGGTTTTTGTAGAGATTGTTGATTTTGAGCTTGAGAGAGTTATTAGAGATCTTTTTGCTGAGCTTGGACCTAAGGCAAGTGGATGATTTGATATTATGAGCTTTCAATGGTTTTTATGAGAAACGTATATAATTTCACTATTCATTCCTAACTTGCATTGAATTTTTGAAATAAATGCTCATGCAACTTGTTAGCTTATTTAACCCTTGAAAAATGTGACATTATGGCTTTCTATTTATTGCTTTTCATGGCTTAATTGAATGCTTGTGTTTGGTGGATTTCTCCTCTCTTGTGGTTTGATGAGTTGAAGAAGGGAGTGAATGCATAGATGGTTGTGAAAGTTTCGATATGGAGGAAGTATTTAATGTTGTATTGAAGGAGCATTTTTAGCTGATTTTATTGCAGGAAGTTGAATGAGAATGAAGGGAAATGGTTTGAGGGAGAAATGAGCTCAAATCTGGACACAGTGGGGTTTTTCCGCACCTAGCGATCAGCCAGCGGTCACCTGTCGGCTACCCGCCTGTTGACCGGCGGCTAACCACCAGCTGACCGAACCATTGCGATCACATTTCCAAAGAGCACATCTTTGCCCAGAATCCGCAGTCAACCCTGCGGTTAGCCAGCAGCTAACCGTTGAACCCATCGGCAGCTAACCGCTAGCTGACCGAACCATTGCAGTCACATTTCCAGAAAGCACATCTTCACCCAGAATCCGCGGTCAGCCCCGCGGTTAGCCAAAGGCTGACCGTTGAATCCATCGGCGGCTAACCGCCAGCTAACCGTGTTGTCACGGTTACTTTTCCAGTAGCTACCCAGAATCCGCTGTCAGCCTCGCGGTTAGCCAGCGGCTAGCCGCCGAACCCATCGGCAGCTAACCTCCAGGTGACCGAAATTACACAGATATTTTGAAACAAAGAGAAACGAAGAGGATTCTTTCTCAATCATTTGTGCACCCTTTTAGAGAATGATGGGGACTGTTCAACTAGAGGTATGTATGGAGTCCGTTTGAGAAAGAATCCATAACACAAAGATTCATTTGAAGCCTTAAGAAAATCTTAAGGTATATAAAGAGCCCGGAATGTCTCCAAACTCAAAGAGTACCAATTTATATTGAAATTGACATACGGGACCCTTATTCACCTTGATTAGTTTTAAATCCCAATACTTATCTTGAAAATTATCAATTATGATTTATCATTCCCGAAAGCATTGAAACTGTATTGTAGTATTTTGCTAGTCCCGATATGCACTTCCCGTTTGAAATAATATTTATGCCTTTGAGCACCCCGTCCCATCCGTTATATAACTGTATCATATGTATTTCGTACTTGTCTTGATTTCTGTTATTTGACCTATGAGTCGGCACCACTAAGCATAGATAACCTTGTTGGTCTGATCCACCGACTTGGAGATCCCCCTCTCGTCTCGCTAGCTGCAGTTTGAATCCTGCTACCCGGTTATTACCGTGGTCTTGTCCCAATGCCGCATATTGCTACTGTAGTTCCCGATGCCCAGTTCGCTACCGTGGTCATGTCCCGTATTATTATTATGTATATGTATATGTTACTTATGCTGCATCTCCTCACTTCGGTGACTGAGATTAACATCCCGATATGCTCATGTCACTTCGGTGATAGAGGACTTAGTTTCGTATGTCATCTTGCTTGTTTCCCGATTTCCTTGGATACCTTACATGTTTTATATTGCATATTGTTTTCCATTAAATGATTATTCTATTTTATGAGAATTATTGTTTTAACAGGTTTAAATATTTTCCAAGGTAATTTCTATTATTGTTATATCTTTTCACCCCCAGCCAAACCATCGTGTTTGATCCCTTTGTTTTGGTACTCAGGTCCCATTGTCGGTTACCCCGAGGAGGAGCACGAGGAGGCGGTTGGAGAACCGCAGCGTCTAGTTGAGTGGTATACCGATGATGTCGTTTAGACATTCGGTTGTCCGAGATGCATAACATTTTGGGTTAGGACTAACCATTCTTTTGGGAATTTGATACTTTGATTTCATTGGCCTTTGTTGGCCTCTATTTTTGGGAAGTGTAGTTAAACGATCTTTTGTATAAACCTTAACTTTTCTTTTGGGAAAGCACTAATGATCATTGCTCATTTTAATACTAGTTTTATATATGTTTTAACTTGTCATCTTGGACATGAATGTATGAATTAGATTTGCTACACGTTTCCGCACTTAAAAGAAATATTCATGTTGATGTGATATCCTCACCGCGGACACCTGTGGGAAATCGCGTGTAAGAGTGGCATCTTTTGTGGACTCGTATACGTTTTGATTTAAATAAATATTATTCTTGGTATCTATCATCATCATTCATCCAATTTAGTCCCGATCCCGGATTAGGTCCGCCCGCCTGGTAACCCGGTCCGGGGTCGCGACATGTGGAATCCCAGTCCTACCGTCATTCCTGCTAGTAACTGGAGTAGAGCTTATTTTAAGGGCTTGTGTAATAAATGGATAACATTTCAGTGACCGATTATCCATGCAAGGGCCCAAAATATATGGTATCTTTTGGCTGACACAGTACTTTTTGCTGTATTAATTTGGATATGTTTCATGTTTAGATTCCTAGGATTGTACTTCTCTAAGCAGTTATAAGTGAATAATATATCGAGGCTAATTTTCAGACCATTGATGAAATAACTTTCCTTGCAATGGATAATGAATCTAGGAAAGATATAAACGTAGTATTTCCAAGCTAGGCAAATCAGAGCCTAAGAATGCACAAATTATGCGATGGAGTTCAAGAACAATGGATTTGTTACATATTTCTTGAAATAAAATACTAAGTCAACCCAAAATTATTGAAGAACAAAGTTTTACTCTTATTTCTGGGAAATTTTGATGGGGATTGCTGTGGTGGGAGCAGACCAAGGCCGCTACACATCCCCCCTAGAGAGATGTTAGTGTGGGCTTCCTTGAAGTCTTGGTTTGTTTCCCATGGCCTGTAAATGAAGTAGACAACACATCTCTCTATACAGGACAAATATTAAGTCTCTCCATCTACCCCTATCACAGTGACCTGTCTCTCTCTCTCTCTCTCTATATATATATATATATATATATATATATGCAAAATCAACGTAGATTTCTCAAGGATCTAGCTATTTAAATACTGAAGTAGTTTTTGCTCCCTCCAAATTCCTAAATAAAACATTAAGGGCCCAGATAGGGTAGGGGTTGGGGGTTCAGAGGAGGGGGGAACCATTCGAGACTCGAACCCTGAAGATAAGACCTGCCCCAACAATAGAAATTCCCTGAAGATAAATTGAATCGTGAAAAGAATTTATGACGTTCGGGATTTTTGGATAATGATGGAATAGTTGTCGCCTTGGTATTTTTGCATTTTATGTTTCTTTGCTAAAATCCCAAATTCCAACATCATGAAAAATTCACTTTTATCATTTAGAATTCTCAAATCCCAACTGCTTAGCATTTGTGCATGCTCCATCCAAGTGGAGGATTCACAAATTCCACCCCATAGGACAGCTTTTGGAGAATCACAAATTCTCCATGCACGATCTATTCTATGAGTACCAGCTAAACAACTGCCCCTATCAGAATACAACACTTGATGCACAGTATTATCATCCTAACGTGTCTGAGAAGCAAACTTACAACCACACTTTACGAACAACAGAAGCGTTCAATTGGGTACTCATATAATACAATTAACTCAAGACTTAAGGATTGTGTGTGCTTGGACAATGATACGTGATATAATCTCATCAAGTGATCAAGATCATGGGGCACTTCTGCATGATCAGGGGCTTAGTGGGTCCCCACCATGATGTTGTTATTTCTTTAATTATTTTAGGCTCATGTCATTTCCTTTTCTAGTATGAATTAACTCTTAATAAAATGATCAACCATGATTTTCTATTAACAGTTATCTGTTTGGCGCAATCTCCCATATGAGATTTTATCCTTTTTAAGCTTCCAATTCTTTGAGCAGTGATTTATATGTTTTCACTATGGCTAGAGTAATGCTAGAAGGTTCGTATCAATTGGTATCCGAGCACGATTCTGAGATGGTAGAAAGCATGTATGCAACCCAGTTGGAGGAGAAGCTGTATGCCTTACAGAGTTCCCAGGAAAAATTGAGGGAAACATCAGAAAACCATGATAGGCTAATCAATGATATTAGCATACCTGGAGAATCTCTAGACAGCCCAGAGCTTGATGGGGAAGGCATCTCAGACAGATCACTTTGTTGTTCACATCGAATAAGAAGAAGAAGATGTCGACACCCTTTTATCATTGGAAAAGAGACGACACAAAAGAAGGAAAATGAGACAAATGCAACCCAATAGTTGTGACAGAAGAATCCATCACCCCATTTCATAGAGCCCTTTCAAAAGTCTCCTCTTCAACTCCATTTCTAGACATGGGGAAAATAAGAAGCTGAAAACAAGACGAAGAGATTCGAAAATGATGTCGTAATCATTTGAAGCGTCGAAGATGGTCAGCGTCACAGGCACCAATGGCTTCATTGGATTGTGGTTGGTTCGAGTTCTTATCGAAAAGGGATACGGCATCTGCGGTATCTACCAGCAGGTGGCTTCAAAAAGAGGTTATTTTGAAAGAAATTGTGGTTGATTCCGATAAGGCAGGTTCACCCGATTTGTCTTCTTGTAAGTACTTTGATGAAGTTATTTTGATTTCTGGTAGAGTTGGAGGTTGTAATGGTCTTGATTTTGATGATAAAACACATAAATTTCTTAGAGAATTTAGAGGAATACTGGATGAGTGTTTAGTAGTTAATGCCATGAATATGCTCTACAAAAGTACCCTGTCAGGCGTTCAATTTTTCATCTGGGTGGGCTGCCAATTGGGTATCAGATCCTTGTGGCTACTGTAAGCTCTAACTCTTTTACTCAATTATTGCGATTGAGTTATGAAGCTAACAGGACAAACAACTTAGATGAAGATGACTCAGGAAACAAATTTCCTGGTTTAGATTCCCTCATGAACCAACTTAGGCTTTCACAACTACAAGATTTGAAAAATGGACAGAAGGACTCAATTGCCAAACTCTTCGAATGATTGGGATTGCAGGCACCTATTGTCATTGCTAGAATCAGAAGATGTTGATGCTCGGATTCAAGCAATTAAAGTAGTAGCGAACCTATCAACTGAAGAAACAAACCATGAAAAAGATTATGAAAGTTGGTCACCTTGCTTCCCTTTTGATGCTTCTTAGAGGTTTAAAGGATGAGACAATGTGCAACGCAGCAGTGGGTGTGATTGATCTTATAGTGGATGCAAGGAACCAAGCACTTATTATGATACTAGGAGGCATTGCTTATTTATCAATTACTGCAGCTAATGTAGGCAGTCATATCAAATTTAGCATTTGTTTTCCCAAACTGCTTCTCCAAGAAGGGGACTAAGGGGCAGTTGGCTAAATAAAATATTATGCATATCTGTTTATGTTGTCTCTTGTGATTCTTATACCATTCATCTTGGTAGTGGAGGGGCTTCAGGTTTGGGCTGTTGGCTGGCATGTGGAACCTTGTGGTCAAGGTTATTTAAAGGGGGGGGGGGGGGGGGGGGGGGGGACTGATACATGATATAATCTCATCAAGTGATCAAGAGCATGGGGCACTTCTGCATGATCAAGGGCCCAATGGGTCCCCACCGGGTTGTTATTTCTTTAATTGTTTTAGGCTCATGTCATTTTCTTTTCTAGTTTGAATTAGTCAGATACTTCCCCACGTAGGGAGGTTGTTGAGGCAGTAAGAGTCTTGTGGTAGTGGGTAAGTCTAGTGGAAGTTGGGATCTACTGAAGTGTTCTGTATTTATTTGGATCATCACTGATTTTCTATTAACAGTTCTCCGTTTGGTGCAATCTCCCATATGAGATTTTATCTTTTTTAAGCTTCTTCTTTGAGCAGTGATTTATATCTTTTCACTATGGCTCGAGTAATGCTAGACGGTTCGTATCAGACAACGTAAATAACTTGCACCCTATAATTGATTCCAAAGTAGGATATGACATGGTGACGTCCAGACACAAAATATCTGCCTATCTTTTTATGAGAACAACCCAACAATCCTCAAGCCATTGCTAGATCAAAGAATTGTATAGCATGGTGGTAAAGAATGTACATTACCAGATCAAAGAATGTAGGAAAGAAAAAACCATAATTCTTTATGAGGAATTGGAATAAAACCATTGCCAGAGCAAAGAATGTAGAAAAGAAAAAATAACAAACACAAACAACAACAAATGTACATTAAAATTGCACACCAAAAATGCAAGAATGAAGAGGGAGAAATATCAAATATCATACGCCAAAGAGCAAAAAGATGTCAGACAAGAATAGAACATGGAAGAAGAAAATGCACGTTTGGGTAATGTAAACCCACTTCCGGATTTTAATCAATAACCAAAGAAACATCAATGAATCGAAAGTGCATGTCCTAAAACAAGTGAACAAAAACCATTGTGGCTGTTTCGTTCTTTTGAGACAACCCCCAAACAAACATTGTATTTGAGATACTAAACAAATGTGCAAATGGTATCAACTTTCCATACCTTAGAGGCAATGTGCGATATCGGAGCAAGGTTGATCCAAAGTGGGGAAGGAAGAATGGAAAAGGAATAGCGGCGCCGACGTACTAGGGTAGAGGAAGAAATGAGAGAGAAAGGAGGGGAAAATAAAAGGGTTTGGGGTTTAAATAAAAAGTCGGAGAGCGACGCTAGCGTTACTAAAAACAAATTGAGAGATGCTAGCGTCACTCATTTCAAATTGGAAAAAGAAAATCAAACGAGTTCTAACGAACTCCGTTTGTGTGATGCTAGTTTCGAGGCACTAACAAGTGCAATGGACAAATACTGAGAATATTTCAATAAAATCCTCATTTTTTTTTATGAAAATGAGGAAAAAAAAAAAAAAAGAAGGAAAAAACCAACGGCAACTCTCTCATTCCACCACCGAAAGAAATCTATATACGTACAGCGCGTCGGTCCCTCATATACTCCACCCCTACTCTCGCTCCTCTCTCCAAATTCAACCGATCGATTGCTTGTTCGCACCAGCATGACCAGCACCTCTGCCCCTTCTCGCAAGGTCTCTTTTCTCACAATCTAATTTCTTTCTTTTGTTTTCCTTTCTGCTCTTTTCATTCTTCTAAATTTCTTTCTTGCCTTCCGCTCTGCAGCAGGCCTTGAGCAAGATCGCTTCTAACAGACTCCAGAAAGAACTTGTGGAATGGCAGGTCAACCCCCCTTCTGGTTTCAACTACAAAGTCACGGACAATCTCCAAAGGTTTCTTCTTCTTTTCTGATGATTTTTATTCGTTCTCAACCCCTTTGCCGTGGGGTGTTGGCGCATTTTCTGTGGAAAATGAAAATGATATCCTAAGTAGAATAGAATGATTTTTGGGTATTAGCAAAAAGAGAAAAAAAAAAAAAAAAGGATTTTTGGGGTTGTTTGTTTGTAACATTTTCTTTTTCCAAAGTTTTAATTTTCTGGGGTGAAAGGATTATTTTTTCAATTTTTGTGGAGAGCAGATTCTGGGGTAGAAATATATTTCAATGAGGCAGCATCAAATGAAAGAACCCCAGAAATTAAAATGCTCTGTAAAATTGTTGGAAAGGAGCATGCCCTTGAGGCTCTGAGCTTCTGATGATTTCTTTCACCCTTTAATGTTTTCCTTACTGTGCAAGTATCTCAACCAGTTCACTAGTCCTTGAAGGCTTCAGGAATTACACTTCCTGCGCCCTGTGTGATCCAAGACCCTCCCACTTCATACTTCTTGACTGTTCACTTTAAGGCACCCTTTGTTTGCATGGAATTGAATTTCTAAGAATTTATGGTAAGTGGTTTCTAAGGAAGGAGTGTTAAAGAGGTTAGGGCTAAAGGATATAAGGTGAGGAGATGTAAATGGGACCCTGTTCCTGGGATTTGATTTACTAGGCTGATGACTGGAACATCATTTTCACGAAAAGAGAGTTTTTTGAGGTCATTTGTGGATCTTGACCTTTGTTTCTTCAATTTTAGCCACTGCAATAGGAATACATTTCTTAGAATTCTTAGCCATGCAAACAAATGTGCCTTTAGAGGAATTCAATTATTGGGGATGAAATTTTGACAGTGATGGGTTTGATTATCGGTGATCTTGAAATCAGTAGATAGAAGGGTCACACATGACACGTGACCAGTGATAGATGCGGTGGAGGGTGGCCCTCACATTCTACAATATTGGGTGGTTGCTCCATCTTGGTGGCTAACTGCCTCCCTTGATTGGTTTTTGGGCTTGGATTTTATTTATGTATTTTGTTTTTGTAAGGTGGATTGTTGGAGTTACTGGTGCACCCGGGACTCTCTATGCGAATGAGTCATACCAGCTTCAGGTTGACTTCCCTGAGCATTATCCAATGGAAGCACCACAGGCAAGAACAATTTCTTAATTTCCTCATATTACTGTTCACATATGCTTTGTTGTGGATTGAAGTTCTGGGGTTTGTCTTGTTTGGTCAGGTTATTTTTCTTCATCCTGCGCCGTCGCATCCTCATATTTACAGCAATGGACATATCTGTTTAGGTTAGCTTTTCTCTCAGTTGTGTTTTTCATTTTAAGCGGCTTTTGAAATGGTTTAGGACTATATGTTTGTTTGGTTATTGAACCGGCAATATATAAGCTTTGAATTGTAGTAATTTGCTCTGGTCTGATTTCATCATACAATTTACTACAAAGTGGTTGTGCTTATAATTTAGCCGAGTATTTGTCATTGATGTTGCTTCTGTAGTATTGGTGAAATTCTGTAATATATTCATGCAATTTAACGAAATATAAGAATTGAGCTAGACATATCTTAAATAAGCTTTTATCATTCCACGCTTGCTGGAAAACACTGGGCAGTGAAACTTGTAATAAATGCTAAATTTACATGTAGTTAAGTAATCCTCCTCTTTATTGACTCCTTCCTTTCTAGCTTCATCCACTTGCAATTCTCTTTTTATTGTGTTGAAGTTCTATTTCTTATCAAATGTCTCCTTTTCTGTAGCTTGTTTCTTATCAGCCCCATTGATTCTTTTTAAATAGTCCATGGATCAAACTCCCTCACTTTTTATTTGTTTCTTGAGATGTAACCCTTGCGTATATTGGTAGTATTCAAGCCCTCTTCTCCTTGTGCTTTTGCCCAATATTCTGTTGGGTGTTTAATGTTTACAAGTTTATTTTTACATATTCATTGCACATTCCTTCTCTGTACTTTCTTCTTGTTCATTATAACCTGAGAGGTATGCTCATAAGTAGTTCCTGAATTGGAGCTTTACATTTATTCCCATCTACCTGCACTTCAAACTGTGTGATGTCATGTTCTCCTGTAAATTACTAAATTGGCAGCATAAAGTTACTTTGATTAGGATGGTTATTCTAGGATTACATGTGTGTCAGTGCAGGTGCAACAAAACAAAAGATTAACTCTAATTTGATTCTTTAGCAAGGCTGTGAAGGTTGGAGAGGATCATGAAATCCAAATGTGAATTTTTTAAGAATTAAATCCTTTGATATTTTCTTAATGATTTGAAATATTTATGGAAAATCTATAAAAATATGATTTCTGCCGTCTTTCGTGAGATCTAGAAGCAATTTTATAACTGTCTCCTTGTCCTCTTTTTTCCTCTTCTGCTTTTTCTTGAGGCCGAGAGTGAAGGCCTTTTTTTTAAGTTGTTTCTCAATCATAACTCATAAGGATATCACACAGGAAACTGTAGCTGGGCTGACCTTTTGAGGTGCCAACCTTTGCCACAACATTAATGGCTTAACTCTTCGTGGTTCCCACAGGAATGAACGGATTGCAAAATGTTGGCCTTGCAATTGAGTTGTGGCTTACAGATCAGACCAGTTGCATTCTGTAGTTGAAGGGCACAAGGGGCACAAGGGCAGACCCCTCTCCCTTTTAACTTCTAATAACTATCTTTTGATTGCTGACTTGCACTAACAAGTCATCTCGTAAGGGCTTTTTTTTTACCCCTTCAAAATTGAGAAGGAGATGTCTTGAGAAGAAATAACCAAGACAAAACTAGATAATTTTTCTTTCCTCTAGCGCTTTAATATTTTTATCTCAATGCAATATTAAGTTCAGAAACGTATATGCATTCATAATCAATTCCTCATTTGCAAGCACTTTAACCTGCACACAAATGCATATACCGTGCAGACCACGCTTTTTTAGACATGTGGGACCAATCCAACCCATGGTTTTAAATTCTGGTGCCGATCATTGTGTCGGTTGCATGGATGAATATATCAACGTAGCGGTTGATAAATCGGGTGTAGTGGCCATGGCCGCTACGCTGAAAGGGAAATAGCGCCGTTCACATCCGTATCGGTGTGTATCGGCCGCTAGTTACCCGTAGTGGCCGATACGCACCGATACGTTGCGTATCGAACACAACTAACTATAATGAAAAAAATAAATAAATTATTGTTTGACTGGAGGAAGAAGATGAAAAAAAAGGAAGATAAAAAAAAATACAAAGAATAGATGCAGAAACATACCTGTCCTCACTCCGGCAGCGGCAGCACAAGCAGCGGGTGGCGGCAGAGCAGCAGCAGCAGCAGTTGGCTGTGAGCGGCTGCAGCAGGTGGCAGCAGCAGATGGCTGCGAGCGGCTGCAGCAGCAGCAGTTGGCTACGAGCAGTGGTAGCAGCAGGTGGCTGCACCTCTTCTTGTTCTTCTTCTCTTCTCTTTTATTTTCTCCTCTTCCTCTACCCCTTGATTTGTGTCGACCCTTGTGTTGGGAATGGCCACAGGCATGAAAACCTATTTAATTTCAGCCTGGTTTTCATTCATTTCATTAGGGGCACTTAATGGGCCCTATTTAAGTTCTAAACAAAAAATTAAATGGAGCACTCTCTTATTTCTCGATTTGTGTGTCAACCCCATAAACCTAATTAATTTCAGCTCTGGTTTCTATTCATTAGGGGGCACTTAATGAGCCATATTTAAGTTCTAAACAAAAATTAGATGGAGCCCCTCTTTTATTTCTCGTTTTGTGTGTGTCAACCCCCTCTTTTATTGAATCATTAGAGGGCACTTATGGACAGTTGAAAGGCATAAATAGAGGGCACTTATGGACAGTTTGAAAGGCATAAATAAAAACTAAAGGGACCCCTCTTTTATTTCATTAAAGGCCACTTATGGGTACCTTAAAGGTATAAATAAAATTTAAATAAACCTTCTGAAAAAATAAAACCTGAAGCACCTAATGCCTTTAACCATTGGTAGGCTCCACAATGGGGCCTAAATTAAAAAATAAACAAGCCAAGGCTTAGCCTAATATTGCTTAATTGAAATCAAGGCCTTAGCCAAATTTCACTCTACTTGAAAATAGAGCTCAATTAAATTTCACTCTAATTAGAAATAAAATCAGAGCCAATTTTTACACTAATTGAAAATAGTTCTTAACCAAAGTGAACTCTAATAGAAAATAGGGCCTTAACCAAGGGGCCCTTTTCGCTCTAATAGAAAATAGAGTCCCAATCAAATTTCTCTTTAGCAGAAAAATTTTCTCCATATAAATACAACTGTGAAATGTGATATTCTATGCAACAGTACTGGTACTGGTAAAATATTGACGACACTGTTGTTTATAAGCATTTTAATAGTTTTTTAAGTTAATATAACTAAGTAACATAAAATACATGTGAAAAAACTAATAATTATTATTATTTTCTATTTATACAGAGATACAGGACCTTATATATTGAGGGCACCGCTACGCCCCATTTTCTTACTTTTGCAAAAGAAACACATTTTCTTTCATTTTACAATTTTCTGGATTTTTTGGATTTTTTCAGATTTTTTGGACGATTTTTTCAAATCACACCCTTACGCCGCTACGTACCCTTGCTACGCTACGTAGCACCCACTTCGTAGCGGTTTGGCGGCAAGCCGCTACGCCCGCCGCCACTGCTATTTTCATCCTTGGTCGGTTGGGACCAGGACAAGTCCGTTCTACCGATGCTGGTCTATGTTGGACTGGTACGGACGCACCGGCCTTAAAAAGTGTGAAAAAAATCCTGAAAAAAAGAAGAAAATAGAAAATAATAAAAACTAATAAAAATGTGAAAGTTAAGATATTTAAGTAGTATTTCATCTTAAATATAGCAATATTTAGTGTTGCTGAGTGTTGAGTAGCTAACAGTGTAGCATAGGGCTTCTAGTTTTTATGGATGAATGACATAAACACCTTTTATTTTAGTTTAGCAAATTTCACTAACTCAAGGTCATTTCGGTGGGCCCATCTAAATGCATAAAGACTGAGGGAGCATGTCGATTGAAAGGCTTAGATGTGGATTATAAAATATGTAATATCAAGCCATTTAAATGATCCTAACAAAAGGCTTTTGCTCCTCAAATTTTTTAAAGGGAATTTTTTTTTTTTTTGTAACTTGATGGGTAAGTCGTTTTAGTTTTTTATTGGATAAATAGGCAAAAAGAAAAAGAAAAAGAGGGGTCATTTCGATGTAGTTTAGGAAATATATAATATCAAGCGATTTAAATGATCCTAGCCTTTGATTTTTGGTCTTCAAACGTCAAGAGGAAAATTTATCTTTTTTCTACTTAGGGTTGTTCATTTGAGTTTGTTTTTTAGGATAAATGGGTCAAAAAAAATAAAAAATAAAATTATAGCTTAAGGGATTGGTCATTTGAGTTATTTTCAAAGATGAATTGGCAAAAAAAAAAAAAAAGAAGTGATTTTCATTAATTTTTATCTAATTTAACTATTTTTAAGAGAAGTTTTACTAAAATAACAAAATATAAGGGCCATTTTGAAATTGTGTTAAATTCAGGGTCTATTTGTTAAAAAAGTCTGTTTAAAGCAAAATGAATATAGTGTCTACGTGGCCGGGATTCAATTAAAAAAGTCTGTTTAAAGCAAAATGAATATAGTGTCTACGTGGCCGGGATTCAAACTGATGCATAGATACTAACCCAGTAACATCTCTACCAGTGAGCTACTGTGCTTGTGCTGCATTTGTTTGCAATATTTAATAAATGAACTAGATTTACCATCCAAAATTACCCTTCACTAGTGCTGGTGCCCAACCCGAGTCGACTTGGACGAGTTTACCTAGTAAACCAAACCAAACCAAACCAAACCAAGCCTTTTCCCACTAAGTGGGGTCGGCTATATGGATTTGATGACGCCAATCAAATCTGTTTAGGGCCATGTCCTCCGTTAGATCCATATAGGCAAGGTCATGTTTAATAGTTTCTTTCCAACTTCTCTTGGGTCTCCCTCTCCTACTCCTGACAATCTCCATGCTTTCACACATTTTAACAGGTGCCTCCGTTGGACGCCTTCTAACATGGCCGAACCATCTCAGTCGATTTTCTCTCATTTTATCTCCAATCGGTGCTATTCCTACTTTGCCCCTAATCTCCTCGTTTCTAATCCTATCTCTCGTGATCCCGCACATCCATCTTAGCATGCTCATCTCCGCAACTTCCATCTTCTTAACATGATTATGCTTTACTGCCCAACACTCTGATCCATATAACAACGCTGGGCGTACCGCCACCTTATAATATTTTCCTTTAACCTTGAGGGGGACTTTCCGATCATACAAGACGCCCGAAGCACTCCTCCATTTGGTCCACCCGGCCTGAATCCTGTGGCTTAACATGGCCTGAATCCTGAACACTGTTCCATTAACCTTCTCAGGCGAAAAATAGCCTCCATGGTTGATCTCCCCGGCATGAAACCAAATTGATTCTCTGAAACGTTTGTTGTTTTTCTTAGTTTTCTCTCAATAACTCTCTCCCGTAATTTCATCGTATGACTCATCAATTTAATCCCGCGGTAGTTCGCACAGTTCTGAATATCTCCTTTGTTCTTGTATATGGGTATAAGAATACTTTTCCTCCATGCATCAGGCATCTTCTTGCTCTTTAGCACTACATTAAAAAGCTTTGTCAACAAACTTATGCCATCCTCCCCTAAGCTCCTCCAGACCTCAATAGGGATACCATCTGGCCCAACCGCTTTCCCATTCTTCATCCTTTTCAATACTTCTTTAACTTCTTTCCTGCTGATTCTCCTAGAACATATGATTCGATTCTTCTCTAGAAATGGTAAGCTTGCCCAATTGTATGTCACTACTATTGCTTTCGTTAAATAACTTGTAGAAGTAGCTCCTCCAACGCTCCTTTATCTCCTCTTCCTTTACTAATACTTTTTCATCCTCATCCTTAATGCATTTAATTTGGTTTAAGTCCTTGGTCCGCCTATCTCTGGCTTTAGTAAGCTTGAATATCTCTCTTTCGCCTTCCTTAGTATCGAGTCGCCTATATAGCTTCTCAAATGCCTTTGCCTTGGCCTCACTAACTGCCTTTTTGGTTTCTCTTTTTGCTTCTTTATACCTCTCCAAGTTCTCTCCATTTCGATCCTTTTGCCAAGTTCTCTCTTTTGGACGAGTTGACCTAGTGCTGACCGAAATTTTAAACCATGATCCAGCCCCTTCACACTCATTAACCCTCCACGAATGGCATAGTAGGCACAAATTTGGCACTCATCCAACTAATTTTTTTTTTAAGCAGAAAAACGCTACTTGGCCAAACCCGAAGACAAAACAAAAAACCTCAAAGAAAAGAAAACACTACATATCAAAATTGATAGAAAGGCGTAAAGCTCCTTTCTTTGCAAGACCATCTGCCATAACATTTGCCTCTCTTGGAACATGATGAAAAAAGCCTCCATCTGACTAGAAATATCATGTACCTCCACCCAATCTAAGCAACTCACGACATCCAATGAGAAGAGCAACCACCTCAGCTTCATTAGCATCCTCATAATCCACAGGCCCACACCAACTCATAACAACATTACCATTACAATCCCTTATAACAACTCCAAAGCCACCTTTACAAAGAAACTGTAAATAGCTGCCTTCAAAAATCAATTTAAGAATTCCAGAAGGAGGGCTTGTCCATAGGAATTTGACTCAACATTTTAGCAGGTCAACCCCTCCTTCAACATGGCTGCCCAATATCTACCGATATCTTCCAAAAGAGCCCCTTCAAACTCCTTATGCTTGTTCGCCCACTCCAACATTATCTAGACAATGGACTGAACAGCTGCCTCCACTGGTTTGCTTTCATTTCTAAAGACTATTATCTCTCTCAAACCAAAGCTTCCAAATGGTGACATACAAAACTAACTTTTATAAAATCTTTCCACAAACAGATTTACATCCTCATTGCCATTGAAGAAAAAGATCTTCAACTGTCCGTGACATAACCCATTCCATGTCAAACAAATTAAAACAGCAGTCCAAACTAGAAAAGAAAATTGACAGTGGATCATCAAATGTTGCATCGACTCATTTTTCAAACACAAAGGACACCATTGAAAATGAAATGATTTCTTCTCCTAAAATTGTCTATTGTCAGAATTTGTGCTTCCTTGCTACCCAACAAAAAGGCATAACTCTTCGGGGAACTGAAGGATCCCAGAAACTAGACCAGCTTTCTACCCTTTTTGTAGAGTCCAACAAAGCACTGTGGAAAGTCTTCACTGAGAAATGACCTCTAATCTTCCGTTTCCAAACTTTGACATTTGATTTACCAACTGACTTATAAATCTTGTCTAGCATACCAATAAGTCTAGCAAAGTCAATGATTTCTAGATTTGACAAATCCCTTCGAAAAGAAAAATCTCACACAATCTCTCCCCCCGACGAGCGATATAGGCTTCAACAACTAAAGCTTGTCGTCTCTGATCCAAAGAACGGAGATAGAAAGAAGATGCTTCAAGACCTACTACCCTCACCATTCATCATGCCAGAATCTAACCTGCTGCCCATCATGAACCCTGTAATGGATCCACTTATCAAAATAATCCTGATTCGGAGTACACCAACCATCGTTACCCAATTTGTACTTGCAAACAATAATCTTCCTCCATGAACCACGACTATGCTCGCCCACCCTCCACAACCATTTACCCAATCAAGGTTTGTTAACTTTTGCAATTGATCTAATGTCCAACCCACCCTGATCTAAATGTTTATGAACAGACTCCCACCTAACCAAATGGTATTTCCTTTTCTCCACAGAATCATTCCAAAGGAAATCACACTGAATTTTCTCAATTCTTCGCAAAACACCTTTAGGGCATTTGAAGCAAGATAGAAAATAAATTGGAATGCTCGACCAAACAGACTTAATCAAAGTAACTCTCCTGCCCATAGACAAATAACGACCCTCCCAAGAGCTCAACCTTCTTTCTAACCTCTTTAACACCGAATCCCATAAAGGTTTCTTAGGCAGCCCTATATATAACCGTTGGATTGAAATCCTAAAATAATGATGCCTTCTAAAACCATTAAACTTGAGTGCCATGGATTGGGGCCTTAGGATGATCTAAGTGGTCCCATAGAGACTGACCAACAGTAACCACATTAAATATTCAGTATGTTGACATTATAGGCTGATTGATTATGTTGACATCATAGCTGATTGCAATGCTGATTGATGTGGTTTTAATACAAGTTCCAGAAAAATTTCTTCAATCATAAGAATTCACTGTTGGTCTACGTCAATATTGTATTAGAGCAAGTTTAATATGACTTCGTTTGAGTACCAAAATGGGAGGCTTTTGGACCTGAATTACAGCTTAAGACTGTACACAAAGTTTCAGCAGCCGTATTTTGATTTTACTCTCAACTCTATTTTCAGTTGCTCAGTTTGAAGTTTGAACTCTTTAAACCAGATGAATACAGCTTAGCCGTAAGGACGGTCCTTATAGGACCGCCTCCCATATACTGTCCTTATGCTCCGCACTTTTCGAAACGCCCATGGGGCCCACCTTATGACCCATCCAAATTGACCACTCATTCATATCCCCCTTATAGGCACTAAATCTGATGAATTTACACGGATTCGGATGAACTAGACCGTTGGATTGATGGTCAATTTTTCTTCTTTGATAGAAAGCTATTAAACTTGTGGACCATGGATGAAGGGGTTAGAGGTATTAGATTGACTTGAAATTTGATATGTAAGTTGGCCACATTTGGATCTTTCAGTCCCCCTTGGCCAATGACCAATGGGGTCTCACGGTCTGCACCGTAAACCGTAAGGACGGTCCTTACCGTTCGGAACGCCCACTAGGGCCCACCTTATGACCCATCCAAATTGACCACTCATTCATAACCCCCTTATAGGCACTGAATCCCATGAATTTACATGGATTCGGATTCAGATGAAAATCCACGGAATACAGGACCACCTCCCAGTGCTTATAAGGGGGTCCAAATTGACTACTCATTCATAACCCCCTTATAGGCACTGAATCCCATGAATTTACATGGATTCGGATGAAAATCCACGGAATACAGGACCACATCCCGGTGCTTATAAGGGGGTTATGAATGAGTGGTCAATTTGGATGGGTCATAAGGTGGGCCCCAGTGGGCGTTCCGAACGGTGCGGGTGGGCTCCACCTCCATGCCCTAAAAACATAGGGGAGCAAAAGGGGAGTTTTTATAATGGGATTTTTGAGAATTCCTCATATATTATGGGAGGCGGTCCTTTACGGTTTACGGTGCGGACCGCTTATTGGGGCCCACCGTGAGACCCCACTGGTCATGGGACAAGGGGGACTGAAAGATCCAAGTGGGGTCAACTTTCATATCAAATTTAAAGTCAATCTAATACCTCTAACCGCTTCATCTATGGTCCACAAGTTTAATAGCTTTATATCAAAGAAGAAAAATTGACCCTCAATCCAATGGCCTAGTTCATCCGAATCCATGTAAATTCATGGGATTTAGTGCCTATAAGAGGGTTATGAATGAGTGGTCGTCATAAGGTGGGCCCCAGTGGGTGTTCCGAACGGTGTGGACCGTAAGGACGGTCCTTACAGGATCGCCTCCCATATATATATATATATATATGAGGAATTCTCAAAAATCCCATTTTAAAAACTCACCTTTTGCTCCCCTATGTTTTTAGGGCATGGAGGTGGAGCCCACCTTGAGCCAATCCAATCATTTCACACATACCACCCCCCATGAATTGGTATAAAGCTCAAATTTGACACTCATCCAACTTTAACTCACCATTGGATTGAAATCGTAAGTGATGCCTCAAAACCATTGAACTTTGGGGCCATGGATCAAGGGGTTAGGATAGTCTAATGGAGTTGAATTTTTTCACATAGATCTCATCCGGATTATTCTATCCAGCGGCATTCCATGGCTGTCACACACCATAGTGAACCCAACTGGGAGGGGCGTTTTTGGAGAAAAAATCCCCGGGAGTTTTCTAGCACTCCTCTACACACACACACACACAACACTACTGGATATGGACTATCAATCCAGCAGATTTCTAAGCCAGTCAGTAAATTACAGGAACCATCACGATGGTTTTAGCAACTAAAATTACAAGTACTATTGGGTGTTTTAGGATCACAAAAGGTTTTCTGTTTAAATGTTTCCTCATTTGAATAAACCATGAAAAGCATACTAGCAGGCGCTGATGGAAATCAAAGCGATCAGCAATCTCTTAACCGTAATTTCATCCATTTACAAGATGCATGGTTAAAGTCTTTAAATTTCTTTGATCAGTTGCTCAAAACTAGAATATCCTTGTTTATTCTTTATGTATATGTTGTGTTCCCTGTATCAAAGTTGATTTTTGTGGCAGTGCAGACCATTATGTATCGGTCATATGGCCCAAAAATATTGGCCCATACGTATGGTAGGGTAAAATAATGTGTGTATATTGTATACAAAATAGGCTGCCTTGTGTGATCTGATACATTGTGGCCATAGTGCAATAACCGCTATTTTAAACCATGATCTATGCAGAACTTAATAGAAACTTCTAATGCAAATGGAGGTTGTCAATTAAAGTGACTCTTGTGACTAGGCCATAAAACAGTTGGAAGGTCCTGCTCTCACTGCCACAATCATGATGTTGCAGTTTCAAGTTATTTTGCTGATAAAAAGTGACATGTTGCATTTATAACTATTAAGAAAATAAAGTTAATGAAAGAGAGTTATGTTACTTTTTGAATTATTTTTTTTAGAAAAATGCAAGCAAACCATGCAATTGGTCTGTTGTAGAATCCATTGGTAAAATCACTATATCAGAAAACATGGTATTAGATAGAGTTTCTTTGTAACAATTTTTTTTTTTTTTTTGGGTTCCATATATATATATATATTTTTTTTTTTTGGGTTCCATACTTCCACTGAACTGTGTAATCCTTGCCCATCCATTATATGTTGAGTCACCAAGGAATGCCTCCTGTAATTTTGACTGATCTCTTATCTGTAGACCATAAAAAATTCATGAAAAAGGGTTTATGAGGCTAAAATAGCAAGAGAAATAATAGAAAAATAGGAACTCCCAGTACGTTCTTCAGAATTAGCCCAAGCACCTAGCTGTCAGCATCCTGAGGTTACTTCTAGAAGGGCTTCTTTAGCTTCAAGATGCCCTAGAACGCATGGAAGGGGCTTATGCAAGGAAAGCAATGTGCCATATCTTTTTCGTTCATCTTTTCTTGGGAGCTTCTACTGACTCATACCTGCTGCAATGTCTGCTCCCTCACCTTGAAGCTCTCAAACCCCACTCTTTGGTGCTTCTTAACATCCAAATTGTGGAAGAAGGAAACACCCATCTTGTTGCCTCGGCGAGAGAGATTTTATTGCCGTAGAAACAACCTATTCAACCTCCTTGTCTCAGTTATAAATGGACATCACTAGTCATTTCCTTGCGTGAATGATGATAGATATTCTAGTGCCTTCTATACCCACTAAATCCGTACTTAAAAAAAAAAAAAAAAAAAAAAAAAAAAAAAAAAAAAAAAAAAACCTACAAACCCCCCTTACTTTTTGTGTTTTGCTTGTATGATTTCTTTGTTTTCCTTCATCTTTTCTACACTATTGCATTTTGACTTTACGTAGTTCAGCCTTTGATGTGTTCCCTTTGTTTGGCAATTTACTAGGTTAGTAAAAGTAATGTAAAGCCTCCATTTTCCAGACAATGGGTCACATCAAAAGTACACATCTTCAAAACTCCCTCCTGTTAAAAATAAAATAAAAAAGCAACCTCCTTTCTCCATTAAAAGACAAAAAGCACTCACTTTTTGCACAAAAATTCAAAAAGATTCCCTACCAATCCACTCAAGACAAAATACCATCATAACCCCCTTATATTTTATTCTCTCTTTATTTGATGCTTTACATTACTTTTACTTTAATAGTAAATTGCCAAACGGGCCCTTATAAGACTTTCTACTTAACAAAAGTATTCATGCTTTTCATGTGATTTTCCTTGGTCTATTGTTCTGTGGCCTTTAAATGGCATGCTTTAGTGTCTCTTGTGCTTAGCCTGCTTATATTATTGTATCGGTTCTGTTCTAGCTTAGCAGTTAGCTAAATTCTACTGCTTTTATGTTTATGGTAACACATTCTATAGAATGACACAAATCCTAGTCTGACAATTTAACATTCTGTATATTCTAGAGAAATGTGAAAGGCAAAGTTATACTAAGATAATAATATATGTTTGACAACTGGGAAGTCTAACTCTATATCAGTGACATGGGTTTGACATTCAATTTTTTGTTCAAAGCATTGAAGTTTTTCTTTTCTTTCAGTTTTTATACTTTGAGTGATATGACTTGAGTTAAATGCAAGTAGAGAAAAGCTCAACTGTAATTCCATCCATTAGTTTAATTTTTTTTTTTGTTTTATTTTATTTATTGTTTCTATTAGGTCCCCGTTTTTGATGTATCAAACGATGTCCAAATGGCATTAATATTGGATACGTTGGATGGGTTATTATTAGCGTCATTGCTTTGGTGCAATGGTAAAAGTCTCGGGTGCAATGTGTGATAATGCAGGTTTGAGACCTGCGAGCAGCCACTTTGTGCAAAATTGCCAAATGTTAGGTCTGTCTCCAGTCTGGACTCTGCTTTGGCGGGACCACACTGCGTGATGACGTTGGATGGGTTATTAAATTAGCTTTCCAATATGCCCAATTTTGTGCAATTCTGATCAGTATTGAGATAGTTATGATCCGTTTTCTGATAGGGTGTAGGGTAGTGGTAATTTTTAGGGCATTTTAGTCTTTTTCTAATTATATTTGAAGGGTCAAGATTAAAATATTAAAGTTTAGTTTATATGATTGAGATTGTTTGTAGGATTTCTTTTAATGTCAAGAACCTATAGAAGCAATAAGAGGGCTAAAAATGCCATAACTCTTGGATTTGTTTATTCGTTTTACAGAAAAACTAGCCTTTGAGTGTGTGTATTCATTTGAGGTGTGCTGTAAAACTTTGATTATGGGTGTTTTGTATTGCTACTTCCAGTTTATTATCTATTGTGGTTATTATTGTGGATTCAGTGAAGGGATTAGGGTACTGGAAACTCTAGATCTGTACCTGTCGTTGCTAAGGCTGTGTCAAGCAGTTACTGGCTGTGATGTGTACGTAACTCAGTAGGCGATCCTCCCTTGTACCAATTTTCTGGTGTTTGACTTGTTTAATACCTACAATCAAGGATGAAAATAGCGGTAGCGGCGGGCGTAGCGGCCCGCCGCCAAAACGATACGAAGCGGGCGATACGTAGCGTAGCGGGGATACGTAGCGGCGTAGCGGTGCGATTTGAAAAAATCGCCAAAAAAATCTGAAAAAATTCCAAAAAATCCAGAAAATTGTAAACTGAAAGAAAATGTGTTTCTTTTGCAAAAGTAAGTAAGAAAAGGGGGCGTAGCGGTGCACTCAATATATGAGGTCCTGTATCGCTGTATAAATAGAAAATAATAGTAATGATGAGTTTTTTCACATGTATTCATATTTCTTAGTAATGCTAACTTAGAAAGTAATGAAAAACTCATAAATATTTTTCTGTTAAAAATTAAATTTGATTAGAGCATATTTCCTATTAAAATGAAAAGGGCTCATTTTCTATTAAGGTGTACTTTAGTCAAGGCCTTATTTTAGTATTTCCTATTAGATTGAAATTTGGCTAAAACCTATTTTCAATTAATGTGAAACTTGGCTGGAGCCCATTTCTAGTTAGTGTCAAAGTTTGCTATGACCTTATTTTCAATTAGAGTGAAATTTTATTGGGTTGTATTTCTAATTAAAGAGAAACTTGGCTAAGCCTCTAATTTCAATTAAGTTGTATTTGGTTAAGACATGCCCTTTTTATTTAATACTTGGGCATCAATGTGGAGCCCATCAATGGTTAAGAAGTCAACAGCTTTTGAGGGGCCATTTATATTTTATTTAAACCTTTTATCAGGTGGGCCACTGTGGGGCCCATAAATTACCTTAACTAAATCAGATGGACATATGCTGCCCGTTGCCCAGTGCCCAGTGCCCAGTGCACTATTTCATGTGAAATGAAGGATCGAGAGACACCGGGAGAAGGGGGAAAGGAAAAAGAGGAAAAGAAAAGAAAAGAAAAGAAGGGAAAGGAAAGGAAGAAGAGGAAGAGCTCCTGCCTCCACCGCCTCCTCCTCCTCCTCCTGCTGCCGCCTCCTGCCGTTGCTGCTGCCACCTCTGCCGCCTGCTGCTGCTGCTGTTGCCGCTGCCGCCACATCCTGCTGCTGCTGCCGCCACCAAAATCCTGCTGCTGCTGCTGCTGTTCTGCTGCCGTCTGTTGCCGCCGCCGCCGCCGCCGCCTGCTGCTGCTGTTCTGCTGCTGCCACCATCGCCTGCTGCTGCTGCTGTTCTGCTGCCGCCACCACTGCGTGCTGTTGCCGCCTCCTACTGGTATGTAGTCTAAACTTCTCTCTCTCTCTCTCTCTCTCTCTCTCTTTCTTTATTTTTCCCCCTTCTTGTTTTCCTCTTCTGCTTCTTCTTCTTCTTCTTTTTTCTTTCCTTTCTTCTTCCTTTACTGTTAACTGTAGCAGCGCCACAGTAACGTGGCGGCCTGTATCGGCCGCTACACATGCGTAGCGGCCGATACGGGCCGCTACGGGTGCGATACCCGATTTTTCCCAAATAGCGTGGCGGCCACTGCCGCCACGGCCGATATATCGGCCGCTACGCTACGTAGCGGCCGATATTTTCATCCTTGCCTACAATCAAGATGGCTGAGGTTGTAAACATTGAAAAATGGATTTAGGTATATGGCTACATCAAAATGGAGTTCAACATAATAAGCAACTTTGCCTTGGCATTTGCAGTTTTCACATCCCTTGCCTCTCTTATTTTTGCTGTGTTCACTCTATGGTCCAAATCTTTTTGTAATCGTATGTTTTAGACTGTCTTTAATTTCAACTTGGAAATTAGCTGAAGGATTTTAATTTGACCATATTCTATTTGTAAGTTGTATTTAACTTTGGATTAAAGATATGCTGTCAAGGTTGATCCGCAAAGTGGGGTGACTGAAATAGAAATTGTGATCATGCCTTTGTGTTAAATGCTTTAGTTTTTATCCTCTTAGGTAGCCATTATAATTAGTCTGTACTAGCTCATCCTCTTGTTTCTTCTATTTTCCCCTTCCTTTTCACTTCTTTTTTTGTTCATTTTTCAGTAGAAGTTTCCTTATTATCATCAATAATGATGATTCAGTGCAAACCTCCAGACTATATTTTTTTTCATTATCCCATCTCTTTGTTCCATCACGCATTAAAATATTATTGCTTTCTGGCAGATATTCTGTACGATTCATGGTCCCCAGCCATGACTGTGAGTTCAATCTGTATCAGCATTCTCTCCATGTTATCAAGCTCGACTGTGAAGGTTCTACTTGATGCCTCTTTCCTAAAACTTTAAACTTGTTCATCTATAAGAGGGTTGTTAATACCTAAAAAGTTTTACTTGTATGCCATAGTGCCATGCATAATGAGTGGCCATCTAGATTGACAGTTCTAAATACCAGGTCCATCCTCATCAGGAAGGCGATTCATTTCCTGTGAATGTGGATATTGGATGGTGCTTCTTTACTTTTGATCTGTCCAGTTGTGCTGTTCACTGTCTCACCTATGAGTTGTCCAACATTTTGGGCATGGACACCATGTGGGGACTAGTTTCTGCCCACTTGGATAGTAGCAGACCCCCTATATTAAAATCCTTGTGGTTATGTCTGATGTTGTATGTCTTGTTTTCAGCAACGGCCAGCAGATAATGATCGCTATGTGAAGAACTGTAGGAATGGTCGGTCTCCGAAGGAGACTAGATGGTGGTTCCATGATGACAAAGTGTAAAAAGATATGAAGTACGTCCTACAAGCAGATTGGTGTTTAGCATTTCAGCGCCCTGTTGTGAAGCTGGGATCCCACGCCAATGCTTATGATCTGATGTTGCTGTCAAAAATTGCATGCCTGGTATTTGTACCCACAGAAAGTGCGGTACCTGCTAAGACACTTGGATGCATTTTTAAACTTGACTTGTTTTATTCTGATAAAAGTCTTCTTTTGTTGTCATTGTTACATTGATTATAAAGCAATGAGGGTATATGAAATGCTGGATACCCTACTGCAAATCTGCAGCATGTGTCCATTGTGTAGATTTTCTCTATTGTTATTTCACAACTAGAGGTCCTCTTACCTGTATTTAATCATTCCTCATTATCAGTTATCACGTATTTCAAGCAAGCAAACACTGTGTCATAGCATCCAATGTGAATGGATTCTGCTAGGACATTTTATCGTATTAGGGCCACTTAATCATCATTATTGATTAACAGAGGCATGATTTGGTAGTTTGTGTAGTTTGTGAGCCACCCCAATATGCAGCCCTCATGATTGAGAGACAGAAAAATTGGATTAGGCTATCAAGTTTCTCTATGGTTAGCATTTGGAGTTTAAGTATAATCAGCATGATTAATAATAAACAACATTAACTGACTCAAGGTTGCCATTCCATCAACCTATCCGAAATGACTTCTATGTGTATTATACAACTGATTTTTTTAGTTTCATCCCAACATATGGCTACCCAATTTTCTGCCTTTGCCCCATTATTTGGGCTAAACTACTTGAAGGCGTTCATCGTCTCAAGAGACTTGAGATGATTTCATCCAACCATTCCATCTTTACTGGAAGGTTGTAAATACATGGGTGGTAGGGTTGTCAAGGAGTCAGGCCGGCCCAGGCCTGGGGCTGGGGTTGTCCAAGCCCTTGTGTAAACATATGCAGACCAGGCTTGGGGCGGGCCAAAGCCAATGGAGGGCTACCTAGGACCTTAACCCGCCCTCGCGGAACAAGGCAGGGCTAGGGTTGAGCTGTTGCGCTAATCATTTTTCTACCTAGGGTCGAGTTGTTGGGCTAATCATTTTTCTACCTAGGGTCTTGAGTCTAATCCAAATGTTAACAATCCTTTATGCTACCTTTGGAATGAAATGCAACGAGGAACTTGGCAGTAGATGGAAAATCACGGATTGGGAATGAAATGTAACTTGTGTGTAGACACATAAAAGAGTCATCATAGGTCATCAAAGAAATTAAGTGAAAATAGACAAGTGATTACTACTTAAACTGGGTCAAAGCTACACATTATATTAATCCACTAGAGAAGACCTTTCCAACATATATGGCGTATCACGATCCGATGGTTGGATGAAAAGTTATAGCCTGCCTCTATGAAGAAGCCACTCCCACAGAGGCATGTCCATTAGCACCCTACTTCCATGGAGGCATGCCTTATACCACCAAAGAGAATTCTGCCGTCTCCATAAAGGAGTCACTTTTATGGAGGCATGCCCAATAGCAGAAAAAGGTGTCCATAAGCACCCATCTCCATAAAGGAGTCGCTTCCATGGAGGTTGGCCCAATGGCACCTTGCCTCCATGGATGAGACACTTTCATGAAAAAGGTGTCCGTAAGCACCCATCTCCATAAAGGTGTCACTTCCATGGAAGCATGCCCAATGGATGGATGAGACACTTACATGAAAAAGGTGTCCATAAGTACCCACCTCTATAAAGGAGTTACTTCTATGGAGGCATGCCCAATGACACATTGCCTCCATGGATAGGACATTTACATGAAAAAGGGGCCATTGACACCAACATCCATAAAGTAGCCACTTCCATTGAGGCATGTTCAATGAGACCTTGCCTCCATGGATGAGACACTTATATGAAAAATAGTCCATTGACACCAACTTCCATAAAGTAGCCACTTCTATGGAGGCATGTCCAATGAGACATTACCTTCATGGATGAGACACTTGAAAAAAGGGTCCATTGGCATCCCACTTTCATGGAAGCATGTCATAGACTACCAAAGATTAATCTACCCCCCCGGAGGTGGTTCTCACAGAGAGTCAACCATCATAAAGAGGCCCTTATGAAGATGGCCTTCTGAAGGCGACCTCTTGTAGGCATGAATGTGGTAAGGCTTGGAGATCACGTGACTAGCCTACAAGACCCGCTAAAACTCGAGACTTACCCGACGAAGGAAGGAGGCACCCACTACCTCCACCGAAGGGGGCCTCCCACCTAGAGCTCACGAAGGCACTACTCACTTATAGAAGTAGCTCTTACGTACTCACAGAACAACGGAATGAGGGTCTCATTATTTGATTAGTCACGGAAGACCTCTGCCAGCTGGAGATATTTTGTATTGCAATAGTGGGGACCAGACCAAAAGGTCTATAAATAGCACTAATCCTTAGGCAACGAGAGGGGGAGGAGGAGCAAGGAGGAACGAGGAGGCTCCCTCAAGCGCCCCGACCTTAGTCTTTTAGTTTCCTGGTTCTCTTTATAAAAGGGGCGCTGGCGATTAGTCTCTCATTGACCGGGAGCTTAGTGTTAGCCTGGAATCTCCATCACTGTATCCATCTTTTCATCAATAAAAAATCTAATCCAGTCCCTCCTCCGTGTTGTGGATGTAGGCAATGCTGAACCACATATAGATCTTACTGTCCCTTTTATCTGATGATGCATACTAACTTTTAACCCCTGTTAACTCTTACATCACATTTCACATCAAACCATCATTTTTTTTTTACATATTTTGGTGACTTCACCGGGGATCTAAGGCTAATCACCTATTTAGTCTAACACAACAAAAAGAACCAGGAGCCCATTATTTTTAGTTCAATCTTTCTTTCTCCTCCAAGTCCCTCCAGAAGGAAGTTAGTGGTAGTCTAAAATAAAGCCCGATATCAGGCATTACTCCGCTCGGTGGCCTCTTAGAAACTGGCAAAAATGCCAAACAACAACGAGACTCTTGTTGGAGTTTGAGAGGGGATTATATAGTTTGCACCCCACCCCTCCGTCAAAATCCTCTTAGAGAGAGATAGAGAGAGAGAGAGAGAGAGAGAGAGAGTCATGCACAATCCTCCATCAAGCCCACTACAGGATGTACTCCGTTCGGTGGCCTCTGCGAAATTGGTAGAAATACCAGTAAACAAAGAGACTCCGGTTGGAGTCACCCATGAGAAGGGATCACCTGACCTGCAGATGTTTGAACTAAGTAACAAAGATTGCATGAGTCGAGTATTTGATCCTGAAGGACCCCTAAGCAACGAAACAACGATTACTAAAAGGGGTCTATTTGAGGAACAGGCTGCTGTAACAATCGTTTACAGTGCCATTTCTTGTATCGATGGACCAAAAGAGAGAGTACAGGACTCCCGAAGCACGACGGTCACCGATAACCGCATGTCAGATGGAGGCCTGTGTTTGGTTGCCCCAATACCCCTCCCGTCTCGGAGAAAGGCTGTGTGGAGGTGGATGAAAATATACTAAGGGTAAGATCCTATGGAAGCTACAGACCCATGGAGAACCTTGAGGTCGTGACCAAAAGAGATGAACAAAAGATGAGTAAAGGAAACCCAAAAGGAAAATGGGAGTGATCCCAGCTGCATGATCCAAACTGCATGCCCGGAAGGGGAGGATTTTTATAGTCTCGACCGCGGTGGTCGGAAAGTCCTCCCTTGGACAATTCGAGCCACAAAAAGAAGCTCAGAAGCATGATTGTCCAATAGGAAAAGCAAAGCAAAAAGGAACAAAGAAAGAAGAAAACTCCCAAAGAAAAGCACAATAGAACCTTGTTAGATATATGTTGTTTTGCAATTTGATGGTTAGCATATGCATTCATTTTCATCACATCATCGAGATTCAAAATTGCTTCTTTATATCTTGGAAATCATGTCTTCAAGTTGACTCTATCATGTTTTATCAAAACAACTTTTAGTTGATTTAATCTTGATTTCAAAAGTATTTTCTTTGACTAAAAAAAAAAAAAAAAAAAAAAATCTTTCGAACACTTTACAAAACTGTCTTTTTAAAGATTTTTATGTCAAACCTTCAGAAGTTCTAGAAATCAGTTTGTTTACATTGTCTGTTAGGGTCCGGCTAATCGAAGGGTGAATCGAGCTTAATCGAACCATTGTCTGTTCCATTTCCAGTAGGTGCAATTTATTGTTGGTCAGTCTGTTGGTCAAGGTTCGGTTAACCGAACTTGCTTCATACCCTGACCGAACACAATTTGGTTTAGAATCCAGAGAGTATGTATTTCTGTAGTTTTGTTCTATCGGTTTCAGTGTCGGTCAGCCTTCGGTCGACCAAACAAGTTCGGTGAACCAACAATATAACTGGTTCAAAAAATATGACCGTTGGAAATCTATTCGTTGAGTTCGGCTGACCGAACAAGTTCGGTGAACTAACAATATAACTGGTTCGAAAAATATGACCGTTGGAAATCTATCCGTTGAGTTCAGCTGACTGAACCCTAATTGTCGGCTGACCGACCATAGAGCTGTTTGAAGTATTTTTCTATAAAATGAACTTCTTCCTTGGTTTTTCTGTTGAGACTTTTGAAGACCTATCTTGGGGGTTTATTGAAGATCATTCAAACTTAGGATTGAAAACAACTCAAAGAAGCAAGAGGATCATCTTGGAAAGTCAAAGCTTGGTTTCGTTGGTTAAACATCTTAGTAAGCTTTGCTTTTCCCATATCATTAGTTCATGCTTGTTTAAATTATTGGAAAACTAATTTTAGCATGATAACTATGATATAATTGAATCCAATGCTTTCATTTTATCTTTGATCTAATTGTCTTGGATTCCTTGTCTTGATTCAAATCAAATTTGCCTTAAATTTCATAAATCATGCTTTGCTAAAATCTTTGATTTCTTTGATAGCATGACTCACCTATTTGGTTGAATCTCTAGCTAGTTGTTTTTCATTCCATGAACTCATAGGAAAACCTTTATGTTTTGAAAACAACTTTGCTCATGCATTACATGTCCTAAGATTTGAAACTTCAATTACAACTTGCATAACTTGACTAAATGATATCTTTACAAGTTGTTTATTTAAAGAACATGTGATTAGCATATTCACTTCAATCAAATCAGTGCTTTGAAATGCTTCAAGCATATACTCATTGAGCTTTTTTTTTAAACTTGATTGAAGTTTTCACACAAACACTTTGGGCATTCATCTTTGCATTTTATAGAGTGTTGTATGATTGAGATTTACATTTTCATATGAGCCTAATTAAGAGGCATAGTAACTTGAGCTTTAATTGTATCTCTTCTAGTGTTTGTAAATACTTCTTTGAGACACCCAATCTCTTGTAAAGGTTATTGCTTAGCCTTAGAAAAGCATAATGTAGAGGTTATTGCTTAGCCTAAGAAAAGCATAGTGAAAAGTGTTAGGGATTTTGTATATTGCAATTTGATGGATGCATTATCATTTTAATCATCATTTGAATTTTCACACATGCATTGATTTAGAATATGTTGAAATCTTGATTTACAGATGCATTATTTTTTAGACTTGTAGAACTATAGATTTATGCATGTTTTGTTTTTAATTTTGGATGCATTTAATTTGAAAAAGAAGTTTTATGAATCAAGCTAACCTGTTTTAAATCTTTCAAATCATTTTAGGTTTTTTATGTTTCATGATTTTAAAAGAACTTTTAGATTGATTTAAATCATTATTCCAAGCTTGATTTAATGGCCCAAAAGTCCCCTCAAAGAAATACTTTGAAATATGCATTTTTTGGGTTTTTGGTCCCTGGGCCCAGGTCGACCTGCAGTGTGCTCGGTCGACCGAGCCCATGGACTCGGTCGACCGCGCACACTGAGGGTCGACCGGGAAAAGAGCCGTTGGGGTTCTTTTTCAAACGGTCAGATTTTTGACCGTTAAGCCCAGGTCGACTGGGGTAGTGTGGGGGTCGACCGGGGACACGCCAGAACTCATTTTTTGAGTATAGAATGAGGTTCATTCCCTTGAAAAAGGGGTTGATCAAAGAAGATAAAAGAGCCTGTCTTGAGGTGTTTGGAGGCAAGAAAAAGGGGAATGAATTAAGAGAGACCAATGGGTCATTAGTAAAGCTAAAGCTTGGATTAATGAAGTTAAATCTCTAAGTAAGCTTTCTTTTTGTTAATCATATGTTTCATGCCTTGTTTAAATTATTGGTAAATGATTTTTAGAATGATAACTATGATGTGTTGAATCCATTCTTCATTTAATCTTTGATCTAAGTTGGATTGGATTTTTCACCCTTGATTTCAAACCAAGTTTGTTTTAAAACTTTATAAAACATGTTTTGTCAAATCCTTTGATTTCCTTTATAACATATTTCATTTACTTGGTTGAATCATATTGTTGTTTTCATTCATTTGAACCTTAGTTAAACTTTTGTTTTTGAAAACAACATTGCACATGCATCACATGTTTAGACATAATTAATTTCATACAACTTGTGAGCTTTTGATTTTAATATCATCAACAAGTTAGTATTTATACATGTGATTTGCGTTTCACTTCAATCAAATCTTTGTGTGCTTTAAACTTTAAAATGCATTAAGCATACATTAATTGAGCCTTCGTTTTAAACTTGATTGAATTTTTCACACACACACTTCATGAGCATTCATCTTAGCATTTCATAGAGTGTTGTGTAAGTTGAATTTAACTTTCTTATCCGCCTATTTTAGAGGCAATTAAATTGAGCATTAATTGTAATATCTTAAAGTGTTTGTGTAGACACTTATTTGAGAAATCATCTCTTGTAAATGTTATTGCTTAGCCTAGAAAAGCACATTGATAGGTTGTTGTTAAGCCTAGAAAAACAATATTGTTAGGTTATTGCTTAGCCTTGGAAAGCATATTGTAAAGGTTATTACTTAGCTTTTTGAAAAGCATAATAGTGGGAATCCGGTGGGGTGTTGGATCACAAGCCGGTAGTGGATGTAGGCATTGAGGCCGAACCACTATAAATCCTTGTGTAGTGGTGTTTTCTTTGTTGTGATTGTTTTGTTTAAGCTTCCGCATATTGTATGTTAATCATCACATGTGATTAGTTGATTGTTAAGAAATTAAAATTGGCCATAATTAGTCATTAAGTGTAGATCACCCTATTTACCCCCCCACTCTAGGGTAAGGATCCCGGACTTTCAAAAAGGTTATTGCTTAGTCTTAGAAAAGCATTGTGTAAAGGTTATTGCTAAGCCTTGTTAAAAAGCGTAGATAGTGGAAATCCGGTGTTGGTTCACAAGCCGGTAGTGGATGAGGCATTGAGGCCGAACCACAATAAATCTCTGTATAATGGTGGTTGAGTTGTGGTGATTATTCTTGTTATCTTCCACACTTAGTTTTATAATAATCACAAGTGACTAATTAATTAAAGAGATTAAAATTGGACATAATTGTTCACGGATTATAAGCTCACCCTATTCACCCCCCTTAGGTTTAGGATCCCGGACTTTCAAGCCTATCGTACTACCCACTAGGTGGTCTACCAAAAGGGGATGTCGGGCCCTACAAGGACTGCAGGCTCATTAGGGGTTCCCGGTGAGGAAAAAATATTCAAAATGAAGAGATAGGAACCCAGAAAAGGATTGGAAAAGGATTTCTACACACCACCCTGGCCACAACCGCTTTTGTCAGAAAATGTCTCTATGGTCCCGGCTGAAGCAAGAAAATGGTCCCTCTCTGGCAGACCCTTCTAAACGCTTGGGGAAGCTCAGAAAGAGCGTAGAAAGGACAACCATTCAAACCATGATGGATGGGGAAAAAAGTACTCAGAAGAACAAACTCGGCCACGTCGTCCCCCGGCGACGACAGAGGTCCCGTTAATGGCGCAATAACTAGTGGATGAAAGGTTTGGAAGATATCATCTCCTGGTACCTCCAAGACCGGGAAGGCACGCTTCCCCGCTCCCCTTATGAGGGGGAAGAGCAGTTGCCCCCGTGAAAGAAAAGATTGAGAACTCAAAGAAGCCTAATAATGTGAAAAAGAGCCTATCCGCCTCACCAGATTCTGGAGTGGGCCCAAAGGTGGATAGGTCTAGAGACTTTCTCCAAGACCGTCTTAAAGGAGAGGATGGGCATATCATAACATTAATGATTAACCTCACTAAAAGAAAAGAAGCAAAACAATGCAAGGGGCATGGCTCCGTGGAGGCAGGTACATGGAGGTGTGATATGACCCCATTTTCGAAGTCCTACGCTATACCAACTCCCATGGCAGAAATAAGCGAAAAAGGGGATGAGTCGATGGGTTATCTCCAAGACCACTTTCAAGATTATGAAGAGCAAGAGCTAGGCAAAAAGTCTCAAAGTGTAAGTGAGACTTCTTCTCTTATAACAAGAAAACCAAGCATCGATCAAGACACTATGA
The DNA here is from genome assembly GCA_003546025.1 of Camphora micrantha. NCBI lineage: Eukaryota > Viridiplantae > Streptophyta > Magnoliopsida > Laurales > Lauraceae > Camphora > Camphora micrantha. Next base: position 48,869,673 of record QPKB01000006.1, read on the forward strand.
CCTCCTCAGAATCCTGCATCGTCATGTTATTAATGACTAATGCAACAGTGGAAGAATACGTGCTGAAGGATTACCTCCAGGTGTGTTTGAGAAGGCAAGATGAACAGATCTTGGCTTTAGCGAAGATGGTCTTTGAAATGAAGGACAAGATAAATACAATCATGGAAGAGGCATGCTTGAAAAAAGAATTGGCGAGGTCTGTCGATAAAGGAGGTGGCGGACCAGAAGAGACTTGCCTTAAAGAAGAACATAACAAACTGCAGGATCCAAGAGCCAGTAGAGTAAAAAAGTATTAGGTTGTGGAGAGACGGCACTAATCCATCTCTTGGGATGAAGGAGAAGGGAAACCTCGAGCACCAGAGATGGAACCCCAAATCAATGGAGTAGGAGGTCACCATCCAACCTTGGGCAAACCTTGTCCTGGAAAGGAGAGACAAGTACCACTCCCCGAAACTTCCAGGAAACCGGATATACCTACCTTTGATGGGATGGGTTCAACTGCACTTCACATGTGGCGCTTCTCCATAAAAACAAAGGAGTTGATAGACAATGACCCACAAAGGATAGTCTTGTTTGAAAATAGTCTAGTCGGAGATGCTTCCAAGTGGTTTCAGGAGTTGCCCAGTGCCTCCATCCATAGCTTCGATGACCAACAAACGATGTTCATTCAACCATTCCAAACGGAGGCATCCCCTGTGACAACCATGGTTCAGATGGAAATGAGTCAAGGAGAAGACGAGCCCTTAAAACGCTATGTAAGTTGATGGCGTAACCTTTTCATACGATATTGTGAAGCGAACCTCTGGATCATGTTAGATGCCTGTCTACAAAATGCTAGGAAGTCCCTGCAAAGATGAGAAATAGGAAAGAGGCGTCGGCGTTCCCCTTCCCCCAACAGGGAAGGAAGCAAAGGACCCCAGCTTCTATAAACCAAATACGAAATGAAAAAAAAGACCCTATTTACTCAGATTATTAGAAACTATGATTTCAAAATGAAGGAAATGGAAATTATGTATAAAAAACTGTTAAACTGTGGAAAGATCCGGCCCTAGGTATCCAGGCGAACAAAGGAGATAGGCCGAGTGGACGATTCGCGGTATTGTCACTACCATCAAATCGTCAACCACCCTACCAATGAATGTTACACATTAAGGGTTACCATCCAGGATTTACTTGATAATGGAACCTTGACATTCGAAGGAGAACAACATGCGCAAAAGGTTGGCACTGGCACCATTGAGATGGAACGGGTCCTGATACCCTTCCAAAGCAGCATGACCTTATCAGGGGACCTTCTTGAGATGACTGGCAAGGTGACTAGCGACAGAGACAGGGCACCATGCCCTGAATATATATATATATATATAAGAACTCATCGGGGATTGTTTCGAGAGAGCTTGGGGGCAAGCATGAAAATTGGGTCACCTAAATGATTAGAGTAGGGAAGTGACCCAACCCTTCTCATAGAACATGGTGGCGATTGATAAGATGACCTCAAGCAGAAGATTCCAAAAGACATATAGGGAAGCAACAAGTTTATATTTGTTGGCGATGGATCCCCCAAAATCATGTGGCCCTGGGACCCACTACTGACGGGAACCAAATCAATGGAAAATGTCTGGCCCTACCGACCTTTCTCAATGCTTCACAAACACAAATGAAGGGCTAATGATGCAAGAGTGGTCTGCGAATGTCAAGCCATATCGGGGGATAAACTACCTTCCAGATATGCATTCCTCTTGACTCTTGCATACTTAGATTAATTTTATATTTACCTATCCTTAAGGATTCCTCATATTGTTTCCTAATATATATATATATATATATATATGATTTTGGTGAACACTCACACTTCTTGAAAATGCGCTGGGACATTATGAGTCCCCTAAATATCAACATCTAAATAGGCAAATTTGGTCAAAATAAACTTTCGTTTAGTTATAGTAATATATTCATCTGCCCTTGCATCACTTACTATTTTGCATATTTCTTAAAAAGAACTTTTCAAAGAATAGTTAAAAGCCCTTTGATTAATGAATCTACATAGTTATGACTGATCGATTTTTGATACCTCCTATAATCCATTTATAGCGAAGTACAAAGTTCTTCTTTCATTAAAAAAAAAAAAAAGAAACCTCATTTGGTTTCACTACACAACCTCATAACAAATCAATCACAATGATGTATCATATGCAAGATTAGCATACATGACCAAGTAAATTTTTTTTTTTCATATAGTTGAAACATACCCTTCGAATTTTTTAGGATTTTCATGAGTTCTTCCTTTCATTTGTGAGGTACAAAATAATGGAAGATGGATCTTTAAGAGAAATGAAATATTTCTTTTAAGGAAACCTCCCCGCCCAATATTTATTAAAGACTTATCGAATACGGAGAGAGAAATGCAACCTCATCACCAGCTCAAATAATTAGGTCCATTTGAGAGGTTTAAATGAACTCAATTCTTGTGTGCGGTTTTTTTTTTTTTTGGGGGGGGGGGAATCAAAAATGTCATTATAGACCATCAAAAGACTTAGGACCATCAAAAGACTTAGGGCTCCGTGAAGGTGTACAAGGCTTTCTTTAGCTTGATACATGATCACTACTCATTTGGTATCAAAGTTGTGGGAAACGCCACAACTTGGGAGTTAAAAAGATCATGCAAAGAACATCAACCTGATTTTGTATTCATTTTAGAAACAAAAATACCCCAAAAGGAGATCGATAAATTATTCAGGAAGCTGAATTTTACAAAAAAAAAAGAGAAGTGGTCTAAGCCAATGGCACTGCCGGTTTGTAGGTGTTTTGGCACTCCTATGGAAGGACTCCGTCAAATTAAATGTTATTCGTAAAGGCAGATGGTTCATCCACTGCAAAATTACTAATGAAGCTGATTTTTTGTTCGCTACTTTTATCCAAGGACCCCCCATATCCTCTGGTAAAATGCAATTTTTGGAATACCACGAATGAAATTGGTGAACAAATGGCGGGACCTTGGATGATGATAGGAGACTTTAATGAAATTTTGAATAGCCATGAAAAATGGGGGCAAAAAATTTAATACCCGAAATGCCAAATATGCCATAGTGTTTATGAAAAAAAAAAAAAAAAAAATCTAAAATTGTAGACATCAGCTCGGTTGGCCCAGCTTTCACTTGGTCCAACAAAGGAAAGGCCTAGCACACGTGAAGGAAAGACTTGACAAAGCCATTACGAATCTTGAATAGCGAAATTTGTTCCCATAGGGAACCTTCTTCGTGCTTGCTGCCGGTGGCTCCGACCATGCTCCTATCCTTTTTCTTGGAAAGCCTAAGTCTCCATCGCTTCCTAGGATCTTCAGATTCACTCCATGTGGCCAAGGGACAAGAGCTACGAGGAAATCATCCTTAATAGATGGGCCAAACCCAATAGGGTTAATGGAAAAAATATTGACCGCATCCTTTATCTCCTTGGAAGGGATCTTACCAGATAGAATAAACTTAGTTTCAGGAAAGTTGATGAAGTTATTGATGAAACTAGACTTCAGATTGAGAGTAAGATTCTAATCTTGCCTCAGTGGAAATTAAAATTAAGCTCAACGAAAAGCTTGATGAGTACATATGTAGGGAAGAGGGATTATGGAAACAAAAATCTAAGGAGCTTTGGTTTAAGGAAGGGGATAAGAACACAAAGTTTTTCCACTCAAGTATGATTAATAGGAGGAAAAAAATAATTGAATTGCAAAAATAAAAGTAATAACGGTTATTGGATGGATGGTGGAGAAGAAATTGGAGAGACTTCTTGTGATTGCCTAAGACAAACTGTGACTTCTTTTGGCCCTAGAGACCTTAGTGAAATAAAAAACATGGTTTCCAATTTGATTACACCGGAAGAGAACCAAGACCTCATAGCTGTTCCCTCAGAAGAGGAGGTCAAGAAAGCTGTGTTTCAAATAGGATCCCTCAAAGCCTCGGGCCTTGATGGTTACCCGACAAACTCTATCAACATATGTGGGACTTGATTGAGTTGGATATCATAGCCCCAGTGCAAGACCTCTTTAAAAAAAAGTACTGTAGCACAAAAAAAGTCTTGCCTTTCAAAAAGATTAAGCAAAGAGCTAATCCAAAGTATTTTTCTATTGGGAGTTCTGGACCATGGAAATCATGCTTAGATTCATGTTTAAATCAATTCAAAAGTGTTTTTCAGAACATGAACCTATTTATGCCAAAGAGGATTTACAAATCTATGATCCAAAGGCTAGCATGATTCGAAAATCTTCTCTTCAAAAACTTAATGCGTCCAATTTAAAATCCAAAACATGCATGTAACATAAGTCCTAAAAGTTTTAAGACAATGCATGTGAAAATCAAGATTTCAAGTTTTTTCAAAATCAATGCTCATGTAAAAATTCGAATGATGCTAAAATGATAATGCATCCATCAAATTGCAACACACAAAATCCCTAACACAAGTATGATATTGGCATTTTTATGATAATAAGATGGGTGCTAAATAAAGAGCAGGGTATCATTTCTAATCAATGCAATTTTAACAACAAAAGATGGTTCCCCACAAGCTAAGTTAATAATACTGAATTATTTCACTTAATGATCAGTATACACATAACCTAAAACCTTATGAAAGATATTGCTTAGGATTGGTAAGACTTGGAATGAAGATGACTAAATTTGAATCTTGAATGCAAGAGATGAGGGGATGGAGGTTAATAATGAGAAAAATAGATTTTTTATTTTTTAAGTACTTCTTTGTACATATTGAACTGTGGAACCTTCATCTCGAACACGTACCGTTTCACTCTATAGCAAGAGTTTCGGCGTCCCTAATAAGTTGAGCTACAATTCGGGATGCTCTTTTAGATTTAGATTTTACTATTTAAGCATTAAAAAAAATCTTATAGTGCAAGTTACTATATCGTTCACATATATAACTGCTTCCAACTACAAATCATGGTTTGGTATCTATGATCCCAAATCATTACAGTTAGGAATACAATTAATGATATATGTATAGAAATAAGGCGATGTAAAGCAACCAAGTAGGGATGTGGAAGAGAGTTAGGTTGGCATAGGTGCTGGCTTGGGGTTGTCCAAGAGCTACCTTCAACATATGCGGACAAGGCTCTTGGTGGACCAAAGCCCGTGGAGGTCACCACCTTGGACCTTAAGTAGCCCTCACGGAACAGGCAGATCTAGGGTCGAGCCGTATGGGTTAAAAATTCTTTTTTTTTTTAGCCATTTTCTACCTAGTGTATTGAGTTTTATCTAAAGGTTAACAATCATTTATCTTAGCTTGAGTTTGTCACTGAAAAGCAACAAGCTACTTGGCAGTTGATGGAAATTCACTTTAGTATAACTTGATTTTTTGTGATGGCTAGACAAATATTTACCACCCAAGATAAGATAATTTGTTGGTATTGGTGAATCTTGTCATTTAATTCATTAATTTTAGGGACTTTATAGAATGCATTGTGTACTGAATAAATAATTACCTAAGTAGAAAATGGGTCCTATATAAACATTAGACCCAATAGCAAAAGAAAAAATAAATTTATGCCAAAGAAAACCCCCAAAAGAATCATGCTAGAATACTGCTTAAACAACCTGCTTAGATTCCACAAAAAATCAACGTGATTTCTTTCAATGGTAAATAAATCCACATACACAACAATTGTGTGCAAACAACGCAATCTTAAAGAGAAAGAAAAGAAAAGAAAAGAAAAGAAAAGAAAAGAAAAGAAGAAAAAAAAAAAAAAAAACCCAAAACAAACACACTCACAAAAAGAGAATTACATAAGGATCATGCAAGACTAATTTATATTAAATCAGAGAGGAATCACTTGAAAACCAAGAAATAATCATATGAGCAGATTAACTTAAGATTCATTTAAGGACCTGCACAAAATTACAGACGAAACACGCTCGATTAAACCAACCAATCAACGTGATTTCTTTCAATGGTAAATAAATCCACATACACAACAATTGTGTGCAAACAAGGCAATCTTAAAGAGGAAAAAAAAAAAAAAAAAAAAAAAAAAAACTCACAAAAAGAGAATTACATAAGGATCATGTGAGACTAATTTATATTAAATCAGAGAGGAATCACTAGAAAACCAAGAAATAATCATATGAGAAGATTAACTTAAGATTCATTTAAGGACATGCATAAAATTACAGACGAAACATGCTCGATTAAACCAACCAATATGTTCAAAATTAATCCACTTATATCAAGAAAATGAGGGGCTTCCAAGCCTGACCCTTGACCTTAAAGAAAAAAAAAAAACTCGCTATTTTAAACCAACCAATATGTTCAAAATTAATCCACTTATATCAAGAAAATGAGGGGCTTCCAAGCCTGACCCTTGACCTTAAAGAAAAAAAAAAAACTCGCTATTTTACATGCTTTTTGAGGGCCCGAGCATCCCCGATACCCTCCTTTATATCTACTTGATAATGGAAGCCCTAGTCTTAATTAAATCTTGTAAAATATACATCCCTTTCCAATTTCTTATGACTTAAGCTAGCTCATTCCCTATTGGGATTGGACCCTAATTTCAATACAAAGTAACAATTATCACCTCAACTTTTTCTTCGTTTTTATTGGGTCAAGTATGATGTTGGCATTTTTATCATAATAAGATGGGTGCCAAATCAAGAACTGGGAAATATTTTCTAATCATTGCGATTGTCACAACCACAAGATGGTTCCCTACAAGATAAGTTAAGAATAGTGAATTATTTCCACTAATCGTCACTATATTCATAATCTAAGATCTTAGAAAAGATATAGTGTAGGAATGGTAAGGCTTGGAATAAAGATGACTGAATTTGAATTTTAAATCCAAGCGATGAGGGTATGGATGTTTATAATGAGGAAAAAAGAATTTTTTTTTTATTTTTAATTTTTTTTTTTGTACATAATGAACCATGGAACCTACATATTGAACGCGCACCTTTTCACTCTACTACATGACTTTCGGTGTCCCTACAAGTTGAGCTACATCCCGGGATGATCTTTTAGATATTGAGCACTAGAAAAAAAAAATAAAAAAAAAATCTGATAATGCAAGTTACAGTATCGTACTCATAACTGCTTCCAAATACAAATCATGGTTTGGAATCTTTGACCCCAATTCATTACTGTTGGGAATACAATTAATTATATATGTATAGAAATTAGGCGAGAGGCTCATGGTGGGCCAAAGCGATTGGAGGACACCACCTTGGACCTCAAGCAGCCCTTGCGGTATAGGCAGGGGTCGAGTTGTTGGGGTTGAGATTTCTTTTTTTAAAATTTAGCTATTTTTCTGCCTATGGTCTTGAGTGAAAGTCCAAGATTCAAACCCTGGGGGTGAATAGGGTGAGCTAAAAAATCCAGTCCAATTTTAATTTTCTAATACCAATTATGCTTAACTACAAGAGAAGTTTCTACGTCATTAAAAAAAAAGCTAAGAAACTATGTAATCATCTAAATTTGGCATTGATAAAGAAACATTAAGCATATGAGTAGGCCTGTCAATGGGACGGGATGAAACGGGTAAAAAGCCCGGCCCGGCCCGTCCCAAGCCCTAAAATACAGGGCTTTAAAAAAAAATTTGAACCCAGTGGGCTGGGTTTGGACAATACATTTTAAAGCCCGGCCAAAATGGGACTGGGACTGGGCAAAGGATGCCCAACCCGTTCAGGCCCGGCCCGTCCCAAGCTCTAAAATATAGGGCTTTTAAAAAAATTTGAGCCTAGTAGGCTGGGTTTGGACAATACATTTCTGTTCATTTCTTTTTTAAATTACTTGACTCATATAGGAAAATAGGATACTCATTTTCATTCATTTTAATGATTTTTTGATTTTCTACTTTCACCGTCCAAAAAAAATAAAGAAGTTTTTAACTGATCCTACATTACTTTGACTTGACTCATATATGATACTCATTCATTTCTTGACTCGTATAGCCTATATGATACTCATTTAATTCTATTGATTTTTTGATTTCTACTGTCACCGGCAAAAAAAAAAAAAGTTTCAACTTCGTCATGTTGCTTGTTGCATTGCATTGCTGGTCCCAAGCCCGAAAAAAAGGAGGAGGGTTTAAAGTCCGATTCACACTGGGTGTCTGGTGACAGCAGGAATAATTAGAGAATGTTTTGCTTCTGTCTAGGATCGGGCTAAGCCCAAGCCCGGCCCTGTCCCAGCCGGGGCCCGTACGTGACGGGATTTGATGTAGGCCAGTTCAATTTAGGGCCGGGATTGGACAACACCTGACAGGCCCGTTCTATTTTCGGGACGGAATTGAACAACCTAAGCCCAGGCCCGGCCCGTCCCATTGACAGGCCTACATATGAGCACTATCCACACATTAAAAGATCAACCACCATAACAAACAAATTTATAATGGTTCGGCCAATCATGCCTACATCTACTCCCGGTTTTCCTACCTGATTTTCCACTATTTCAACTTGAGGTTTAGGCTCTCTTCTAACCTTAAAACCACATATGTTTTTCAAAGGCTTAGCATTAACCTTTACAATAACTTATGCGTTTCTAAGGCTTAGCAATAACCTTTACAACAAGATATTTTTATCTCAATTGTTTATGCCTTAGTATCATAGTATGCATATATGCACAAGATGAGATGCAATTAAGTACATATTGGTGCCTCTTAACATAGGCTGATAATAAAAGTGAAACCAATCGAAGACATATGCATGATAAATGCAAAGATCTATAAAAGATCCATATGCTTGAAACCCTCTATCTCTTTTTGAAATTGAATGCTCATAAATGATACAAAAGTAAAAGCCATAAATGAGAGATAGAGTGATTAAATGATGCACGCATGTTTTGAAACGATAAAAAAACTAGTTTTAGAAAATGTAACTTAAATCTAGCAAGTTTGTTCAAGATACTAATTTAATAACATGTGTAGAACTACTCAAATGTTGAAGTCAAATTAATAATCATGTTTAAAATCAAAGCACATTAAACAAACAACATTTGAACACTTTGAACACTAAACCATGCCATTTAATGAAAACAAAGTTTTAAAGACAAGCATGAATTAATTTGAGATAGAGGGAGCAAACCCATTTGAAGAATCAAAGGTTGAAATCATTGATTTTCCATCCTAGCCTTCCTTTAGCCTAGTATGGATGCCCCACCTTCCTTGGCCCTCACAAATCTCAAAACATGTTGGCACAAAATCCCAAGGAATGGCTAAATTTATAGTAAAAAGGGGTTGCAACAGCTCTTTGGGCGGCTAGCCGCCTTGACAGGTAGACTAGTCGACCTCCAACGGTCATATAGTTGAAAACTTTTGACAGGTGGACAGTCGTCGCCGACTGGTGATCGCTTGGTGACCGCCAGGTGATCGCCTTCTGTAATTCAGCAAAAATTGCTTGTTGAAATTGTGACCACCTGGTGACCGCCCAAAGGTCGGTTAGCCGACTTCTGGGGATTTTTTCTGATTTGAAAATGGTTTTCTAAGTGGGTTTTTTGGCCATTAAAAGCTATACTTGAATAGAGACTAACATGTTTAATTTGGAGTTTTAAAATGTAATACAAAACATATTTATGCATGAATTTCAAAAATTCATTTTATAAAACTTTTGAAACTAATTTGAAAAGATTAAATCATGCATAAGGATCAAGTCATGAATATTCCAATATTAAAAAGTATGAGTGCATGAGAGATCAAGCTATTTAAAGTGAATGCATCAAATCAAATTGCAACAAATGAAAACCCTAACATTGAGTTTATCCAAAGATGATAAATCATTTATCCTTGCTTGAGTTTGTCACTGAAAAGCAACAAGGAAATCCACTTTACTATAACTTGATTTTTGGTGACGGCTAGACAAATATTTATCACCCAAGATAAGATAATTTGCTGGTATTGGTGAATCTGTTTCATTTAATTCATTAATTTTAGGGGCTTTATAGAATGCATTGCGTACTCAATAACTAATTACCTAAGAAGAAACTGGGTCTTATATAAAGAAGGAAGAGAAAGTTGTCACGCAGACAACAATTGTGTCCAAAGAAGCCAATGCAAAAAAGAGAAAAAAAAAAGGAAAAGACAAAAAAAGAAGTGAATCACATAAAGAGCATGCAAGACTTATTTATATAAAATCAGATAGGAGTCACGTTAAACTGAAAAAATAAAAGAAAAAAATAATCATGTGAAAAAATTAACTTAAGATTCATAAAAGTACATGAATAAAATCACATACAAAACATGCTCGAATAATACAAAAAATATGCTTAAAATTAATCCACATATATTGAGAAAATGAGGGGGCTAGATGAGCCTTGTATTGTCAAAGGCTGGCCAAAGAGCTAAAAAGAAATTTGCCATTTTACAGGCTTTATTTAGGGCCCGAGCATCCCCGATACCTTCCTTTATATCTACTTGAGAATGGAAACCCTAGTCTTAAACCTTATAAAATATGCATTCCTTTCCTTTTTTCTATTACGTAAGCTCATTCTTTATTGGGATAGGACCCTAGTTGCAAGAAGAAGTAAGAATTATCACCCTAACTATTTCTTCATTTTTATTGGCTCATTTATGATATTGTCAATTTTATCATGAGAACATGGGTACGGTGCTCAATCAAGAGCTGGGGATCTTTTGTAATGAATCCAATTTTAACAAGCATAAGATGGTTCACGACAAGATAATCTAAGAATAGTGAATTATTTCACTTAATGATCGCTGTATACATAACTTAAAGGCTTAGGGAAGATATTGCATAGGATTGGTAAGGCTTGAAATAAAAGAATCTGAATTTTGAATGCAAGAGATGAGGGGATGGAGGTTTATAATGAAAAAAAAAAAGATTTTTTATTTTTCAAGAATCTTTTTTATGAACTGTGGAACCTACGACTCGAACACGTACCATTTCACTTTACAACAGGAGTTTCAGTGTCCCTAGCAAGTTGAGCTACAACCCGGGACGCACTTTTAGATATTGATTTTATTATTTAAGCGTTAGAAAAAAAACTCTTATAATGCAAGTAACTACATCGTATTCCTAATTGCTTCCAAATACAAATCATAAATTGGAATCTATGATCCCAAATCATTACTGCTTGGAATCCAATTAATGATATATGTTTGGAAATAAGGCAACGTAAAGCAACTGATTAGGGTTGTGGAAGAGAGTTAGGCTGGTAAAGGCCCTGGCTTGGGGCAGTCTAAGCCCTACTTCAACATATGCGGACGAGACATCTCTTGGTGGGCCAAAGCCCTTGGAAGACAACACCTTGGACCTTAAGCAGCACTCGCAGGGTAGTCAGAGCTAGGGTCGAGCCGTATCGGTTAAAAAGTATTTTTTTAATAAAATATTTAGCCATTTTTCTACCTAGGGTCTTGAGTTTTATCCAAAGGCTAAAAATTTTATATCGAAGCTCAAGTTTGGCACTGAAAAGCAACAAGTGACTGGACATTTGAAGGAAATTTAATTTAATATAATTTGATTTTTTGTGATGGCTGCTTGAGTTTGTCAATGATAAGAAACAAGTAACTTGACGGTTGATGGAAATTCAATTTACTATAACTTGATTTTTGGTGATGGCTAGACAGTTATTTATTATCCAAAATATGATAGTTTATTGGTATTGATAAATCCTGTCTTTTAATTCATTAATATTAGGGACTTTATAGAATGCATTGTTTACTCAATAACTAATTACCTAAGAAGCAAATAGATTCTATATAAAAAAAGAATTGATAGTCATCCCCTAATTTTCTCTAGAGAGTCCCATTTGGATTATGTATACTTTATTTTGCAGGTTGTAGCCCTTCTATGAGGTGCGCCACCGAAGTTGAATATAAATAGGAGGCTAAACACTAGACCCAATATTGCAAAAGCAAAGTGATCTTTTGCCATAGAAAACCCCCAAAAGAATCACGCGAGAATCCTAGTTAAACAACCCACTTGCATTCTGTCAAAAATCGAATTGATTTCTTTGATGGTAAATAATGGAAGTCCAAGAAACCCGGGGGGGGGGGGTGTTCAAAAACCTAGACCAACTGTAATCATCTATTGTCAATTATGCTTTAGAAGTTAATTAACTTGACTACAAGAGAAGTTTCTAAGAATGAGTAAAGAAACTATGTAATCATTCAACATTTACATTAATAAAGAAACATTAATCATATGAGCATCATCCGTCAATTAAAAGATCAATCACCATAACAACCAAATTTATAATGGTTTGGCAAATCATGCCTACATCAACTCCCGATTTTCCTACTGGATTTTCCACTATTTCAACTAGAGGTTTTGGCTAACATCTAACCTTACAACCACATATGCTTTTCAAATAGGCTAAGAATTAACCTTTGCAACCACATGTGCTTTTCTAAGGCTTAGCAATAACCTTTACAACAACATATTTTTATCTCAATTGTTTATGCCTAAGTATGCACAAGATGAGATGCAATTAAGTACATATTGATGCCTATTAACAATGGTTGATAATAAAAGTGAAAACCAATCTAAGACATATGCATGATGAATGCAAAGATCTATAGAAGATGCATATGCTTGAAACCCCCTAGCTCTTTTTGAAATTAAGTGCTCATAAATGATACAAAGATAAAAGCCATAAATGAGAGATAAAGTGTGTTAACTCTAAAAATGTCACTTTGCCTTTTCGTACGCTTTCAACAGCAAGAAGCTACATTAAGCCGCATCATACCACAAACAGGCAATGCTACTTCAGGCATCAAATCTTGTCAAAATCAAATAAAAATTGCAAGATCCTTCAAAACAGCTAAAAGAAGAGTACACATGAAGTTTCGGGCCATCTCGACACCATTTGGCTTAACTTCACTCTTCCAGCAGTTGAATAGGAGCTCCTGGCGGCAGTGAAGCTGGAGACCCTGATTTACAAAATAGAGCACATAGTTGGCCTTAAAATGCGACTAGAAAGCTCCACATCAAATTCGAGGCCATTCCAACATCGTTTGGCCCAAAAAGGAAACAGCCGCGACAAAGTTAGCTCTTTCGGCGGTGATAGCGTCGAAGACATCAAATCTTCGATCAGAGCCTCTGGATGGTTTCAAAATAGTTCCAAAAGGCTCTATGTCAAGTTTCAGATCGAGCCAACAACGTTTGGCCCTACATCAATCCTCAAGTAGTAAAATCAAGCCTTCTGACGACGAGAACCACCGAGGCCATCACTCATCAAACAGAGCACATGAGTGACATCAAATACTTCCAGAGGGCTACATGTCAAGTTTCAGGTCATTTCTACAATATTTGACCGGACTTTGACTCCCGAAAACAAAATCAAGCCTTCCGGTGGCGAAGCCCCTCGGGACCATGATTTCCAAATTGGAGCTAATGGATCATCTTAAAATGACTCCAATAGGCTCCCTGTCAAATTTCAAGTCAATCGGACATAGGTTGACTGTACATCAAAACGCGACATCTTCCTCACGACAAAATCAAGTCTACTTGTGACAGGACCCCACACAGCTTCAAAACTCAAACGAAAGCCTGTGGTTGGTCTTATTTATGGATAAAGAGACTTTACCTCAAATTTCAGGTCATTCTGACGTTGTTTGACCTAGTTTCGACTTCTGACGGCAAATCAGCAACTCTACGCGACAAAGTCTTCGGCTTTCTCGGAAAATTAGAAACTTTGCCCTCTGATCTACACGGCTTGTCCTTAAGTTTTTTGCAGGAAAATCAGGCCAATATATGCGCAAAAATGTTAAGAAAAATACCGAAGAAGAAAGAAGCAGAAAAAATCGAAAAACGGCCGAAAGTCGGCGACCAAAAGGGGTAGTAAAAAATCCCCATGGTCACTGGATTTTCGCCGAAAACCCATTATTTGGGTCCTTTTCACGTTTTGAAATGTTTGGCTCATGTGGTTTTCCAAAAATCTGATTCTCGGGGCACTGAGTCCGTCGATCTTCATCAGCATCACGGATCCACCGTCAAAATCATGGGATCGTTATCGAACGCTTCGAAATTGCCAACCGACCTACCAGAAAAGCACACTTTCTGCCCGATCGATCGAGAAATTGACATGACAGATGGTACCGGCCCACTAGTAGCAATTAATGTTTGAAGTTACATGATCATCCGACATCAAGTGGCATGAAAATCCATCGAGGATCAAGCCTCCTACATCGTGAGAAGAATTCCAAAAGACGCGGTGTGACCAGCAACTCTTCAAATGCCTTGGCGACTACTTAATGCAGTTAATGACCCGTTTTATGACAAGTTAATGCAGTCATTTACTCATTATTTTGGACGGCCGAATCAGAAGCCAAGAAACGGGAGTTACAAGTCAAGTGCAGCTGTGGCATTAAACCATGAAACTCCTCCCATCATGGAGCTTAAAGGCAATTAAAAGCCATTTATTCTCCAAGGGCCAATCAAAAGCCAAGAAAAATGAGTTACAAAATAATGAATTAAAAAATTGTAACTCCTCCCATAATGGAGCTTTAATGCATTAAGAGCTCATAAACTCTCCTCATGGCTACCAAAAGCCTATAAAAGGAGGCCATTTCCACCATTTCAGGATCCTGAAAATCGATCGAAAAAATCACCGAAAAATCCATACACAAGAGAAAAATCTGCAAAAGTTGCTACAACAACCTCTCCTCCATTGAAGAAGTTCTGCAGTGACCACCGCTATAAGGTGACCAAAGTCCCTTAGGGGGTCACCCTCCCCAAGGCCTTCTCCTTCTGTCTCCATGGCTTAGACGTGGCTTTTCAGCCTGTCTACTTAGCTTTCTATTGGATATAGGACATCCTTTTGGTCTTTATCCTCTAAAAATCTAAGGTTTAAGCCGAGCCAAGCGAATCAAGAGCATCCTCTGTTCTCATCTGAAGGATGATGGCGAAGTCCACACACGACTTGCGACCATTAATCTAAACGAGTCTCCACAATCTCCTGAGAAGTTTGATACCATTTCTTGCTTTTCATTGTAGTTTGTATTTTTTAAAGAGACATAAAAGAAATCACAACTCTTGTCTTTCCTTTTCAATAAGAATTGTAAATCGCCTTTCACGACAAAAATCGCCTTTTACGGCAAAAATCACTTTTCACAGCAAAATAAATGAAAACCTCCTTTCACGACATTCAAAACAAACCATGTCTCTTTTCTTAAACATATGTGCAATGAGAAACTAGAAAAAAGTTGATTTCCTTTTCTACTTATGAATGTGGATTTACGGACCGCCACCCGTCAAATCCAAGTAGAGTAGAAAATTTGGCATACCTGTACACAAAAAAGTTGATGTTCGCTTTGTCTCCGGTCATGAAAGAGTTGGACCCCACGGACTCTTACGTTCGCTAACCTTGGTAGTCAGAGTGATTAAATGATGTACACATGTTTTGAAATGATGAACAAACTAGTTTTAGAAAGTGTAACTAAATTACGCCATTTAATGAAAACAAGGTTTTAAAGACACGCATGAATTAATTTGAGATAAGGGGAGCAAACCCATTTGAAGAATCAAAAGTTGAAATCATTGATCTGCCCTCCTAGCCTCCCTTTAGCCTAGCATGGATGTCCCACCTTCCTTGGCCCTCAAAAATCTTAAAAGTGTTGGCTTAAATCCCAAGGAAATATTCATTTTTATAGTAAAAAGGTGTCCAACGGCTCTCTGGTCGATTAACCAAATTTTTGGGTTTGGTTAACCGGACTTAATTGTCATATTCCAACGGTCATAAAATTTGAATTTGACTGACCGAACTTCCTCATGTCGGTTAACCGAATCGATGTCGGTTAACCGACAGCTGACCGATAGCTGACCGAACTTCCAGGTTTTAACATTTCTCACATTCTGGAATAGAAACCAAGAGCTGACCGAACTGGAGGTCCGTTAAACAAACTTTCCTTGAGAAAAAGTTGTGCAAAAAATTTCATGAAGGGAAAGTTGGCCATGGAGAACTAGGCTTGAAAAGAGGCTAGCATGTTTGAAAATGAGTTTTAAAATGCGACTCAAAACATCTTTATGCATGAAATTTCAAAATACTATTGATGCTAACATGAAAAACTTAAAATGCATGAAGATTCCAATATAAAGAAGTATGAGTGTATGAGAGATGAAGCAATTTAAAATGAATGCATCCAATCAAATTGCAAACAAATGAAAACCCAAACAAGCAATTCCACGGAGACAACAATTGTGTGCATACAAGTAGATGCAAAAAAGAAAAAAAAACGAAACAGAAAAAAATGAAGAATCACATAAAGATCATGCAGGACTTATAAATTAAATAAGAAAGGAATAAATCAAAAATAAAGAAATATTCATATGAGAAAATTAACTTAAGATTCATATAAGTACAAGCAATTACATACGAAACATGCTTGAATATTCCAAAAATTATGCTCAAAATTAATCCACATTTATCGAGAAACTGAGGGGGCTAGATGAGCCTTGTATTGTCCAAGGCCAGCCCAAGAGCTAAAGAGAAACTCTCCATTTTGCCGGGTTTTTCAGGGCCTGAGCATCCCCATCACCTTCCTTTATATCTACTTGAGAATGAAAACCCTAGTCTTAAACCTTATAAAATATGCATCCCTTTCCGTTTTTCTATTATGTAAGCTCATTCTTTATTGGGCTAGGACCCTGATTGCAAGAAGAAGTAAGAATTATCACCTCAACTATTTCTTCATTTTTATTGGCTCATGTAAGATAATTGCCATTTTTATCATGAGATGAAGGGTGCTCAATCAAGAGCAGGGGAACTTTTCTAATCATTGCAATTTTAACAAGCATGAGATGGTTCACGGCAAGATAAGCTAAAAATAGTGAATTATTTCATCTAATGATCACTGTACACATAACTTAAAGGCTTAGAAAAGATATTGCGTAGGATTGTTAAGGCCTAAAATAAAAGAATCTGAATTTTGAATGCAAGAGATGAGGGGATGGAGGTTTATAATGGGAAAAAAAGATTTTTTATTTTTCAAGAATCTTTTTGTACATCTATAATGAACCGTGGAACCTACGACTCGAACGCGTACCATTTCACTTTACAACAGGAGTTTCGGTGCCCCTAGCAAGTTGAGCTACAACCCAAGACGCTCTTTCAGATATTGATTTTATTATTTATGCATTACAGGAAAAATCCTTATAATGCAAGTAACTACATCGTATTCCTAACTACTTCCAAATGCAAGTTGTAGTTTGGAATCTATGATCCCAAATCATTACTGTTTGGAATTCAATTAATGATATATGTTTGGAAATAAGGCAATGTAAAGCAACCGAGTAGGGTTGTGGAAGAGAGTTAGACTGGTAAAGGCTCTGGCTCGGGGCAGTTTAAGCGCTGCCTTCAACATATGTGGGCGAGACGTCTCTTGGTGGGCCAAAGCCCTTGGAAGACAACAACTTGGACCTTAAGTAGCCCTTGCGGGGTAGTCTGAGCTACGGTCGAGCCGTACTGGTTGAAAAGTGTGTTTTTTTTTTTTTTTTTTAAATACTTAGCCATTTTTCCACCAAGGGTCTTGAGTTTTATCCAAAGGCTAAAAATTTTATTTCGAAGCTCGAGTATGTCACTGAAAAACAACAAGTGACTTGACAGTTGATGGAAATTTAGTTTAATATAACTTGATTTTTTGTGATGGCTGCTTGAGTTTGTCAATGATAAGCCACAAGTAACGTGACAGTTGGTGGAAATTCAATTTACTATAACTTTGATTTTTGGTGATGGCTAGACAGGTATTTATCACCCAAAATAAGATAGTTAATTGGTATTGATGAATCATAACTTGTAATTCATTAATTTTAGGGACTTTATAGAATGCATTGTGTACTCAATAACTAATTACCTAAGAAGCAAATAGATTCTATATATATAAAAAAAAAGGAATAGAAAGTTTTCCCTTGATTTTCTCTAGAGAGTCTCATTTGGATTATACATACTTTATTTTGTAGGCTATAGCCCTTCTATGAGGTGCGCCATTGAAGTTGAGTCTAAATAGGATGCTAAACATTAGACCCAATAGCAAAAGAAAAGTTATCTTATGCCAAAGAAAACCCCCAAAAGAATCACTTTAGCTTCCTAGTTAAACAACCCACTTGCATTCTGTCAAAAATCCAATTTATTTCTTGGATGGTAATTAATTCCATGGAGACAACAATTGTGTGCAAACAAGCCAATGAAAAAAAGAAAAAAATGAAACAGAAAAAAAAAAGGAATCACATAAAGGTCATGCAAGACATATATATATATATATATTAAATAAGATTGGAATAACTAGAAAATAAAAAAATAATCATGTGAGAGGATTAAGTTAAGATTCATATAACCACATGCATAGAATTACATACGAAACATGCTCGAATAATCCAAAAAATATGCTTAAAACTAATCCACATTTATTGAGAAAATGAGGGGGCTAGAAGAGCATAGTATTGTGCAAGGCCAGCCCATAAGCTAAAAAGAAACTCGCCATTTTGCCAGCTTTTTTAGGGCTCGAGCATCCCTATACCTTCCTTTATATCTACTTGAGAAAGGAAACCCTAGTCTTAAACCTTATAAAATATGCATCCCTTTCCTTTTTTCTATTACGTAAGCTCATTATTTAATGTGCTAGGACCCTAATTTGAAGAAGAAGAAAGAATTATCACCTCAACTATTTCTTCATATTTATTGGCCCATGTAAGATATTGCCATTTTTATCATGAGAAGATGGGTGCTCAATCAAGAGCTGGGGAACTTTTCTAATCATTGCAATTTTAACGAGCATAAGATGGTTCACGACAAGATAATATAAGAATAGTGAATTATTTCACTTAATGATCACTGTATATAACTTGTAGGCTTAGAGAAGATATTACATCGGATTGGTAAGGCCTGAAATAAAAGAATCTGAATTTTGAATGCAAGAGATGAGGGGATGGAGGTTAATAATGAGAAAAAAAGTTTTTTTATTTTTCAAGAATCTTTTTGTACATAATGGACCATGGAACCTTTGAGTCGAACGCGTACCATATCACTTTACAACAGGTGTTTTTCCCTAACAAGTTGAGCTAGAACCTGGGACGCTCCTTATTGTGATCTAGGGCCTGGCCTGCGAAGAGATCAATCACGCACAAGAGAACACAAAAGATTTATGTGGCTCGGCTTTTGGCCTACGTCCACGGGGAAGACGGGAGAATTCACTATGCAATTGGAAAAGGTGTATATCCTAGAGACTATTAATCTCTATTTATAA
Source organism: Camphora micrantha (assembly GCA_003546025.1). Classification (NCBI taxonomy): domain Eukaryota; kingdom Viridiplantae; phylum Streptophyta; class Magnoliopsida; order Laurales; family Lauraceae; genus Camphora; species Camphora micrantha. The sequence goes on from QPKB01000006.1 coordinate 48,888,868, forward strand.
TATTAGCCCCAAAATCTTGTTACACCCAAACACCACTTCTTAATCACAGTAGACCTACAATAATAGACCTACTTCTAATTACAGTAGAACATGGACAATGCAGGAGCCCGATTTACCAGATTTATTACTTCTATTGAGCCATACAAACTAACAAATCTCCACCTTGACAAACATTGAAGTTGATCCTCATGCACGAAACACGTCTCACCGTCTCCACCTGCCCCTGAGGGCACTCAGGTACCGAGCACATCGATCAATTTCAAGTAATGCTTGAACTTAAATTTAACCCATTCCTTCATGAATGCACCAAATCGCTTGTACCATTGTCAAGAAGCTTGATTCGACTCGTACAATGATTTCTTCAAATTGCATACATGATTAGGAACCTGAAACTGCACTCTTCTTGCACTGGAAGCTCTTTCGTCTTCCTAGTAGAACCGCTTGCATCTGATGGCCTGATTTTTCTCATCAAGAGACTCCATCTCTTCAGTCATAGTTGCTTCCTGTTGACTACTTTCCAGCCCTTCCATCAATTCAAGAGACTCAGTCATCAATGCGTATGCAACCATATCATCATGGCCACTGTCTGGACGCGTACGTCGTCATATCCTCGAAACCGTATCTAACTGTCGGTTTCCTTTTTATCTGCGGTCTACCCATCTACAACATTTGCGGCTCTGTCTACTGCATCTGCTGCATAGTCTGACTATCCCTTGTATCTTAGGAGGAGCCGAATGTACTCTCCTTCCCCACTAGGATGTCTGACTCCACTTGAACGGTGTCACTGCTGCTACTTTTGTCTCCTCCACTTGCTTTCCCGCTTCGAGTAAAGCATCTTCATGAAATGTAACATCCCCGCTGATGATAAATCTGGGTGAATCCTGATCTGGACACCACAACCTGTATCCTTTCACCCTAGAAGCATATCCTACCAAGATGCACTTCACAGCCCTTGATTCTAACTTATCGGTTTTCACGCGAGCATAAAACGGACAACCGAAGATCCTCAAGTTAGAATAATCAGCTGGAATACTTGACCACATTTCTTCCGGTGTTTTGCAACCAATCTTTGTGTGTGGAGACCTTTCTATCAAGTAGCTTGCAACATTTACTGCCTTAGCCCAAAAGTCATTGGATAATCCTGCAGTAAATAACATACAATGAGCTCTTTCCAAGATTGTTTTATTCATCCTCTTTGCAACTCCATTCTACTGTGAAGTTTCTGTAGTGGTGTAATGCCGAACTATGCCATGATCTTTGCAATAGTTCTCAAACTTTATTGTTCTGTACTCCTTGCCATTACCTGTCCTCAACTTCTTCACCTTTCTGCCAGTCTGTTTTTAAACCATTTCCTTCCATCGCTTGAATGTAACAAAGGTCTGATCCTTCGTCTTCAAAGTATAAACCCAGACTCTCATTGAATAATCATCAATAAAAGTCAGCATAAACTGGGACCTGCCCTTGGAGTAAACCTTAGAAGGCCCCCATACATCTGAATGAACACAATCAAGATTACCTTTCGTGCAATGAATACATGTTTTGAAACTGACTTTTCGATGCTTTCCGAAGATACATCTCTCACAGAAATCCAACTTGCCTGTCTTTGTGTCACATAGTAAATTCCGATTGCTTAATATTGTCAATCCCTACTCACTCATGTGACCCAGGCGCAAGTTCCATAAGTGCGTTGAGACAAATTCATGGTCATTTGAGGAAGACACTGCAGCTCCACCTGTAATAGTATTTCTAGACAAAATATACAAGTTTCCAACACTATTGCCTCTCATAAGAACCAGAGCACCCCTCACAACCTTCATAACTCCACCTTCAGCTGAGAACTTACAACTGTCGGAGTCCAAGGCACCGAGAGAAACAAGATTCTTTTCCAAATTAGGAACATGCCGAACCTCTGCCAACGTTCTGATGATTCCATCATGCATCTTGATTTTCATTGTTCCAATTCCAACCATCTTACATGCAACATTGTTGCCCAGCAAGACACTACCACCATCGATTTCTCTATAAGTAGTAAACCAGTCCCTATTAGGACACATATGGTAGGAACAACCCGAATAAAAAATCCATTCATCCTGACGACGAATTCCATTTTTAATCACAGAAAGTGCATTGTCAAAAACATAATCTGATCTTCCATCTGCAACACTTACTGAATCATCAGATGACGAATCTTCTATTATTTCTTTCCCTTTCCTCTGCCTTTCGGGACAACTTTTTCTGATGTGCCCTTTCTAATGGCAATAATAACATTTAATGTTTTTCCTGTTGGATCTATATTTTCCCTTACTACTGGAGTCTTTTGTTCTTCTTTGTACTACCAAACCCTCATCCGAACTGTCATTGTCAGCCGCAACCTTTTTCTTCAACTCTTTGGAGTTCAAGGCTGCCTCTACATCCTCTTTGGATAGTGTATCTCTACCATACATCATGGTATCAACAAACTGCTCATAGGAGGATGGTAACGAGGACAACAACATGATAGCTTGGTCCTCATCATCAATTTCAACATTGATATTTTCCAGATCCATAATAGCTTTTGTGAAAGAATCAAGGTGAGTTGAAACAGACGTACCTTCCTGCTTTTGTACCGTGAACAATCGCTTCTTTAGGTACAAGCGATTCGTGAGAGACTTCGTGATGTACAAGTTCTTCAACTTCTGCCATATGCCAGCAACAGTTTTTTCCTGAGCAACCTTTCACAGTACACCACTGCTAAGAAATAGTATAATCTGATAGTACGCCTTTTCCAGTAACTCATCATTCTTTTCATCTGACAATTTTTTAGGCAAAGCATTCTTTCCCTTCAAAGCTTTAGTCAGCAGATATCAGTCTAACCTAGGACATGACCATTGGACTGCTGTGATGTATTCTCAAATACTTTAGAAATACTAGAGATTACATGTTGATTTACGACAACGTTGAGTTGACTCCAGTCGGCTACACAGATTTTGACTTCATGTCAGATAAGGATTCCAAGAAATCAACATCTGGTTATGTCGCGACCCCGGACCGAGTCAAGCGGGCCTAATCTGAGATCTAGACTAAAGATTTGAGATTTGATAAAATGAATAAAGAACGGTTGTCAATGCCATGAATTTATTTTTAACCAATACATATATGAGCCAATAAAAAGATGTCACTCGTATACGTGATTTCCCACAGGTGTTCGCGGTGAGGATTTTTACAACAACATAAATATTTCTTTCAATTGCGGAAGCATGTAGCAAATCTAATTCACATATTCATTTTCAAAATAGCATGAATGATAACACATTTATAACAAGTATCAGAATGAGCAATGATCATGTTAGCATTTCCCAAAAGTATAAAGTTAGAGTTTATACAAAAGATCAGTTAATTACTTTTCCCAAAAATAGAGGCCAACAAAGGTCAATACAACTAAACAGTTTTTCCAAAAGAATAGGTTATCCATGAACCCCAAAATGATTCGTATCTCTAGGCAACCAAATGTCTAGACGACATCATCAGCGTGCCACTCAACTAAGTGTTGCGGTTCTTCGATCGCCTCCTCGTGCTCCTCCTCGGGATAACCAATAACTGCACCTGAGTACCAAATAAATGGATCAGACACAACGGTCTGGCAGGTGGGTGAAAAGTTATGACAATTCAATAATAAATACATTTGCCTTGAAAAACATTAAAAACCTATTTAAACAATAACTTTCATAAAAGAAATGAATCATTTATTCAAAAACATATGTGCAAGGTAAAACATGTAAAGGTAACCAAGGAAACGGGAAACAAGCAAGATGACAACCACACGAAGCTAAGTCCTCTATCACCGAAGTGACAAGAGCGTATCAAGGCGTTGACCTCAGTCACCGAAGTGAGGAGGTACAACGAAATTTACATATACATATAATAATACTAGACATGACCATGGTAGTGAGCCGGGCATCGGGAACCACGGTAGCAATCCGCGGCATCAGGACAAGACCACGGTAATAATCGGGTAGCGGGATCCAAACTGCAGCTGGCGGGACAAGTGGGGGATATCAAAGTCGGTGGATCAGACCAATAAGGTTATCCAAGCTTAGTGGTGTTGACTCATAGGTCAAATAACAGAAATCAAGACATATACAAAATACAAATGATGCACTTATATAAACGGGCGGGACGGGGTGCTTGATGACACAATTATCATTTCAATCAGAAAGTGCATATCGGGACTAGTAAAATGCTACAATTTTAATCTCAGTATTTTCGGGAATAATAAATCATAAATCATGAATTCGGACAAGTATCGGGATTTAAAATTAGATCAAGGTGAATAAGGGATCCGTATGTCGATTTCAATGTAGATTTGGTACTGCTTGAGTTTGGAGACCTTTTGGGCTCCTTATACACCTTAGGGATTTTCAAGACTTCTAATGAATATTCGTGATGTGGTTTCTTTCTCAAACGAGTGTTAAACAATGGTTATGAGTCTTCCTATCACAATAGGGTTTCCAACAAACCTCTTTCAATCATTTAAACATTTCATTTTTGCTCCCAAAATAGTCTCAGATGATCAGTGTCCATCGCTCGAGCGGACCAGGGGTTCACTCAGCGAAGTGCTCTGTGGAATGGTTTTTTGGAAGGGTTCGCGCGAGCGAGCTAAGGTTCGCTCGAGCGAACTCGTCCAATTCAAGTTGGTTCGAGCGAACTATTCGTGCGCTCGAACTAACCACTCTCTGGAATGAGTTCTGGGAAGGTTCGCTCTAGCGAAGTTGGGTTTGCTCGAGCGAACTGTCTACTGGATGGAACAAAATCCTTTTCTGGATAGGTCGCTCGAGCGACCTGTCAAGTTCGCTCGAGCGAACTATCCAGAAACTGGTTCCAGGACAGTTCTGCTTCTCTTCTTTTTCCACTTCTTACAAACTCCTTTGAGCCTCATTCTCACATAAAAAAGAGAGGGTTAAAACCTCTTTAAAACATTTCTCAAACCCCCATCAATCATCCAGAAAATCTATCTAATCACCTCCATTCTCTTCACATTCAATCACCAAAGAGAAGAATCAAACAATCACAAAGGTTCATTTGAGCCATATTCAAGAGATAAAGAAAGGTCTACCTTTATTTATCTATACTTTAAGGTCTGCTCTCATAATTCCATTCTCTTACACTTGTTCGGCCCCCTCTTTCAATTTTTTTTTATACTATCAATCATATGTGGGGGCCAACTGTTCCATCACCATAAATCCAGATGTGGGGTGTGGCCCTTTGAGGATGAAATCATTTGATTTCCGTTTCCTTTCTTCTTATCTTCCATTTTTTGTTCTTTGGATGCAGAGCCATCAGTGGGTCCCACATGTTAAAAACATTTCAAGGGTGGCCCCCTTTGATGGATCAAATACGTTAATTTTTTTATCCCTTTCTTTTGGTTTTTTTTAGTAGATGTAGATCCATCCAGTTTGTTTTCTTTTTCTTATATTTTCAATCATCAATGGTATAATATATCCGTAAATGAGATAGTTGTAATTTTCAATGCCTTTAAATTCAAGGGGTTATCGTTTTCATACATAGAAAATTTTTTAATATTCAAAATAATAAAAAAAACCTTATTTTATATTATTTTATCTTAACAATATTTCAAAAGAATTCTTAAATTTTAACATATTTTCATTTTTTCCCCGGGCTTAGCACGTGCATTTGTTGCTAGTATATATTAAAGCAAAGGGGGAGGTGGGCTGTGAGGGGTGCCACCTCACCCTGAAAATTCTCTCCTTTCAGAGAAATACAAAAGAAGAAAGAAGGGAGGGATGCCTTCGCGTTGGACCATCTCAATCTACTGAAATCTCCTAAAATCTCTCCCTTCTCAATCCACTCAAATCTCCTAAAAGCTCTCCCTTCTCAATCTACTCAAATCTCCTAAAATCTTCCCTCTCCATCATCTCACGCCAACTCTCCATCCCCTCCAATCTTCCCCTGCGCAGAACTCCTCTCACCATCATCCAGCACACAATATGATCTAGGTCATTAAGAGCCCTGCACAGAACTCCTCTCCCCATCAACCAGCACACCATATGATCCAAGTCTTATAGAGATTTTCTCTCTCCACTCCTTCCTGTGCAGATCCATCACCACCCTCCGTCATCTCACGCCCATCTCAGTTCTGAGAACTTACAGTGTAGAGAGCTTTTGATCAAACTTGTTGTGAAAAACCAGATCGTGCTCTACATCAAGATTGTTTCATCTCCGGATTTGGTTTCTCTTTTGTCAAAGAAGAAGCCTATTAGCTACAAGTGTATCTGCTGTGTGAAAACTTGGTCTGATGTATCTCTCGAGTGTTTCAAGTCTCGGTTGTTTGCTGTAAGACCCCAACCTGAGAGACATCGATTAGTGTTAATTAAGTCGTGTATTAGTCTTAAGTGTGATTAGTGTATTTTGATTTAGTTGGGTTAGAATGGCTTTGTTATATCTTTGGGAGATTTGAGTGCCTTTGTGATTAGTGGGGCCCTTTGGAAGTTCCTTTTATGACTTTGCATTCACTTGGGAGATTATCTGAGATTCCATTTATTTGTATTTTATCCCGTTTTGTTTATCTCGTTAATCTCTACAACTTTTATATTGATCCCGTTCCCGTTCGAAATCACGGAACCCAACTTTCTTTGCATTGAGGGCAAAACTGTCTTTTTATACTAAATCTGTACCCAATATTTGATACTCCCCGAAACCCGCGAAATATATATTTTTTGAAAACTAGAAATTCCGACGATCATTTCTCCTTTCTTCGTCGAATTCATTTGAAGCCCCGAAAGCCATGATTTCAGCCTTACAAAGTTTCTAATGGTGGAGCCCACTCTCCTCTTGCTATATAAGGAACCCATCTTCTTCCTTCTTCCTTTTTTCTAGCACAAACCCATCAAAAGCTAGGGCTTTTTCCCTTTCCCTTCTCCCTCTTGCTCTCCTTCCCTCAAGCACTACCAAACCTAGCACCACTTGATAAATAGATGTCATCATCTTCTTCACCATCTTAAAAGCTCTCCATTGATACCATTTTTGGAGAAAACCACCGATTTCAAGATCACTTTTGAGATAGCGTTGTCCATTTGAAGCACTTCCAAGTAAGATATTCTTCTCTTTCTTTTGTACATGTGTTCTCCTAGCTTTAGAGAAGCTTCATCTTCCTTATTGCAAGCCATTTTCTTCTTGTTCTTTGTCTTGACCATTTTAGGGTTTGTATTTGGGGTTTTTGTGTAGCTTTGTTCTTGGCTTGGAAGAGGTGATTAGAGGCTTATTTTTCTTGATTAGAGACTCAAGGCAAGTGGATGATTTGATATTTTGAGCTTTGAATGGTTTTCATGAAATGCATTGATGATTTCACTATCTATTTTATGCTTTTATTTACTCACATTGATTTTAAATAAATGCACATTAATGAATCTTGTTAGTTCATTTAATGTTTTGGAAAAGTTAGTCAATAACTCTCATTTATTACTTGTTTGTGGTATAAATGGATCCTTATGATTTGGTAGATCTTTCTCTCCTCTTTTGTGGTTGAACGTGATTGAAAAGAAGGAGTTTTGGATTGAATGTTCATGAAGGTTTGATGGTGTTTTGAATGTTGTAAGAAGGAGGATTCAACCCGCTCATTTTGATGAGAAAATGTGGCTAAAGAAGTTGTAAGAAGATGGAAATGGGAAGAGCAAAACTATCCCGGAATCAGTTTCTGGACAGTTCGCTCGAGCGACCTGTCCAGAAAGGGATTCCTTCCATTCCAGTAGACAGTTCGCTCGAGCGAACCAAAATTCGCTTGAGCGAACTTTCCCAGAACCATCTCAGGACTTTCACAGAACCTTGTTAGTTCGAGCAAATGTAATAGTTGCTCAACCCAACATGTGCGCTCGAGCGAACCTCATATCCGATCAAGCGAACCATCCCAAGAAACCATTTCAGAGAGCTCGTCGCTCAAGCAAACTTATTATCCACTTGAACGATGAACACTGTTCACCTGGGGCTATTTTGAGAGCAAAAATGAAATATTTAAATGATTGAGAGAGGTTTATTGGGAGCCCTATTGTGATGGGAAGATTTATAAACATTTTTTGAACCCATATGTAAAGAGAGACCAAATCACAAGCTTTCATTTGAAGTTTTGAAAATCCCTAAGGTGTACAAGGAGCCCGGGATGTTTCCAAATTCAAAAAGTACCCATCTATATTGAAATTGATGTACGGGATCCTTATTCACCTTGATCAAATTTTGAATCCCGATACTTGTGTCGAAAATTATGAATTTTGATTTATCATTCCCGAAAGTATTGAAATTATATTTTAACATTTTCCTAGCCCGTTTATACATGCCTGAATAAAGTGATACTTATGCCTTTGAGCATTCCGTTGTTAGACACCAATCCAAGATTTACACGATCAGTGTATTCTTAGTGTGTGCTTAGTCCTAAGTGAGTTTAGTTACCGTTGGGGTAGAATATAATTAGTTTTAGTCCTGGGCATAACTTTGGGAATTTCGAGAACGTCTTATGTTAGTCAGACACACTCATAAAGGCCTGGGTGTACGTGCAAGCGTGGGAGGATCGTGTTGATTTTCGTGTTAATCATGATTTTAATTTCATTTGAATGGTTTTATGATTATCTACAACTTTTGTTTTTAGCCCGTCTGTATTTGAAGCCTAGAAACCAAGGTTTGACCCAAATGGGTAAAATTGTCTTTTCACACCTAAATCTGGACACACTTTTTGAAATCTTAAAACCATATAAAAAAATATACTTTTTGGAAACTAGATATTTCAATGATCATTTTCTCCTTCTTCGTCAACTTCATTCGAGGCCCGCAAGATCATGTTTTTATCCATGCAAGAATTGGCACTATTGAGCCCCATTTGCAAGACACTTAATCACTTTCCTCTTCTTTCCCCTTTCATTCCCAAATCCTTGCAATTTTCAAGACCTAGGGCTAAAAACCCTTTTTCCTCTTCACTTTCCTCTCTTGAATGCATGAACTAGAGATCTCCAAATGAAATTCTAAGACCACAATTTTCTTCCTCTCATCCCAAGCTTTCTATTGATACTATTTTCTTGAGATTTCAAGTTAGGCAAACTCTCCATTTCCTTCCTTGCTTCTTGTTTGGGCTTCTCTAGGTAAGAGCTCCAACCCATCTTTTCAATGGAGTCATTTTGACTCCTAAAGATCTTGTTTTTCTAATTTTCAACACCCATTTCAAAATAGGTTTCTTGTTTGCTTATTTGGGTGAGTTTTGAATGGATTTTCATGGGGCTTTTTGTAGTTCTTGGCTTAGCTCTTGAGTAGGAGTGCTTGAAGAAGAGTTGTTTGGCATTTGGGCAAAGCAAGTAATCTCTATAGGTTGACTGTGCATGTGTGTTTGTGGATTTCATTATTACTCTTGAAGTTTGTATATAACTTGTTCTTAGGTTCTATTGATCTGTTTTCTTAGACTCCTATTTTATGATTTCTACTCAAGTATATGTATTAATGTCAAGTAATTTTCCAAACTTTCAGATCTTTATTTTATTGTAAGCATTGCTCCATTAGAAATTTGGGCTTGTTTTGATAAGAAATGGGATTTGAATGTTTAAATTTATGGATTGGATGGTAATGGAATGTGAAATTGACCCCTTAGAGAGCATGGAAGCTCAGAGGATTTTAGGTGGCCTAAAGATAAGAAGAAGGGGAGAAGACATTAGAAAATATGCTAAGAAAAGTGTAGTTTCTACACTCAGCAAGCACAGGCAGAAGCTTGTTCGCTCGAGCGACCTCTGGGTTTGCTTGAGCGACCAGGCCGCTGCTTGGTCTGAGTGCAGACAGAGAACTGTCCGCTCGAGCGGTCATTGGTTCGCTCGAGTGAACTATTCACTGTTTGGTCAGGTTTAAGACAGAAGTTCGTTCGCCCGAGCAAACTGTCCAGACCGCTCGAGCAAACTGTTAATTCCCAGTTTCAAAATTTTATCCCATTTGTATACTTTTTGAAAATTGAAAACTAGACTATGTTAAGGACTTTAACTTGACATTGTGTAAATGGAACTCCGAAATGTAATTCAACTTCAGGGACATCAATTCTTTTATTTTAACATTTGAGTCTCAATTCCACAAAGGTCAATGAATGGCCTTAACATATGCTTGATGGAACTTCTTGTTTGAACTTTGGTTTGATATTATAAATAACATCATGTAATCGTTTTGAAATTTAAGTTTAAGCTAGTTCGAAGATTTGTTTCAAGTATCTAATGTGGATCACTTCTTAAGTTGTGTGCATATATATATATTATGCCTTTTACTAGTCGTGCTTTGTCTTTCTTTGATGAGTGATTTCCCCTTTATTTCAATGTGTTTAGACCGTGCTTCGCATATTTTGTGCATTCATGAATCCAAGTGAACACCACTGAGCTTGGACTGCCCTTTCAGTCTGATCCGCTATCCGGGGGTCCTTAAACATGTGTACTTTCTGCAAATTAGTCATGTATTTTATTACACATCGTGCGTGTCCGGTTCCGCGGCCGGAATCCCATATTTGTGGGAATCGTGTCTTGTTTATATTATGTATATCGTGCTCGTCGTGCGTGCTTGCTCTTTTCATTATATATGATAAAGAAAGGATGAGCTCCCTGTGGATTTACTATTCATAATATATACATATTCATTCATGCTAGTTTGTTTCTATCTCAAAATGTACTTCAGTCAAGTATTTGTTTTAAGTTAAGTAAATTGTTTTAACATGTTTTCGTTAAACATTTGTTACTCTATGCTCATGCCTAAATTGATTACATGCCAAACCGTTGTGTTTGATACTTGTTATTTTGGTGCCCAGGTGCAGGCGGCACTGCCTTTGAGGAGGAGTGTTAAGAGGAGGCTGTTAAGCCAACCCCAGCTCGTGAGTGGCAGCTCGACGACGTCATCTAGACGTCGGGTGGGGTCTTGAGTTTCGACTTAACATGTTTTGGATTATTTTATACTTTTGGTATTGTATTGGCCTTTGTTGGCCTCTTATCTTGGGTTGCAACAAATTTAACATATCTTTGGTTAACCTTGTAACTTGAACTATGATAGGAATGTCAGATTATATTTCCTACTTATGATATCTTGGTCTTGATACTATTTTACTCATGAACTTGAATAAATTATTATTCATAACTTGTTGTGATGTGATTTGCTACACGTTTCTGCATACTTGATCATGTGAGTTAGATCCCCGTGTCTCGGAATCCTCACCGAGGGAACCTGTGTGAAATTATCTGATCAATCATCGTCGCGGGCCCGGGTCTCGGTTCAGGGTCGCAATACTGGTCCCGCCTGTTTACTTACTTGCACTTGATGTACTTTATACATGTCTTGATTTTCGTTATTTGACATATGAGTCGGCACCACTAAGCTTGGATAACCTTGTTGGTTTGATCCACCGACTTGAAGATCCCTCTTTCGTCCTGCCAGCTGCAGTTTGGATCCCGCTAGCCGATTATCACCGTGGTCTTGTCCCGATGCCGCAGATTTCTATTGTGGTTCCTGATGCTCGGTTCGCTATTGTGGTCATTTCCCGTATTATTATGTATATTTATATGTAAATTTTGTTGTACTTCCTTACTTCGGTGACTGAGGTCAACATCCCAATATGCTCTTGTCACTTCGGTGATAGAAGACTTAGCTTTGTGTGGATGCCATCTTGCTTGTTTCCCGATTTCCTTGGATACCTTATATGTTTTATATTGTATATTGTTTTTCTAGTAAATGATTCTTCTGTTTCATGACAGTAATTGTTTTAACAGGTTTAAATGTTTTCCAAGGTAATTTCTATTATTGCATTATCTTTTCACCCACCTGCCAAACCATTGTGTTTGACCCACTACTTTGGTACTCAAGTCTCGTCGTTGGTTTTCTCAAGGAGGAGCTTGAGGAGGCGGTCGGAGAACCGCAACGACTAGTTGAGTGGCATGCTGACGATGTCGTTTAGACATTCAGGTGCCCGAGTTGTGTAACATTCTGGGTTATGATTAACCATTCTTTTGGGATATTTATTTTGTTTATATTGGCCTTTGTTGGCCTCTATTTTTGGGGAATGTAATTAAATGATCTTTTGTATAAACTTTAACTTTTCTTTTGGGGAAAGCACTAATGATCATTGCTCATTCTGATACTTGTTAGAAATGTTTCAATCATGTTATCTTGGATATGAATGTAAGAATTAGATTTGCTACACGTTTTCGCATTCAAAAAAAATATTATGTTGTTATGATATCCTTACCGCGGACACCTGTGGGAAATCGCGTATACGAGCGGCATCTTTTATTTGACTCCTATACGTATTGATTAAATAAATTCATGGTATGACAACCATTCATCCATTATATCATCATCTTTCACAATTTACTCCCGATCCCAGATTTGGTTGGTAAACCGGTCCGGGGTCGCGACATTTGCCAAAGTGTACACTCTATAATATGGAATAGATTACGATTAGAAAAGATGGAGAGAAAGAGTACTCTCTCTCTCTCTCTCTCTTTCTCACCATCTCTCGATTCATCATCTCTTTGATGTTGGTCTTCATTTCATCTATTTTTTAATTGAATTCTTGGGTTTATGATAATTTCTTTTGTTTTTTCCAATCTGATCTGATTGGTTTTGGATGCTCTTATTGAGAGATAAGGTGTTAATTTGTATGGCTCAATTGAAGTTAATTAATCTTGGCTAACTGGGCCCCTGGATTGCCCAACTTGTACTGTGACTAGAAGTAGGCTTGTTATAGGTCTACTGCGATTAAGAAGTAGTGCTTGGGTGTAACAGGGTTTTAGGGCTTATATTATAAATAGAGACTAAGAGTCTCTATAATGTACACCTCTTCTGATTGCATAGTGAATTGTCTTCCCCGTGGATGTAGGCCAAACGCCGTACCATGTAAATCTCTGTGTTCTTCACGAAAATCTCGTGTCTTCTCTTGTGCGTGATTGATCTCTTCTCGAAAGCCTTAGATCATAACAAACTGGTATCAGAGCGATTTCGCGTGATCGGAGGAGATTCCACAGATCGGATCTCATGGTGCTGGAGTTGTGGCTGGGTGATCGACGGATTAGATCTCAGGATTGTGAGATAGCGTTTTTTGGATTGTGCAGGGAGATCGTTTGATCTCGGTGGGCTACAAAAATTGTAGAGAAGAAAAAGGGATCGTTTCTAATCTAGATCGATTTGCAGGACTAGATCGTCCCCGGAGCAAAGGTCTGCCGTTGCAGAGAAGAGAACGCGAGGAAGGAAGAAGAACAGAATAAGACTAATGCCCCTGCTCTTCTAGGTTCTTGTTGCAGAACGGGAGAGAGGAAGAAGACAGCAGGGCGGACAGTTTAGGTTTTGCTTTAGGCTGGGCCCCACATCGCCGTGAACAGCCGCCAGAGTGACCATTGCGTGTTGCCAGAGAAGGGTCGCCGCTGCTGCCATCATCCCGTTGCGATGGAAGAAGAAGACGACCGAAAAAGGGAAACTGTTATGGGTTTCTGTTGCAAAAACAAGAACAGAGAAGAAGAAGAGGTGGGACTGGGCCTGTAGCGCTTCTGGGTTGGTCCTAGGTCAGGTCAAGCTTGACCCGTTCCAGGAGCGCCAGGCCAATCTAGGTTGGGTCAAGTCCAGGTCAGATCTGACCCGTCCAGCAGAGAAGCTCAGTAGCAAAGCTCGTAGAGAAAGGCGCTGATGTCATCGACACGTCAGCACTTGTATGGTCCAAGGCAGATTTGACCGATCAACGCCTGAAGTTTGTTTTCGCGATATCTTAACAATCCAGAGTTTGATTGGAGATTCGTTTGAACTTGCGGACTCATCTCAAGGAGATCTATGCAAGTGTAGTGAAAGATTTGTGGAATGGCTACTAAATTCAAGATTGAGAAATTCGACGGAAACAATGACTTCGGTCTATGGCGTTTGAAGATGCACGCTTTGCTGGTTCAGAATGGGTTGCAAAAAGCTTTGAAAGGAAAGAATGCTTTGTCTGACAAACTGTTAGATGATGAGAATGATGAGTTGTTGGAAAAGGCGTATGGTCAAATTTTACTGTTTCTGAGCGATGATGTACTACGAAAGGTGGCTCAGGAGAAACCTGCTGCTGGCATATGGCAGAAGTTGGAGAACTTGTACATCACGAAGTCTCTCACGAATTGCTTGTATCTAAAGAAGCAGTTGTTCATGTTATAAATGTAGGAAGGTACGTCTGTTTCAACTCACCTTGATTATATTACAAAAGCTATTATGGATATGGAAAATATCAATGTTGAAATTGATGATGAGGACCAAGCTATCATGTTGTTATGCTCGTTACCACCCTCCTATGAGCATCTTGTTGATACCATGATGTATGATAGAGATACTCTGTCCAAAGAGGATGTAGAGGTAGTCTTGAACTCTAAAGAGTTGAAGAAAAAGGTTGCGGCTGATAATGATGGTTTGGGTGAGGGTTTGGTAGTATGAGGAAGAACAAAAGGCTCCAGTAGTAAGGGCAAACATAGATCCAACAGGAAAAACATTGAATATTATTATTGCCATAAGAAAGGGCACATTAGAAAAAACCTTTCCCAAAAGGTAGAGGAAAGGGAAAGAAATAATAGAAGATTCATCATCTGATGATTCAGTCAGTGTTGCAGATGGAAGATCGGATTATGTTTCTGATAATGCACTTTCTGTGATTGAAAATGGAATTCGTCGTCAGGATGAATGGATTCTTGATTCAGGTTGTTCCTACCACATGTGTCCCAATATGGATTGGTTTACCAATTATAGAGAAATCGACGGTGGTAGTGCCTTGTTGGGCAACAATTTTGCATATAAGACGATTGAAATTGGAACAGTGAAAATCAAGATGCATGATGGAATCGTCAGAACGTTGGCAAAGGTTCGGCATGTTCCTGATCTAGAAAAGAATCTTGTTTCTCTTGGTGCCTTGGACTCCGACGGTTGTAAGTTCTCAGCTGAAGGTGGATTTATGAAGGTTGTGAAGGGTGCTCTAGTTCTTATGAGAGGCAACAGAGTTGGAAACTTAGATGTTTTGTCCGGAAATACTGTTACAGGTGGAACTTCAATGTCTTCCTCAAATGAGCATGAATCTGTCTCAATGTACTTATGGCACTTGCGCCTGGGTCACATGAGTGAGAGGGATTGACAATACCGAGTAATCGAAATTTGCTATGTGGCACAAAGATAGGCAAGTTGGATTTCTGTGAGAGATGCATCTTCGGAAAGCATCAAAATGTCAGTTTGAAGACATGTATTCATCACACGAAAGGTATCCTTAATAATGTTCATTCATATGTATGGGGCCTTCTAAGGTTTACTCCAAGGGTGGGTCCCGATTTATGCTGACTTTTATTGAAGATTATTCTAGGAAAGTCTGGGTTTATACTCTGAAGACGAATGATCAGACCTTTATTACATTCAAGCGATGAAAGGAAATAGTTGAGGAACAGACTGGCAGGAAGGTGAAGAAGTTGAGGACAGACAATGGCAAGGAGTACAAAACGACAGAGTTTGAGAACTACTGTAAAGATCAAGGCATAGTTCGGCATTACACCACTACAGAAACTCTAGAGCATAATGGAATTGCAAAGAGGATGAACAGAATGATCTTAGATAGAGCTCGTTGTATGTTGTTTACCGCAGGATTGTCCAAGGACTTTTGGGCTGAGGCAGTAAATGCTGCAAGCTACTTGATAAATAGGTCTCCACACACAAAGATTGGTTGCAAAACACCAGAAGAAATGTGGTCAGGTAATCCAGCTGATTATTCTAACTTGAGGATCTTTGGTTATTCGGCTTATGCCTACGTGAAAACCGATAAGTTAGAACCAAGAGCTATGAAGTGCATCTTAGTGGGATATACTTTTGGGGTGAAAGGATACAAGTTGTGGTGTACCGATCAGGATTCACCCAGATTTATTATCAGCGGGGATGTTACATTTCATAAGGATGCTTTACTCGAAGCGAGAAAGCAGGTGGATGAGACAAAAGTGGGTAGCATCAATGACATCGTTCAGGTGGAGTCAGACGTCCTAGTGAGGGAGGAGAGTGCATCCGGCTTCTCCTGGGATACAAGGGATAGTTAAACTGTGCAGCACATGCAGCGGATAGAGCCGCAGATGCCGCAGTCGGGTAGACCGCAGAGAAAGAAAACTGCCTGTTAAATACGGTTTCGAGGATATGACGACGTACGCGTCGACTTCAGACAGTGGTCGTGATGATATGGTTGCATACGCATTGATGATTGAGTCTCTTGAATTGATGGAAGGGCTAGAAAGTAGTCAACAGGCAGCAACTATGATTGAAGATATGAAGTCTCTTGATGAGGAAGATCAGGTTATCAAATGCAGGCGGTTCTACGAGGAAGAGGAAGGAGCTTTTAGTGCAAGTAGAGTGCAATTTAAGGTCCCTGATCATGTATGCAGTTTGAAGAAATCATTGTACGGGTCGAAGCAAGCTTCTAAACAATGGTACAAGCGATTTGGTGCATTCATGAAGGAATGGGTTAAATTCAAGTTCAAGCATTGCTTGGACTTGATTGGTGTGCTCAGTACCTGAGTGCCCTCAGGGGCAGGTGGAGACTGTGAGACATGTTATGTACATGAGGATCAGCTTCAATGTTCGCCAATGTGGCGATTTGTTAATTTGTATGGCACAGTTAGAGTTAGTTAATCTTGGTTAACTGGGCCCCTGAATTGCCCAACTTGTACTGTGATTAGAAGTAGGCTTTTTATAGGTCTACTGTGATTAAGAAGTAATGTTTAGGTGTAATAGGGTTTTGGGGCTGATATTATAAATAGAGAATTTCAATATTTTTGAATTTGTTATTTTGATCCCGGCAACTTTTATGTTTGTTCTGTTTGCATTCGAACTCCAAAAATTGTGTTTTTTCTTAAAAAAGGGGCAAATTTGTCTTTTTACACTAAATATGTGCATAAATTTTGAAATTTGAAACCATAAGGAAAATATACTTTTCGAAAACTAGATTTTTCGATGATCATTTTTCTCTTCTTCGTTGACTTCATCGGGGAACCACAAAAGGGAGTTTTAAAGCCTCAAAGTATTAAGACCATTGGGACCCACACTACCCATTTAGAAGTCAAAATGCACGATGGGTTCTTCATCTTCTTCACTCTTCATCCGTTTCCTGTAGCAGCTGAAACCGGAGAGTTTTCTCTCTTTCTTCTCAACTTCTTTTTCCTTTTGCATGTTTAGGATACTCAATCCAAATCGAAATTCTGACTCTACCATCATCTTCCTCATGTAATGAGCAACCCAAAGACACCATTTGTGTAAAGTTCTTGCTGAAACCAACTTCATTTTTCAAGTTTTTGTCACTGGTTTTTATACGTACAGGTAAGGTTTTGTTTCTCCTTTTAGATATGGGTTTTTCACACCCTTAGGAAGCTCTTCTTCATGCATGCAAGAAGGCTCTTTGAGAGCTCTTTCTCTTTTCAAAATATTGAGTTTTTGAATGAGTTTTTCCATAGGATTTGGTATAGGATTGCAACTGACTGTGTAGGAGATATTGGACAGTCTTGAGACCCATTTCAGCTTGAGGCAAGTGAATAACTCAGCTATGAATGCATGTGTTTGAAATGAGTGTTTTTCCTTCTGAGTTGATATGGAAGTATTTCATTTGATTTGTTTCTTGATTTATATGTTGCTCATCTCATAAAGTTTTATATGCAACATATTGTGAAACGTTGATGCAGAATGTTAGTGTGAAATGTTTATGCAGAATGTCATGTCTTTTATAGCTGAGATAACCATGGGTTTTGATAGATCATAAGAATGCAAATCTGATTTGTTAGAATTCTTGCAAGTTCATTCATGCTAAATTTTTAGTTTTTGTTGTAAATGATCTGGGAGTGAGATTGGTTTCTATTGTGATTGAGATGATGTTGTTGGGTGCAGGGAGTATTCAGAATGTTGTTGAATAGTTGGGAAGTGTAAATGAAGGAGAAAATGGAGAGGAGTTTAAAATCGACGGTAGAACCATTTCTGCACAGAACGGGCTAGGCTCGAGCGGCCTGGGTTCTGGCCCAGATTTCTTTCGATGCATTTTTAAGGCCTGGTTGGGTAAATTTGAGCCTGGTTCGAGTGTAGAAATTTGAGCTGAATCACTTCGTTTGAACAAAACCATGGAAAAAGTTCAGAAATTTAATTTACCTGGGATTTTCTAAAAGCCTCTATATACACTTTATGGTCTCAAATGTCGGAGACCTTCAGAGACACCAACTTCTTGACACATAAACTGACATGGAGACACTAAGTGTGTATTGAGACGGCCCCTGGTAAGCCCATCAAACACTACTAATCATCTCATTCCAAATTAGACAAATTATATGTTTTCTCATAAATCGTTTTGAAACAGAATTGAGTGGTTCACTATGTTTGAAATTGTCGGTAAGACTACTCATTTGAATTGTTTAATTATGTCCGTTTGTATTTGTTCGGAGTAGTTCTTCTTATTGATTTTGAAATGTATCGTTATGATTTGATTTATTTCGATTCAGGTTTTGGAAAGGCACCACTAAGCTTAGATCACCTAGTTGGGCTGATCACCCGGCTTGGGATCTTTAAAATTATTTGCCAACTGCAATTTGGATTCTGTTTGTTTGCTCCAGTCATGGCAACGGTTTTGTTTTTCGGTCTCACAAGTAGTGGCAACGGTTTCTGTCTGTTTGTTCCAGTCATCTCGTATGGCAACGGTTATCTGTCCCGACCATCCCATATGGCAACGGTTATTTGTTTGTGTGCTCTTGTTACTTCGGTAATAGGAGAATATAGCTAAATGTGAGTTGCCAATATTTTGATTATTTGTCAATTAATTTGAAATATTTAAATTATGAAATTCTTTTATTTGTACAGAAATAGTTCATTTGATTTACTCTTTACATATGTTTCGTTTCAATTTCATTTTTATGATTTTAAACATGGTATTTATAAAACTTATATATCTTATCTGTTTTATTCACCTGCCAGAGTGTCATGTCTGATACTCTTTTGTTTGGTGTCAGATGTAGGAACCACAACCCTTAAGGCGGAGCGCGCGGTTAAGGCAGTAGGGCCTCTGGTGGAGCGCAAGTGGTAGCTCGACAATGTCATATAGATGTCGTGTTAGGAATCAAACTGGGATAACTTTTTGAGAGATGACTTTTATTTTGGGATTTTGGTTTATGGCCTCTGTTGGCCTTATTGGGATGTGTAACTTAAAAAACTTTCTGATCCTCACAACTTTAATCTTAACTTTGGGCTACGCTCTTATTTATATATTTCTCTTTTGATACTAGTGCACTATCTTATGTTATACTTGATTTTTAATTTTGCTATACGTTTCCGCATACTATTATTCGTTGTGAAATTGACTATTTGGTTGTGATGGATCGTTTGGAATCCTCACCGCGGAATTCTGTGGGAAAATAATTAGCACGTGCCGGCAAGATTTTCTGGCCCGTCGCACCGCGTTCCCCAGATTAAGGACTTGATTAACAGGGCTTCGGTCCGGGGGCGTGACAAGATAACCCCAAATAAGCCTCGTGCATGAAGAAGGAAACTTTCATTCCGATTTTTAAGGGATAACCATATCTTTCTTTATAATTGAATTTGACAAAAAGAACACCATCTATATTCATATCTTCCTCTATCTCTATCTTTCTCTTGCACTATTTCACGTTGGATTAGCATTCTATACCTCTCTCCTCCTCTGTTGTTCAAGGTATGTTTTTATGTGTTAATGATAATGATGGGTGGATCATGTGTTGGGCCATGTAGGGTGATCTTGACTATTAAGCTGATAATGGAAGATGGTTGTGGCATACATACATACATATTCTAATACACCCAAAATTCTGAATACTGATTTTCCTTTTTTTTCCTTCTTCTTAAGATGGACTGATAGAGGCTGTTTATAGTCTTTGATTGGGTCATAACTCCTCTCCTCTTTGATAGATGGGTATAAGATTTTATTTTTTTTCATTGTCACTCTTTGATCTGGGCTTTATTTGTTTGTGGCTGTTGTTGGTGGGGTTTGAGTTTCTCAAGGGCTTTTGAATGCCATTCCTATTTTCTTGACATTTTACATTCGGATTTCTGTTTTTCATGGTTTTATGTGATTTGTAGTTGTTCATCTATGTTTGGAGTTTGAATATCATTTTATGAATTTTTTTCTATTTTTCTTTTCAGGGCTTATATATCTTCTAATGGAAAATGGCTTATGGATGGTAGGGTATTTTGAGTTCTAAAAGAAGGTTTTTTTTTTCTTTTTTCTTTTTTTTTTGTTATTGTTGTTGTTGTTATTTTGTGGGTTCTAAGTTATTTTTAACTCTTCTATTTCTTGCAGTATACTATGTTATAAACCAAGATGGAAATAAGATATGGGAGATGAAGAAGCTATTAGCTGCATTCTGCTGGTAGGACATAGATTTATATACTATGAACTCTTTGATGCATATTTGTATGTTGATTGCTATAATATTTATATCTGTGACAATTTCAGGTGATTGAGGCTTTTCTTTGGTTTCTTATGAGGGTAGTGTTAATCACAAACCACCTTAGCTGGGTTACTTCTCTATCCACATTGTGCCTATCAATTCAAAATATCATGATTGATGGTGTTATTTGGGGTAAAAGTGATGTTGATTTGAGGTTAAGAAAAATGAAGAAAAAGTTGAGAAAAAGTATCCCACTTAATAACATTTCAAAATTTTACACTAATGTAGATGTAAGTACAAAATATAATGATCAATTCTACACTGTGCAACAATATTCTAAGATAATTGATTGTAAAGGAGAATCTAAAATAATTGATGATTTGCATAGTCAAAATTATATTATATATGAAGCCAACTGTAGAAATCAAATATTGCAACCTTTAATTTTAACCCCTCTAACGATTACCATACTCCTCCCTCTAAAAAATTCTTCAATGTTGTAACTCATCAAGCCTTTATTTCTTTTCACTACAGTAACTCCTGAACTTAACTCCACATGCATGTTCCCTCTTCAAATCCTAATCAAAATTAAAGAACTCTAGATGCAACGTTTCCTCTTCAAATCAACATTTAGGCAGAGTTTGACTGTGTGGCAAATGTGTTTGGCCATATTAGGATCTATCCTATTATGAGAGATCGTTCGGGACTCTCCAAAATAAGAATGATAAAAAAAATTATATTTATACCTTTTAGATTTATTTTTCTCTTAAAAAAATTTTAAAAAAATTTAAATTTTAATGTATATCCATTTTGAGGCTCGGGCTTAGCACGGCGTTTGCTACGGACTGATGTGCCCTTCTGTAAGAAAATTTACAAGTAAACGCGGTGGGGGCACTCTTCTCCCTCTCTCTTTCAAGAATAGAACGCAATCCGTACATGACGCATGAAGAGATGGAGATTAGGACACGTGTCCAGCCTGCACATTGGGGATGAAGCGTGCATTTACAGGGACTTGGAGCGTGGGTTGGATGGTTTGGAGTGTGCATGACTTGGGTAAACTTGATTCTAAGTGGCAATTTGGATATTTTTAAGTAATTTTGGATTGTGAGCCCAGCCAGAATGTTGAAATTGAACTCCCCAAATTGATGCTTCATATGATTAGAGGGACCATTGGCCTATAACTAATCACGTGGGGAGACACATGATCCCACAAACATTCACAGGCAAATTTAAGGTGGGTTGAACACGTACAGAATGCGGTAAGTAAGATTATATATTATTTACATCATCCAATGTAATGGATAAATCTCCAAAAGAAACACACGTTCGTGTATTGGTTGGTATACAACATGTATATGGAGGGGTCACCTCTGACCAATTCAAACCCTCCAACAAAATCCTAGCACTGTGAATAGTCATTCAACACGTTGATATTGGGAATAGAATCAAGGTAACGCACATGTATTTAACATCACAGTAATAAACTTTAAGGTCAAAGCAACGCAGGGGCAAAGCAACCATATAGTAGTGCTGCAACTTAGTACGATGCAGCGCCTAACATAAGTAAGTGGGTGTAGCTAATCTTTAAGAAATCCAATTTATTCATCGATTCTAACATCATTGTGGGATATACTTATAAAATATTATTCAAATCAACAATATGCACATAATTGGATTAACTAAATCATGTACATATAATTCAACTTTATTAACTTTCTCTCTTTCCTTATGGAAATAGGAGTTAGGCACATATTTAAAATCAACAGGTCAATCAAACAGTAGGCCCCACGAAATACAATTTGAAGTTATATATGTAAAAAATAGGATGTGTAAAAGACGATGGACGGATTGGATTTCTTAAGGGTGGGACCCACCCACTTGCATGTGCCAGGCAATGCATCATACTAAGATAGAGCTCTGCTGTATGGTAGCTTTGCCCCGTAACGCACATGCATTTAACAAGACACTAATAAACTTTAAGGTCTAAAAAGTCAGCGATCAAGATAAGTATGTTATAATAATATTTCAGCCAACCACTAACCTAAACCTAACAGCTCTTTCCACATCAGTGGTTGATATGAATTTAGATGGGCCCCAAAAATTCAGACTTCTTGGAAAGGAAAAGACTATTTTTTTTTTTGTTATTACATCCATTTATAATTAAACTGACCCTACTGACCTCCTGATCATATACTGACTTCAGTTATACTGAATCTTTTTTATACATTATTATAGAATAAATATATATATATATATTTTGATCTATTAATGTGCAGTCTAACCTTCGATTATCAATCTAACTGTAGTAAGTATATAGTACGTATGTTTTATAATCAAAATGATGCAGGAAATATTGCACCAAAGTGAAAGTATAATCCCGAACTCATCCGTACCACACACCTCATGACCATTTGTACTAACAGATCACATAAAGTAGTATCATGGTAGTTGTCAATGTACGGGACATTTTCATAATACTGAGATTGTCCTAGTTTCGGTATGAGTACCGGCTCAGTTTTATACATCTTGGCAATAGTGCCAGTAAAGATATTTCCTCAGCATCGAGATCCTTCTAGCTTCGGTAAAGGTACCAGTTAGGCATGTCTTGGTCTCGAAAAGTTCATTCCAGCTTCGGTAAAGATACCAGCTAGACATGCCTTGGTCTCGGTGAGATTGCTCTAGTTTCGGTAATGGTACAGCTAGGCATAATGCATCTTAGCAATAGTGCCAAGATGTGTGATTTCGGCTCAATGCTACTCGACAATAGCGCCAGGATACGTTTGCTTCATGACTTCGTTATCATCTTCAGTTCGGTTCGATTAACCGAGATGAGTATTGAGCATACGTCCACGTTATAGATTGTATTGGCAGATAAGGATAAACATCGGATGAAAGTAAGAAGTTATCCTTATCCGGTGATCACGTCCATAATCCCTGAAAGATCGAGATAAATTCCGAATAAGACTCAATCATCTAAAAATCAGGACGAGGATCACGGGATTTTCAGCCTATATATACAAGGAGCTAATTCGGAACAGGTACGTTGACGCTTACGCTTATGCATACGCTTACACATACCCAAAACTTTTGTTTCCTTCTCTTATCCTTTGTTGAGTTGTTAAACTAACTTATGCATCGGAGGGCCTTGCGCTAAGAGCAGCCAGGGTCTCTAATTGCACTTTCTTCCTCCTCTTTTAGGTTTCAAGTATTCCATCTTTCCCAAGAGAAACCTCACACCCATCTAAATTAGTCCAGTAAGAATTTAGGCACTTACAATTGGCACCGTCTGTGGGAAATGGTTGAATCAAATTCGCAAAGCTAAGAAAGGTGAGGAATCATCAAAGGCCTTACAGCCACTGCCAGCGCAATTGAAGCCAGTCCCTCGTCAGAGGAGATTCGGGACAAAGTCTGGCCCGGCGAGTGTGGAAGGGCCTCACACTCAATCGGATTCCTCTTCAAAGGAGGTGACGGCACCTCCACGGCAAGATAACCTTCAGTTGGAGCATACCCGGCAAGAAAACCTTCAACTGGAGCGCCCTCGACAAGATAAATCTCCAATGCAAGCTAGATCTCGTCAATTCCATCACCAGATTGACGGCAGCGATGATGATGACAACTCTCTCATCGTGGATATTAGAGCCCAAAACCTTGTTATCCAAGAGCAGGAGGAGTTGAGGCAGTAGCTCCAGGAGAAGACAAAGGCCCCGCTTCCACCCCTAGAAGCGGTCGAGCTCCTCCTGCTGAACAGGATTTGAGGCAAATCCTAAATAATAAGAGGGGCGACCGAGCTTACGACGAAGGCTCGAGTAGCTGCCACTTGAATGAAGACACAAAAAGGCCGCGACAAAGAATGAAGGACAACGACGACCTGAGAGAATGACTTGACCAACAAGTCAAGCAAACGGTCTAGCAGAATATGGAGGTGGTCGGTTTCACCCTAAATCGACTAAATGCGTACGACTCCGAAGATCTCGGAACATCTCCCTTCTCTCAGGATATAAGAGAGCTTCCTCTTCCAGAAAAGTTCAGTGTTCTGAGGTTTGTTCTTTACGACGGGACCTCGGACCCTACAGCGCATCTTCGACATTTTACTCAGCGAATGTCGGTGTGGGGGGATATCGGTCACCTGAACTGCAGAGTCATCTCATCTAGTTTAGGCGACCTCCCCTGAAATGGTTCTGCTCACTCCCACAGGGATCAATCTTGAGTTGGCAGCAACTCCGAAATTCCTTTATGGAAAAATCCCAGGCCCATAGGGTCATCCCCAAGACAGACGATGACCTGATGGCCATCAGAATGAGGCGAACCGAGAAATCACACAGTTCACCAAAAGATTTTGGACTGTTTACAGTCAAGTTGAAGACGCCACAGACAAGTTGGCAATCAAGTCCTTCAAGCAAGCTCTATTACCAGGCAACGAGCTTATAAAGGATTTGGTGCGATTCCCCATAGTCACAGTGAAGGCACTGATGACCAGGGTGAACCAATTCATTGAACAAGAAGAAGACGAGGCCCGAGCTCGAGAAAGCTTTGGCCTTTGGCAGGAAGATAGACCCTCCAAGAAAGACAAGAAGTTATTTCGGAGAGAGGAGGCAGATCGAAACAGGGCCTCTATGAGCTCGGCAGTGGCCTCGGCCTCTACCTCGAGGGGCCGGAAGAAATCTAAACTAGCCGCTGCCTCTTATAAGGCTGTGAACAAGGTCATCAAGGAGCCAATTTATAAGCTACTAGGCAGGATCAAGTCACAGTCGTACTTCAGTTGGCCGCAGCCAATGAAAGGAGACCCCTCTACCTGAGATCAAAGTAAGTTCTATGCTTATCATAAGCAAAACGGGCACAGAACCGAAGACTGCAAGGCCTTCAAGTCCCACCTCGAGAAGCTCTTCAAGGATGGACACTTGAAGGACTATATAAAAGAGGAGGGCAGAAATAATAACCAATCTCATCAGCACTGAGAAGATGACGGCCAGGATACCGATGAGCCGGAGGGCATCATCAATGTCATCCACCTGGCTCCCGTGCCTAAAGGGAGCAATCAAGCTCATGCCGAGGACCCGGAAAGCTCACACAACAAGCAGGTGATGACAGCCGAGCTAGAACCAGCTGCGAAGAAAGCTCGGAAGGAAAGGCCCAGAATCTGGTTTTCAGATGAGGACCTAGCTGGGGAAAAGCACCCCCACAACGATCCTCTAGTTCTGACCCAAAGTTAAAGAACTTCAAGGTAAAAAGGATTCTTGTGGACCTAGGGAGTTTATCAGAAATCATCTACTTCGACTGCTTCAAGAAGATGGGTCTCAAAGAAGAAGACTTAAATGAAGCACGCACTCCCCTGGTGGGCTTCAATTCGAAGCCTGTGTACCCCTAGGGAAAAATCTCTTTGAAAGTCCAAGTTGAAGGTGCCTCCATGATTGCCGACTTCCTTGTGGTGGATGCACCATCCCCATTTAATGCAATAATGGGGAGAACTTGGCTGCACAATATGAAAGCGGTGCCTTATACTCATCACCAAAAACTCAAGTTCCCGTTAGAGAACGAGAATGGTAGAGTTGAGGTGATTACGGTCAGAGGTAACCAGCACATGGCCAAACAATGCTTGATGGCCGTAGTACCTGGTGAAGCAGAACCGGCACAGGTGCGTATGGCCGAGCTGGATAAGGAAGCCGAACTTGAAGACGTCGGCTGAGCTCCGGATCCAAAAGAGCATTGAGGATCTAACCGAGATCAGGATCGACCCTAACGATCCTAAAAGATATTTTCTGCTCGGGAGCCAACTCCCCTAAACTGAGAGGTCCAAGCTCTTAAACTTCTTGTTACAGAACAAGGAAGTTTTCGCTTGGACCCCTTATGAAATGCCTGGCGTCGATCCCGAGATCATGTGCCACAAGTGTAGACATCTCATTTTGGCACCCCTACGGACAATTTTAATACTCATATTATTGATGCCCTAATTTTGCCTTATTTGGACAATTTTGAATAAATAAATTAAAATCTCCATTATCATGTACATTTAGGAAGGTTGCTGTCGCGACCCCGGACCGAGACCCGGGCCCCGCGACGATGGTTATTGAGATAAGATAATTAATTTCCCACAGGTTCCCATGGTGAGGATTCCGAGGACACGGATATCTAGCTCACATGATCAAATAGGTGGAAGCATTAGCAAATTACATAATAACAATATATAAACATAACATCATCAAGAACAAAATATCAGAAAAGGAGTTATAACACGACATTCCCATAGCGGTTCAAGTTACAAGGCTTATCAAAGTGTGTTAATTTGTTACATCCCAAAATAAGAGGCCAACAAAGGCCAATACAATATCCAAAAGTATATAAAACCAAAAAATGTGAATAGACCGAACTCATGACCCGTCTCGACGTCTAAATGACATCGTCGGGTTGCCACTCGCGAGTTAAGGTAGGCCCAACAGCCTCCTCCGGGCACAACTCCTCAAAGGTACAACCTCCTGCACCTGGGCACCAAAATACAAGCATCAAACACAACGGTTTGGCAGGTAATCAATTTAGGCCTGAGCATGAATAAGAATGTTTAATCGAAAACATGTAAAAACAATTCATTGAACCTAAAATAAATACTTGACTGAGATACATTTCAAAATTAATGACAAACTAGCATGCGTACATAATAAATCATGAATCGTAAATCCACAAAGAGCCCATCCTTTCTCTATCATTTCTAATGAAAAGAGTAAATACGCACGACGAGCAAGATATACATAATATAACAAGACACGATTCCCACTAATACGGGATTCCGGCCGCAGAACCGGACACGCACGATGTATAATAAAATACACGACTAATCTACAAATAGTCCACATGTTTAAGGACCCCCGACCACTAGATTAGACTGAACGGGCAGTCCAAGCTTTGTGGTGTTCACTTGAGTTCATGAATGCACAAAACACATGAAACACAATCCAAACACGTCGGAACAAAAAAAAAAAAAGAAGGGGGAAATCACTTATCAAAACAAGACAAGGCACGGCTAGCAAAATGCATAATGTATATGCTCACAACTTAAGAAGTGATCCCCATTTGATACTTGAAACAAATCTTCGAACGAGCTTAAAACTTGAATTCAAAGCGAGTACACGATATTACTTGTTGTATTAAACCAAAGTTCAAAACACAACAGTTTCATCAAGTATATGCTAAGGCCATTCATTGACTCTTGTGTAATTGGGACTCCATTGCTAAAATAAGAAGATTGGTGTCTCCGAAGTTGAATCGTATCCTAGAGTCCCATTTACACAATGTCGATTTAAAGTCCTTACGTAGCCTAGTTTTCAATCTTTAAAAAGTATGCAGGGGGAGTAAAATTCCAAAAACTGGGATTTGACAGGTCGCTCGAGCGGTCTGGACAGTTTGCTCGAGCAAGACAGTTCGCTCGAGCGAACCATCAGGTCGCTCGGGCAATCAAGGTTCTGTCTTGAAACTGGCCAGAGAGTAGACAGTTCGCTCGAGCGAACCAATGGTCGCTCGAGCGGACAGCCCTCTGTCGGCGCTCGGACCAGGCAGTGGCCTGGTCGCTCGATCTAACAGGCTTCTGCTTGTGCTCGCTGAGTACAGAAATTGCACTTCTCATAAATGGCTCTTAAGCCAATTCTTCCCTCCATCTTATACTTAGACCACCTGAGACCCCCTGAGTCCCCCATGCTCTGCAAGGGGTCAAATTTACATTCCCATATCCCTTATTCCATTATCATAATCATTCAAGTCCCATTCTTATCAAAACAAGCTCAAATCTCTAAAGGGGTAAGGCTTACATACAAATAGAAAATCTGAAAGCTTGGAAAGTTACTTAACATCCTTACATATACTTGAGTAGAAATCACAAAATATAAGTCTAACAGAACATGACATTAATACTAAATGACAAATCATATGGAACTTCAAGAGAAATAGTGAAAACCATAAACACACACGCACAATAAACCTATAGAGATTACTTGCCTTTGCCCAAAACCTAACAAAATCCCCTTCAAGCACTCCTACCGAAGAGTTAAGCCAAAAGCTACAAAAACCCCATGAAAACCATTCAAAAACTCACCAAAAAATGCAAACAAGAAACCCATTTCGAAATGGGTATTGAAAGTTAGAAAAACAAGATCCTTAAGAGTCAAAAGAACTCCATTGAAGAGGTGGGTTGGAGCTCTTACCTAGAGGTGCCCAAACACGAAGTAAGGAAGGAAATGGAGAGCTTGCCCAACTAGAAATCCAAGGAAAATAGCATCAATTGAAAGCTTGGGATGAGAGGAAGAAGATGATAGTCTTGGAATTTCTTTTGGAGGTCTCTAGCTCATGCATTCAAGAGGAGAAAGTGAAGAGGAAAAAGGGTTTTAACCCTAGGTCAAGAAAATTGCAGAGATTGGGAAATGGAGAGGAAGAGAAGGGAAAGTAGCTTAAGTGCTTTGCAAGTGGGACCCCCCTTTTGTGCTAATTCTTGCGTAAGTGAAAACTCGATCTTGCGGGCCTCAAATGAAGTTGACGAAGAAGGATAAAACGATCCTTGAAAAATCTAGTTTCCGAAAAGTATAATTTTGACACGGTTTTGAGATTTCGAAAAGTGTGTCTAGATTTGGGTGTAAAAAGACAATTTTACCCTTTGGCAAAAAACTTGAGTTTCCAGGCTTCAAACGCAGGCGGGCTGAACAGAAAAGTTGTAAATAATCATAAAACCATTTAAATGAAATGAAATTCACGATTAGCATAAAACTCAACACGATCTTCCCATGCTTGCACATACACCCAGGCCTTCCTAAGTGTGTCTAGTTAACATTAAATGTTCTCAAAACTCCCCAAAGCTATGTTCAGAACTAAAACTAATGGAATTCTAACCCACGGTAACTAAACCCGCTTAGGACTAAGCATACACTAAGAAAACACTATTGGGTTAATCCTGGGTTGGGGTTTGACATCCTCCACCCCTTAAGATATTTGGTCCGCCAAATAAATTGAACTTTTACCTCTGGTAACAAGTGTGGGTACTTTCTCTAAACTTGATCTCTCAACTCCCAGGTGGCTTCTTCTGGTTCATGGTTTTCCCATTGTACCTTGACCAAATGAATTGTCCGATTTCTCAGTTCTTGCTCCTTGGTATCAATGATCTTGGTCGGCTTTTCCACATACGAAGCATCTTCTCGAATCTCCAAAGGCTCGTGCTGTAGAATATGAGAAGGTCTAGAAACATATTTCTTAAGCATGGAAACATGAAATACGTTGTGTACCCCAGAGAGTTCCGGCGGTAATGCAAGCCTATAAGCAACGTCCCCAATTTTGCTCAAAATCTCGTACGGACCAATAAATCTCCTTGACAATTTGCCCTTCTGTCCGAACCTCAGAGTCCCTCTGACGGGTGAAACCTTCAAGAACACTATGTCACCTACTTGAAACTGTAATTCTCTTCGGCGAGTGTCAGCATAACTCTTCTGTCTGCTCCGGGCGACCTTCAACCGTTCCTGAATCAATTTGACCCTGTCACTAGTTTCTCCAACTATAGTTGGCCCGTGAAAGCTACGTACACTGACTTCCTCCCAGCAAACTGGAGTTCTGCATCTTCTGCCATAGAGCGCCTCGAAAGGTGCCATACCAATGCTGGAATGGAAACTATTATTTTAAGCAAACTCACAAAGTGGTAAGCACTCATCCCATTGAACTTTGAAATCTAGCACACATGCACGCAACATGTCTTCAAGAGTCTGTATCGTCCGTTCTGACTGGCCATCTTTCTGAGGATGATACGCTGTACTGAATTGGAGTTTGGTACCCATGGACTCAAGAAGAGTTTTCCAAAACCTCGAAACAAATCTCCTATCTCTATCCGAAGTGATGGAGACGGGTTGACCATGCTTACTAACAATCTCATTAACAAATAATTTTGCAAGTAGTGCCATATGCATCATATTCCCTGTCTTCAATGGAAAAAAGTGGGCAGACTTGGTGAGACGATCCACAATAATCCATATTGCATTATTCCCCTTCTTAGTATTTGGCAACCCAGAGACGAAATCCATGGTGATATGTTCCCATTTCCACTCCGGAATCTCTAACGGTTGTAGCAAACCTGGGGGTTTCTGATGTTCTGCTTTAATCAATTGGCAAGTTAAGCAACGAGATACAAAAGTTGCTATCTCTCTCTTCATGTTGTTCCACCAAAATCTATTCTTCAAATTCTAATACAACTTCATGCTACCCGGGTGCATGAAGTATCTTGTGTTGTGGGCATCAGTCATTATTTCTTCCTTCAGATCATCTACATTCGGTACATGTCGCGACCCTGGACCGAGGCCGCGGCATTAAAGTGAGATTATTTGAAAGATGATTAAACCTCCCACAGGTTCCCGCGGTGAGGGTTCCGAAAAACACAAGGAACAACCAACTCACATGATCAAGTATGCGGAAGCGCGTGGCAAATCACATCTTAACAAGTCATGACAGAATATAAACATAATGTCATCAAGACTAAATATCAAAATGAAAACATAACGAGACATCCCCATAATAATTCAAGTTGTAAGGTTAACAAAGTAAGTTAAGTTATTACACTTTCCAAAATAAGAGGCCAACAAAGGCCAATACAATTCCAAAAGTATATAAAAAAACCCAAAGAGGTGATCCATCGAAACTCATGCCCGTCCAAACGTCTACATGACGTCGTCGGGTTGCCACTCATGAGCTAAGGTAAGCCCAACAACCTCCTCCTGGCACTCCTCCTCAAGGGGGTAGCCTCCTGCACCTGGTCATCAACATACAAGCATCAAATACGACGGTTTGGCAAGAAATCATTTTAAGTGAAAGCATGTAAAACATTGTTTAATCGAGAACATAAGAAATACTTTACTGAACGTAAAACAATACTTACGAAACACTTTTCTAAATCAAAGACAAACTAACATGAATGCATAACATATATATCATGAATCGTAAATCCACAAAGAGCCCATCCTTTCTCTACCATCTATAATGGAAAGAGTAAGCACGCACAACAAGCACGAATATACATAATATAGCACGACACGATTCCCACAAATACGGGATTTCCGGCCGCGGAACCGGACACGCACGATGTGTAATAAATACACGACTAATCTGCAGTTAGTTCACATGTTTAAGGACCACCAGACAGTGGATCAGACTGAAAGGGCAGTCCAAGCTCTGTGGTGTTCACTTGAGTTCATGAATGCACAAAACACGCTAAACACGATTCAAACATATCGAAAATAAAAGGGGAAATCACTTGTCACAACACGACAAGGCACGACTAGCAAAATGCATAATATATATGCTCACAATTTATAAAAGTGATCCCCATTTAATACTTGAAACACATCTTAGAACGAGCTTGCAAACTTGATTTCAAAACAAGTACACGATATGACTTGCGGTCTTAAATCAACGCTCAAAACACGATAATTTTATCGAGTACAAGCTTAGGCTATTCATTGACCCTTGGGTGATTGGAACTCTATGTTTAAAATACAAGGATTGGTGTCCCCGAAGTTAGTACATAGCATGGAGTTCCATTCACACAATGTCCATTTAAAGTCCTTAATATAGCCTAGTTTTCAAATTTTAAAAGAAAATGCAAATGGGCAAAACTCATCTTAAACAAGGGAAATTTCAGTGTGCCCGGTCGACCTGGCCCTTGGCCGGTCGACCGCGTACACTGTGAGCCCGGTCGACCGGCCAAATCTCGGTCGACTCAAAGTTGTAACTTAAATTCAGTGAATAGTGTTTTGGTCAGGTTCCAGAGAACCTGACCCTGTGTCGCCGGTCGACTGCGCCCACTGGCCGGTCGACCGCGTGAACTGCAGGAACAATCATTCTCGCAGTGCAGCAGGTCATCCAACTGGGACCAATCCCAGTGTCCCCGGTCGACCGCGCCCCTTGGCCGATCGATCGCGTGAACTGCGGGAATCAGAACCCAGTTCTGATTTCTGCAGTGCACTGGTCCTTCCTTTCCTCCTTTCTTTTCTACAATCTTTCCAACCTAATTAGCAAATTAAACACATGAATATACATGCTATCAAGGCTCACATTGGGGCATTCATTTCATACTTAACCAAGTCATTAACATGAAGACCCATTTCAAAATCCTTCAAAACCTTTCTTATCAAAACAAATCCACACTTCAACAAAAGCAAGGCTTGATTAAAGGATATGAAATCTGAAACTTTGGAAAGCTATTAGGCATGCTTGCATTCTCTAAAATAAGATCATAACATGAAACCCTAGTAAAATAAAGCATTAAAACCAAATAACAAATCCATGAACACACATGCACAACAACTTAAATAGATCACTTGCCTTAGCCAAATGAAAACAAGATTCTTCTTCAAGCACTCCAAACCAAATGCCAAGCCAAGAACTACCAAAAATCCAATGAAATCTATTCAAAAACTCACCCAAAAATACAACCAAGCAACCCATTTCAAAATAGGTGCTACAAGTTAGAAAAACATGATCTTTAGGAATAGAAGAAACTCCATTAAAGAGATGGGTTGAAGCTCTTACCTAGAGGTGCCCAAACAAGATGTGAAGAAGAAAATGGAGATCTTTCCCACAAGGAAACTTCAAGAAAATGGTATAGATGGAAAGCTTGTCTTGAGAGGAAGAAGGTGATGGTCTTAGAATTTCATTTGGAGTCTCCTAGCTCTTGCATTCAAGAAGAGAAGAAGAGGGGAAAAAGAGGGTTTTCAGCCCTAGGTCAAGAAAAGTGCAGAGATTTTGTTTGTGGAATGGGGAAAGGGAGAAGGGAAAAGGGTTAAGTGCTAGACAAGTGGGCCCCCTTTAGTGCCAATCTTGCATGAGTCAAAACATGGTCTTGTGGGCCTCAAATGAAGTTGACGAAGAAGGATAAAACGATCCTTGAAATATCTAGTTTCCAAAAAGTATATTTTTGACATGGTTTTGGGATCTCGAAAATCGTGTCCAGATTTGAGTGTAAAAAGGCTATTTTACCCTTTTTGGCCAAAACTTGAGTTTCTGGGCTTCAAACACAAATGGGCTAAACACGAAAGTTGCACATAATCATAAAACCAATCAAATGAGATAAAAATCACGATTAACACAAAACCAAACACAATCTTCCCACGCTTACACGTACACCCAGGCCTTCCTGAGTGAGCCTAGTAAACACTAAACGTTCTCGAACTCCCCAAAGCTATAACCATGACTAAAACTAATCACATTCTAACCCACGATAACTAAACCCAAATCAAGACTAAGCACACACTAAGCAAACACTAATGGGTTAATCCTGGGTTGGGGTTTGACAGTACATACAACCAATCACGAAAATACAATACCCCACTCACCATCTTGAAATCTGGACGTTCTGCAATATGATCTACAATCCTTGCCAAATCTGGGTCTTGTAACTGAGTATCCTTGATCTTCTGGATAAAAATAGGCTCAAACACTGTCATATTTGAAAACATCACACCTAACTCTAGGGTCTGCACTTCTACACCTAACTCTTCAAACTGCTGAAGGACACTGGTTCCTCTCAAGCTGGCCATGGCCCCTGACTTTCTGCTCAATGCATCAGCTACAACATTCACTTTGCCTGGATGATACTTGATTGAAAAATCGTAATCTTTGATGTATTCCATCCACCTCCTCTGTCTCATATTCAAATCCTTCTGCGAGAACAAATATTGCAAACTCCTATGGTCGAAATGGACTTCGAATTTCTCTCCATAGAGATAGTGTCTCCATATCTTCAAAGCAAATACCACTGTTGCTAATTCCAAGTCATGAGTTGCACAGTTCTTTTCATGATCCTTCAATTGCCTTGAGCCATAAATAATCACTATGCCATCTTGCATCAATACACAACCCAGTCCCACATTTGAAGCATCTGTAAAGACAATGAATCCACCGCTGCCCGATGGTAATGTGAGGATTGGAGCTGTGGTTAACCTTCTCTTCAGCTCTTGAAAACTTGTTTCACACTGTTCAGTCCAAACAAACGAAACATTCTTCCGGGTCAAGGTGGTTAATGGTGCTGCAATTGATGAGAAGCCTTGGACAAATCTTCGATAGTAGCCTGCTAACCCCAAGAAGCTTCTGATTTCAGTCACATTGCTCGGTCTCTTCCAATCAACCACTGTTTCTATCTTGGCTGGATCAACTGCTAAACCTTCTTTTGAGATGATGTGGCCTAGAAAAGCGACTTGTTCTAACCAGAATTCACATTTACTGAATTTTGCATATAACTGATTGTCTTTAAGAAGTTGCAATGATGTCCTCAAGTGTTCTTCGTGATCTTCTTTACTCTTGGAATACACGGCGACATCATCAATAAACACTACTGCCGAGTGGTCCAAGTACGGTGCAAACACTTTGTTCATAAGGGCCATGAAGACTGCGGGTGCATTGGTCAATCCAAAGGGCATTACTAGAAACTCATAATGCCCATATCTTGTTCGAAAAGCCGTTTTCTGCACATCCGAATCTCTAACTCTCAACTGGTGGTACCCAGACCTCAAATCTATCTTGGAAAAGTACGCTGCTCCTTCCAGTTGGTCAAACAATTCATCGATCCTTGGCAAAGGGTACTTGTTTGTGACAGTCACCTGATTCAATTTTCTGTAATCAATACACATTCTCAAGCTCCCATCTTTCTTTTTCATAAATAAAACCGGTGCTCCCCAAGGTGAAACACTTGGCCTAATGAAACCCTTGTTCAACAATTCTTGCAACTGAAGTTTTAATTCACCCAATTCTGCTGGAGCCATCCTATAAGGTGCAATGGAGATCGGAGTTGTCCCTGGGAGAAGCTCGATCGTAAACTCAACTTCCCTAATTGGTGGCAATCCCGGGATTTCTTCTGGAAAAACATCCAAAAATTCGCACACAACGGGGATTCCCTCCACCCCTTGGGACTGTTTATCCTCCTTGATAAACGCTATATAAGCTCCACATCCACTTTGTATCAATCTGTTTGCCTTAAGCACTGAAATAAATCCTGCTCTAGTCGGTTTTCTGTTTCCCTGAAACATCAGTTCTCCTTGTTCTCCTTGCAATATGAATGTTATGGTTTTGCTAAAACAATCCATGGTGGCATGATATGCTTCTAACCATTCCATGCCTAAGATGATGTGAAAATTATGCATGTCTAGCACAATAAGGTTGGCTGGTAAATTGATATCTCTTAACAAAACTGGACAATTAGGATAATAGGTTCTACACTCAACCTGTTTACCTACTGGTGTTGTAACAATCAAAATGTAATCCAGTTGACTATGTTATGCATCAATCATCTTGACAAACATAGGAGATATAAAAGAGTGAGTTGATCCAGGATCAAATAAAATCTGTGCTTCTACTCACATACAAGAAGTTTACCTTCTACCACGTCTCCTGCAGCTTCAGCATCTGTATGATTGAGATTGTATAGACGTCCTTGCTGCGGTGGTCTGTTCTGTACCTGATTCTGCCTGCCTTGGCCATTCCTATTATGCTGAGGAGGACGAAGATTCTGATTCTGCACTGGTGGTCTAGCTTGCTGCTGTTGCTGAGGTGGCCTAGCTTGGTTCTGAATTGGTGCCTGGTTCTGAGGAGCTGCTTGCCTCTGCTGCTGATTCCTATTGGGTTGATTCTAAAGTTGTGGACAATCCTTGATTGCATGGTTCATTGCCCCACACTTGAAGCAATCGCCAGTGGCTTTGCGACATTCATGAGGTTCATGGTTCTTGCCACAATGAGCACAACCTTACCTCACTTGATTCTGCTCCTGCTTTGGTTTCTTGTTGTGGTGTTGTTGTCTCTGATTCTGTTGCTGATAGTGTTGTTTCCTATCTTGTATGATCATATTGTTTATATCCTCAAACTTGTATGCCCGCTTGATAGCTTCATCGTAGGTAGCCGGTGGAACTACCCTAATAGTATCTCTCATGATGTGGGATTTAATCCCTCCAAGAATTTGTTGATCTTTTTCTGCTCTGTGTTAATAAGCTTAGTAACATATCTAGCTAGTCTCTCAAATTTGGTGACATATTCTAATACGGTCATGCTACCCTGCTTAAGCTGCTGGAATTCGATAGCTTTCTGTCTCTTGATATGAGAAGGGATATACTTGTCTTGAAATTGAGTCTTGAAGGTTGCCCATGCTTCCTCATTGGCCATTGTCATTGCCACCACTGATCTGCAAGCCCATAAAACAAAGAAGCTGTGAGGTTGACTTTCTGCCTCCCTGTGCAAGTAAAGACATCAAAAATCTTCTCGGTGTTTGCCAGCCAGTCATCTGCTACTAATGGGTTCTCGTTTCCTGAAAACTCCTTTGGTGCCCTCTTCCTGAACCTCTCAAATAATAAATTAGGGTCATGCTCCCTATTGTTGGTGACAATATTTGGGGCTACAGGTTGAACTTCATGTCTATTTTGGAGAACAGCCAAAAGCTACCTCTGAACTTGAGCCATTTCATCATCCTTCTTGGCCATCTGCTCTTGGAATCAAAGTTGCATCTCGTTGGCTTGCCTCTGCTGTTCTAGCATTGCTTGCATAAGTTCCTGAAATTGATTAGCTGTGGGTGTAGCAACCGGATCGGCCTCATTTCGATTACTAGCTGGGGCATCGTTGGGAGGAGCTTTTCTAGAAGGCATTGCTGTAAAACAAAAAGTTAGTACACAATAAATATGGTCAAATGGTTTCCTAGACGTCACACTAAGCGGATCTAACGAACTCACGAACCCTTGCCACGATCCTAAGATCTTTCTAGTTTTGTTTTAAGTAACTGAAACAAGTCCCGCTCTGATACCAGTCCTGTCGCGACCCCGAACCGAGACCCGGGCCCCGCGACGATGGTTATTAAGATAAGATAGTTAATTTCCCACAGGTTCCCGCGGTGAGGATTCCGTGGACACGGATATCTAGCTCACATGATCAAATAGGCGGAAGCGTGTAGCAAATTACATAATAACAATATATGAACATAACATCATCAAGAACAAAATATCAGAAAAGGAGTTATAACATGACATTCCCATAGCAGTTCAAGTTACAAGGCTTATCAAAGTGTGTTAATTTGTTACATCCCAAAATAAGAGGCCAACAGAGGCCAATACAATATCCAAAAGAATATAAAATCAAAAATGTGAATAGACCGAACTCATGACCCGTCTCGACGTCTAGATGACATCGTCGGGTTGCCACTCGCGAGTTAAGGTAGGCCCAACAGCCTCCTCCGGGCACTCCTCCTCAAAGGTACAACCTCCTGCACCTGGGCACCAAAATACAAGCATCAAACACAACGGTTTGGCAGGTAATCAATTTAGGCCTGAGCATGAATAAGAATGTTTAATCGAAAACATGTAAAACAATTCATTGAACCTAAAATAAATACTTGACTGAGATACATTTCAAAATTAATGACAAACTAGCATGCGTACATAATATATCATGAATCGTAAATCCACAAAGAGCCCATCCTTCCTCTATCATTTATAATGAAAAGAGTAAGCACGCACGACGAGCAAAATATACATAATATAACAAGACACGATTCCTACTAATACGGGATTCCGGCCGAGGAACCGGACACGCACGATGTGTAATAAAATACACGACTAATTTGCAGATAGTCCACATGTTTAAGGACCCCCGACCACTGGATAAGACTGAACGGGCAGTCCAAGCTCTGTGGTGTTCACTTGAGTTCATGAATGCACAAAACACGTGAAACACAATCCAAACACGTCGGAACAAAAAAAAAAGAAAAAGGGAAATCACTGATCAAAACAAGACAAGGCACGGCTAGCAAAATGCATAATGTATATGCTCACAACTTAAGAAGTGATCCCCATTTGATACTTGAAACAAATCTTCGAACGAGCTTAAAACTTGAATTCAAAGAGAGTACACGATATTACTTGTTGTATTAAACCAAAGTTTAAAACACAATAGTTTCATCAAGTATATGCTAAGGCCATTCATTGACTCTTGTGTAATTGGGACTCCATTGCTAAAATAAGAAGATTGGTGTCCCCGAAGTTGAATCGTATCCTAGAGTCCCATTTACACAATGTCGATTTAAAGTCCTTACATAGCCTAGTTTTCAATCTTTAAAAAGTATGTAGTGGGAGTAAAATTCAAAGAACTGGGATTTGACAGGTCGCTCGAGCGGTCTGGACAGTTCGCTCGAGCGAACCATCAGGTCGCTCGGGCGATCTAGGTTCTGTCTTGAAACAGGCCAGAGAATAGACAGTTCGCTCGAGCGAACCAATGGTCGCTCGAGCGGACAGCCCTTTGTCTGTGCTCGGACCAGGCAGCGGCCTGGTCGCTCGAGCGAACCCGGAGGTCGCTCGAGCGAACAGGCTTCTGCCTGTGCTCACTGAGTACAGAAATTGCACTTCTCATAAATGGCTCTTAAGTCAATTCTTCCCTCCATCTAACACTTAGACCACCTGAAATCCCCTGAGCCCCCCATGCTCTCTAAGGGGTCAAATTTACATTCCCATATCCTTCATTCCATTATCATAATCATTCAAGTCCCATTCTTATCAAAACAAGCTCAAATCTCTAAAGGGGTAAGGCTTACATACAAATAGAAAATCTGAAAGCTTGGAAAGTTACTTAACATCCTTACATATATTTGAGTAGAAATCACAAAATATAAGTCTAACAAAACATGACATTAATACTAAATGACAAATCATATAGAACTTCAAGAGAAATAGTGAAAACCAAAAACACACACGCACAATAAACCTATAGAGATTACTTGCCTTTGCCCAAAACCTAACAAAATCCCCTTCAAGCACTCCTACCGAAGAGTTAAGCCAAGAGCCACAAAAACCCCATGAAAACCATTCAAAAACTCACCAAAAAATGCAAACAAGAAACCCATTTCGAAATGGGTATTGAAAATTAGAAAAACAAGATACTTAAGAGTCAAAAGAACTCCATTGAAGAGGTGGGTTGGAGCTCTTACCTAGAGGTGCCCAAACAAGAAGTAAGGAAGGAAATGGAGAGCTTGCCCAACTAGAAATCCAAGGAAAATAGCATCAATTGAAAGCTTGGGATGAGAGGAAGAAGATGATAGTCTTGGAATTTCTTTTGGAGGTCTCTAGCTCATGCATTCAAGAGGAGAAAGTGAAGAGGAAAAAGGGGTTTTAGCCCTAGGTCAAGAAAATTGCAGAGATTGGGAAATGGAGAGGAAGAAAAGGCAAAGTAGCTTAAGTGCTTTGCAAGTGGGACCCCCCTTTTGTGCTAATTCTTGCATAAGTGAAAACACGATCTTGCGGGCCTCAAATGAAGTTGACGAAGAAGGATAAAACGATCCTTGAAAAATCTAGTTTTCGAAAAGTATAA
The DNA here is from genome assembly GCA_003546025.1 of Camphora micrantha. Lineage (NCBI taxonomy): Eukaryota > Viridiplantae > Streptophyta > Magnoliopsida > Laurales > Lauraceae > Camphora > Camphora micrantha. Next base: position 48,928,623 of record QPKB01000006.1, read on the forward strand.
TTTTAACACGGTTTTGAGATTTTGAAAAGTGTGTTCAGATTTGGATGTAAAAAGACAATTTTACCCTTTGGCCAAAAACTTGAGTTTCCGGGCTTCAAACGTAGGCGGGCTGAACACAAAGGGTGTAAATAATCATAAAACCATTTAAATGAAATGAAATTCACGATTAGCACAAAGCTCAACACAATCTTCCCATGCTTGCACGTACACCCAGGCCTTCTTGAGTGTGTCTAGTTAACATTAAACGTTCTCAAAACTCCCCAAAGCTATGTTCAGAACTAAAACTACTGGAATTCTAACCCACGGTAACTAAACCCACTTAGGACTAAGCACACACTAAGAAAACTCTATTGGGTTAATCCTGGGTTGGGGTTTGACAGTTGCATCATTATAGGCCTCTTTTATTTATCTCACCAACTCTCATGTTTTGAGTCGGATCTCACCTCCTTGATGATCTACCTTTAATAAGCTTCTTGATGATATAAGGATTTAAAGAATCCAACGATCGGATCAAGAGATATGCCTTTTTTTACGAATTTAATATATATGTGCACCCCAAAAATTCAATTATTTAATATAACTTCAAATGGACCTGACCCATATATCATCGGGACCTACTCGATGAGAGATTCCCACTGATACTACGATTTAAAAAATCTGATGGTCATATCCCAAGTTATGTCATTTTCTTAAAAATTAATCAAGTCTGAGTCCCGTAAAAGAATTAGGTCTTTTCCTGACCTTCGAATTACTCAAACCCATACACCAATATGATCTACTCATTGAGAAATTTCCAACAACACTCAGGTTTCGAAAATCCGACGGGCGGATCGAAAATAGCAACAGCGGGTCCCGTACTCTTCGGGGCAACCCCTGAAAAGTCACCTATCATCTCCAGACCCCTGATCACCCCAGAAGTTTGCTCGTTACAATCTACTCATCAAGAGCTTTCCATCCATATGTAGAACTCCGAGATCGGATGGGCAGATTGAAAAATCATTACAGTAGGCCCCACACTCCAAAAGCGCCTACATGAAAAATCACCTATGATTTCTAGACCTCTGATCGTGCTGAAAGTCAGTTCATCGTGACCTACTCGCCAAGAGCTGTCCGACGATGTGTAAGACGTCGAAATCCAGTAAGTTGATCAAAATCCATGAAGCTTGGGCCTAACAACGACAAACCCGACCAATCTCCATTGGACCCCACCTTCTTGGCCCGAACCTGTTCCTTTCAGACTCAACCCGAGCCCATCATTGCGGGCGGGATCCAAGCCTGAACTCACCTAACTCAAAACCCTCTATCTCGGACCTAAACCTAGCCCAAACCTAAACCTAAACCCAAGCTTACTCAAGTCCAACCCAAACCCAACTCAAATCTGAACCCAGACCCGACCTGGCCCACCTGGCCCATCAGCTGCATGGGAGAGGAGAGTACACGAGATCTGGACTCCCCCCCCCCTCGATTTCTACTCTCCCTCATCTCTATCTTCACACACAGGCGCAGATCTCAACCATCCCCATCTTTCAGACGCTAGAACCCATCCTCTCTTCTCATGTCTCACCCATCATCTTCTCCCTCCATCTTTCCTCACCATCTCCGCCGACGCTCCTCTCATCTCCCAGACACAGGCCCACCATCACCATCATCATCTCTCACTGCATCTCACCATCACCCTCTCCATCTCCACGCAGAACTCATCCTTCATACGCACGCAGCAGCCACCCCAAGGAAACCCGATCTCGCCGCAGCAGCATGCCCGCCCATAGCAGCACCGCTAGACGCAACAGCAGCCTCCATCTTTCTCCTCCACCAGCGGCCGTCGCCACCCACTTCCCCTGCGCAGAATAGACACGCCGGACGCCCAACCAGGTACGCTCTCTCCTCCCCTATCTCATCCTTGCATCACCGCCTGCATTGCACCACTGCACTCCTTCTGCGTTTTCTTTTTCTTCCTCACTTCTCCCTGTAAGATCCCGGTCCCACTAAATATATTTATTATATTTTAATTAGAATTTTTTTATTATTTTAATTGAATGTATTTTAGTTATTTAAGTGGTTAGAATTAAGTGGGGCACACGTTAGATTAGATGTGTGGATTGGTGAGCTGGGTTGATGGGTAGATGACCTGACCTGCAGTTTTGACCCAATAACTTAAGCCCAGAGAATATTCCCTTTTAACCTAATCCCTAGTTTTAATAACGACGCATAGGATCTTTATCCCTCCCCACTTATCTCTGCAACTCCTCCCGTAACTTCTTCGTCTTCTTCCTTTTTCAAGTTCCCAACCAATTGCAGCTTTAGGATCCAGCCATCAGAATCCAGATCTGAAGATACCATCATTCTTGGTTCGACTTTCTCATCTCAGGTAACCTTCTCCTCAGATCATTAGGAGTAGATCTGTACTTTTAGGTTATCTTCTTAATCTTTCCAATGTTGGGATTTGGGTAGGAATACCATAGATCTGTTCATCTGAAGATTCTTATCACATCTTCTTTGTCAATTGGTATTAGAATTGTGATCGAGCGCCCCGGTAACCTCGGATTGGATATTGGTTAGGATCTGTTGCATTTTCTTCAACCCCGGTGAAAGGCAAGTATCTAAACATAATTTGTGAATTTAATATATGTTTTTCTCGTTGATTCCAGTGTGGATGCATGTAGAAACCCTTTTATGCCTTTTCTTATGATAATTCTGTAATGCGATTTTGTTTTGCAATGATATCGAAGATTTGGGATGATCGAATCGATTTTCTTGTATTGATGTTACTGTTGCAAATGGCTGTTACCGTAGCACTTTTGTTTGGATCTTAAAACCCCTTTTTCATCTTCTGTTGTTTGGATTTCAAAACCCCTTTGTCATATTCTGTAGACTTGTGTTTAGGGATGTGAGATCACTATTTCAAGTGACCTTGATGGGCAGGTAGGACCACATAATTCAGGGAGTGGATCTGTAACGGGAAAACGCAGGCAGTTTGGGACTGTCCATGTTTTTTACCATGGATCCCAAGAGGGGCCACTTGATGCATGATCGGGTCCGTGGATCTGATAGGGGACCCAGGGACGACTTTGTTGGTGGTGGACCCGTGGGGATTGGGTCCCATCTGGCCTCTCATCTAAGGGTTTCACATAGTTTGGGCGTCAATTGCAAGGGGTTTTTATTTTAGACATAAGGCGGCGGGACCCACTGGATCATTTGATCACAGATCTAACCCGTGCATCTGGCCGTATATGGCTGAGCGATAATGGTTGGGATGGTAATCTGGGCTTTTGACCGGTGGGGCCCACTATCTTAGCATCGATGCTACATCAGGCGTGGAGTTTTACTTCTAGAACTGGGTTCTGTCGTGTATGGAGTGGGTAGTTTGGTTCTGGATATACAATAGGAGAGAGAGACCACTTAGTGATAAGATTTTATAAATTGAGTGTGACCTCACATGAGTTGAAAAAGAAACGCTATGTATGAGTGTTGACCTGGATTTGTGTTGGAAAAAGAATTCCCATATGACACAACTTTATCACTTGTCATAGCTTTCCCATACACCCCATTAGTTTTTAGATTTTGAAGAAAGGGCCTTGGTTGTTTTATAAATACAAATTGAATCCCTTGGCTTATTTTGAATATGGAAAATATTTTGATAGGGTTTTCAGGTTTTCTAAAATTGTAAACTAAGATTTTTATTTATCATTATTATTTTCGAATGAATTTGGAATGGTATCTTTGATTTTTATTGTGTTAAAATTTTATTTTTGTACTTAATATTTGGATCATTGGACCTGAGTAAATACCGTCTAGGTACACGGTATCTTACTAACATAGGGTTTAATACTTTGTATAACCTCGGGGAAATCCTAATGGATTTGAGCTCAACCCATCTCTATTGGAAAACCCTTAACTGGGTCTATGCACCATTAATGAAGAAGGAATGCGTTGATCTTATATTTATTAGAGATTCCCGTGGTTGTTGGGTGCGAAACCTTATGTTTGACCTTAGGATCGATTTGTATCTATGTCTTAACCTTCGCATGCATATATATGGTGGTTTAGGATGTATATTCCTTTAGATGCATACCCTATTGCGTTATGGACTATAAAGTGGCTTGGCAAATTTTATATGACGATTCGATTATGATATGGATTGTGAAATGGCCAGCACTTTACTTGGACTTAGGACTCTTGTGTCGGAGCTTTATTATTCAGGTCTATTATGCTTATATATTTATGTTTATGTGGGTCATTTGTGGACGACTGCAGATCGATATGTGGACGGTTGACCACCAATGTGTCCGGATCACTTATAATCCGCTTTGAATGTGAACATGTTATCCTGATTTGTTTTATTTGATCGGTTTATGACCACCGACGATGTGGACGGGCTTTCCCGATTTATTTAGGGCTGACCACCCACAACAGGGACATTTGTCTTCGTGTGAATTATATTGCTCAATTTGTTTTATTTGGATTTATGTCATACGTTTATTCATGTTATATCTTTGTCTTTACTCTTATATGATCTCACTTATCTTTACTCATCTTGTTATTGTATTTAATTTCGAATTATGATTATGTACTTGCTATTTACTTTGTAATATTTGGTGCATAGATACCGAGCCTACTTTACCGAGGAAACGGAGGAGGATCAAACGTTTCAAACGTTTGAGCTAACTGATGAACCCGAGTGGGATGCCAGAGATGGCTTTGGAATTGTCTGAGCTTGCATTAGAGAGAACGTCATCTTAGCAACTCCTTAGATGAACTTCTTTTAATGATAAACTTTCCCTTAGTAATTGTTTGATTTATTCCGCAACTTTAATTATTAATGTTTATTTGATTTTTGTGTTGGATCTCATTTATAAACTTTGAATACCAATTGAGTAAAGCTTCCGTTGCATTTAATGAAATTTATTTTGACTCACCACGGTTTGTTATGTGGGTCTACTTTTGGAAGCTTGTGTTGTATTAAACACAGGAATTTGAATTTAAATTTAAATTTTTCACGTTTTTCCCAATTCTTATTTTGGGGACGTGACACTCCTTCTTTCTCCCCCCTGCACACCTCCACCTCGCCACCACCAGCACCGCCTCCGCCTCCTCCTTCTTCTACCCCTGCGCACCTCCCTGCGCTACTGCCGCACCACTCCCCTTCTTCTTTTCTTTCTTTCCTTGTTCTCCCTCTTCTTCCCCAGCGCCGTTGCACCTGCGTCCTTGCCCATCTTCTCCTTACTTTCTCTTTCATCCATCCCTCTCTTTCCCTTCCTTTCCTCCTCTCTCATTCTTCTCCCTCCCATGCCTTCCTTTCTCTTCCCTGTCTCTTTCTTCTTCTTCCTTCCTTTCTCTTCTCCAACTCTCTTCTACTCTCCACTCTCCCTTTGCCTCTCCTCTCCCTCAGCCCACACTCTCTCCTCTCCCTCAGCCCGCGCCCCGTCTCTCTCTCTCTGCCACTCTGTCTCTTCCCTCTCCATCCTCCCCTTCCTTGCTCACCCTCTCCCCTGCTCTCTCCCTACTCCGCCTTAGTCCCTGCGCTGCACTCCGCCCCATTCTCTCTCTCTCTCTCTGCCACTCTCTTTCTTCCATCTCGTTCTCTCCCTCTCTGCTCTCCCATGCAGTCCTCTTCTTCCTCCTCTTTTTTCCTTTCTCTTCTTTTTCTCACTTGCTCACTCCCTCTCCCCTTACTGAGAACTCTTCTTTCTTTGCTATTTCTTTCTCTTCTTTCTCACCCTCCTTCTTCTTCTTCACTGCACACCCTTTGTGCCCTTACCCACCTGTACGTCTCCATTTTTTCTTCTTCCTCCTGCCACAGCCACTGCACTCACCTTGCTCCACTGCGTCTTCTTCCTCCCTATATTGCACCCACCTGTTGCACAGCACATCTTCTTCTCCCCCCTCTCTATCACCTGCACCCATAAGCTCCAGCACCCTCTTCCCTCTCCTTTTCTTCTTTTTCTTCTTTCCCCCTCGATCTCTTCTTCACCCACCTCACACTATCTTCACCACGTCCCTTCCATCCATTCTCTCTTCTCTCCTTTCTCTTTTACCTACACCTGCTGCACACACGCATCCCTGCCTCCACACCCACTTAAACCAGCCCATTCACCTAACCCAAACTAGACCACTGTTGGCCCACCAACTTATAAATCTGGCCCACCATTCAGCCCATCAATCCACAATTTCACGTATATAGGATGGAGTGTCACGCCCCCAAAAGTGAAACCAGGGTTATGCGTGAGATTAGGGCCAATTAAAACTTTTTCTAACATTAATCAAATGCAACCTAGCCCCAATCATGTCCCATTCAGATCGAAGACCGCTGTGAGGTGTAGACATTTCATCAATTATAAATACAACAATTAGCGGAGGCTTCATAAATGCAAGTGATATTTTAAAGATGTATAGTTTAAAGCAAATACTGAATACATTAACTAAATTCAAGTTGAGACTATTAACCAAAGTATTAATTATAGCAATAGGCGCCACCAAAACTCGGGCCTAATCAAAATGATAAAGAAATCAAAAGATGAAGCTACTCCAAAAGATGAAGGCTCTCGTGTACGGGGTCGATACGGCTACACAAGGCCGTCTGTACTATAGTCTAAGAGTTCATCAGACTGATTTGCTTGAATCGCCTTTGCCGCCTCCTCTTCCTCGGAGTAGAAAGGCTCGGTACCTATGCACCAAGAGTAGTATCATCAGACACGAAGGTCGGCAAGAAGATAGATATATAAATCACCAAAGCCTAAAGAGTGAATGAGTAGACAAGATCATAAGAAATGCATAGCATTCGAATTATAGAACAGACTAACGAAACATTATCAAATAGGCAATTCACATAGGCTAATCACCACGGGATAGTTTCACATGACCCTCCATACTCAACATGAGAGTTGTAGTAGAGTAAGCAGTAGGCACGGGATGAAAACTCGGCAAGCAATCACATGATACCCTTATAATAAAATAAACAAAATAAAACATCATACTTCTTTCAGAATGGGTATTTGATCGTGTACGTCCATCTAAAATATAAAAAGTTGTACTGCGCAAACGTTCAATCCAAAGTCCTCACACAAATGGTGCCCCAAATGTGTTGGGCTTTAACAGCTGAATGGTGCCTGACACAAGAGTCCTAAACATACAATAGTGAGGGACTAGACTTTCCTGCGTAAGCAAGGTTCATTAGTAAAAGAAAAACTACCTTTCCATCATCAAATCAAAGCCAAAATCATCAAAATTCATCAAACTTCATCATCATAAGTATTTCTCAACAAGCTTTTACAATCAAAGTCGTCTAGTCTCAACACTTCAATCATACTTAGAAACAAACGGAACATCAAAGGGATCCTAAGTCCATCTTCTAAGTTCATCATGTGATCCCAAACAAATTAAAACAAACGAGGCTAAAGAACATGGACATTTCATGCGGAGAGTACCAAACGGTATAATTCGGAATCATAAGCAATAAACAATCCAATCCTAGGTCATTGTTATCCCCGAAGTCTCGTACAACCCTACTCAGTCAATGAAAGGAATTAGGGTTCGTGATACCCAAACGGAACCTCTTCGTGCATAGATATAAGGAGGGAATCCCGTTGTCCCATTCCGTTCAAGATTGAGATGAGTTGAAACCCGAGAAAACGGAAATAACTACGAGAATTATTGGCTCAAGACATTCTTCGTACATAGTCAAATGAGTCCAAAAAGGGTAGTTGAGGTTCCACTTAAGTTCATTGAAGATTGGGTGAGAAACACCCTCAAACAGGGGATTTTCAGTTGTCTCGGTCGACCTAGCCATTGGCCCGGTCAACCCCAGTCAACCTTTGAAGATCAGGTCAACCTCCTCCATGTGTACCCGGTCGACCTGGCCCAGGCTTGGTCGACTGGCAGTTGTAAACGAAAATGGCAAACAGTGTTTTGGTCAGGTTCCAAAGAACCTGACCCTGTGTGGCCGGTCGACTGCGCCCTGAGGTCGGTCAACCACATGCACTGCGAAAACAGAACCCAGGCTCTGTTTCTACAGTGAATGGGTCCAAATACATTCCTTTCTTCTTGAACCTGATATACAATCAAAATCAAGGACATATCAAGTCCATTCTAATACCAACAATCCCTCTAATCAAGTCATTAACATAAAAATCCATTTCATTAGGCTAACAACCTAATTATCATGTTTTCAAACTTCTAAAGCATCCATTGAGCAATTAACATCTAAAACATGATTTTTCCATACAAATCAAGGAAAACAAGCATATCAAGCATAAACATATTTATCTACTTGCCTCAGATGAAGAGCTTGACAAAGAAATGAGAAATTTGGGGAGAAAGCCCTCCTTAAGCTTAAACTTGAGTAAATGGGTTCCAAACTCAAAACCTCTCTACAAATGAAATGCAAGGGGAGGGGTGAGCTCATCTAAACCATTTTTAAGACGAAGGAAGAAGGATAGTTAGACCTAAAAGCTTGAGAAGCTTACCTTAGAATGAGTTGTGAATGAAAAGCTTAGAAAATAGAATGGTTGTGATCTTGGGAGCTAGAGGAAGAAGATGGGAGGCTTGGTCGTCGACACCAGAGCTCCGGTGGCCGTCGGCAGTGAGGAGGCAGTGAAGGGGCTGGGGCTTTAGAGAAGGCACAGTGAAGAGAAAGAGATGAATGAATGGGATGGGGGTTGGGGTGATATTAGGTTAGAATAAATGGTTAATTTAAGTTTAATCCTTGGTTTACTAATGTGATCATTTGGGCCTCTTCGATGCATTGAATCGAAACGCGATAGAAGACTAATGTTCGTAAAATGTCGAGACCTACCCGATGCACCCAAACTCCAAAAACTCATAATCTCATAAAAACCATTGAAAACTTCCCAAATTGCAAACCACCCCCCTATTCTACTCAAACGCATTCTGAATCACGCGAGACTTCGCACGCGAGATTCACACGTCAAACTCGACTCGTTAAGACTCTAAACACACTTACTAAGTAATCAAGCAATTAATGATAATTAATAGAAGATTAGTTGACGGGATGTTACATGGAGGTCCAACACCCGAAGTAACATAGCACCATTAAGAGAAAGAGCTCAACAATGACATTTACCAGATATGAGGTTTTAGTTTTTCTTTCCACATCACATCAGTGAGATCCATTCTTCCCCATTCTAATTTTCAGTTTATTTTTATTAATTTTGCATCTTTAATTCATGTTGCAATTTGATTAGTTGCGTAGTCACATTTCATTTATATGTGTTGGTCTAATCCTAATGCATCTTTAATTTAGGTTCAATTTAATTTAGTCGCATATTCATCATTAATGTATCTGCATTGTAGTTTAATTGTGTGCATTTTTAGATCCCATGTAGCAATTATTGAATATATTTATTTTCACTCATAATCTTAATTTGTTCGTTTGAATCAACTCTAGTAGCTTGCATTACATTCAAAGCACTCATCCTTTGCATTCTCATTCCCCATTTTCGTTAACTTAGCCCTTTCGGGACTAGTAGAGCGACGGTAGGCGGGCTGGCCCTTTCATGGGGTCAGCCCATCCATGCGCTCCAATGTCAAAAGAAATGAGGATTTAGGTTAGGTTCCATGCACACCCCTAGTTAGGCCCTTCTAGCCATTTATTACAAAAAAAAATTAAAAAATTAAAAAAAAAACAGAAAATCCCCAAAAATAAAAAAGATTTTACTTTTCTTTTCTTCATTCAACCTCCGCCAATCTTCAACATTGAGCTTTCATTATATACTATATTTTCAAAACCATCTTTCACCCATGCTTTCATTATCGCTTCAATGCACTAAGTAACACCGAAAAAAAAAAAAAAAAAAAAAAAGAAAAAGGAAAAAGAAAAACAGAAAATCCCCAAAAATCAAAAAGATTTTACTTTTCTTTTCTTCATTCAACCTCCGCCAATCTTCAACGTCCGCCCTCAGCACATGCTATATTTTCAAAACCATCTTTCACCCATGCTTTCATTATCGCTTCAATGCACTAAGTAACACCGACCCTTAGGTGTTAGTGACCGCAACATCGTCCACCCTTCTACGCGACTCCCTAGGCCTTACGGCGATATCCTCCTAGCGGACTCCCCATGATTGACAATGGCACACAGGTCCCTCACTCTCTCCTAAGTTAGGTTGGCTAAGTGTGTATCCATCTTCAATGTGCCCTAAGCGATTGTTGGTTTTAAGATGGGCCTGACGGACGATAATCCACTTCTCTAGGATGATCTTTCCCTAGATCGACCGGGCGCCTTAGTCCTCCCATCTTTAGACCAACATTGTAGTGGGTACCTAGGTTTTCATTTTGAGCATCATGTCGCATGTGCTTTTGACCCCTTTTCAAGCATCCTTATATGCATGTTCTCAAATAAAGTCCACCCTTTCCCCGCCAAGGGATTCGAGAAGGATATCCGGTGAACGGAGTTGATCCCCCTCAATGAGTATTGGCACCCATCCTTTTTTTTTTCTATTTTATTTTACTTTATTCTATTTTTCATCATTTTCTAGTATTTGTCTCCTTTTAGCTGAATGAAAGAAGGTAAACAGTGCTTGACTTTTCTTTGGGATTGCAAATTGATGATTTGAGACTCCGCACTCCAGAAAACTCAGCATATTAATCGGGATTTATACACATAATCACAAGGATTCCTTTTCATTTAAAATTCATGAAAAAAAATCATATGAGCTTCCCCTTTAGGTATATTAACTACCATACAAATTTCAAATTAATTTTTAGCATTATAAAATTTACCAAAATTCAGAGAGTGGACCCCGGTCATGGACTAAATTCTGCAGTGTAGAAAATTGAGCAGGTTAACTTGGATTTGTGTGCATAATTAGGAAGGGTTATGTTAAGCCAAAATTCATGAAACTTTTACAGGAGCCTCCTCTTCGGGTCTTTTAAGTCTCATAAAAGTTTTAGAGTAATTGGAGGTCTGTAGATATTATAAAAATTTAGAGAGTGGGCCTGTGTCATGGGCCAGATTCTGTAGTGCAGAAATTCCAGCATTCTTATTCAGATTTGTGTCCACAATTTCATAAGGTTTCAATACTCAGAAAAATCCAGAATTAAATGTAAGACTTTATCAATATGTATAAACTGATTCCCTATAAAATTTGAGACCGATGCAAGTTATAGAAAAATTATTAAAAATTGGGTAACAAGCATGCAGCAACCCATAGAATTCACGATTATGTTACCTATTTCATATTTCAGCTATTTTTCTTTCTTTTCTTCCAAATGCATGGAACTTAGTATTCTCACTCATCTCGAATCTTAAAGATGGTCTAAACCCTCATTATAATGACCCAAAATAATATTGATGAGACCATCACGCGTTGCCGGCGGCGTTGTGATAAATGGGAAGCTTAATTTCCCGCATGGAGGCGATCAAACGGAGTCATGGCCGTTTACCATGACTGGCGATCACACTTTTTTAACCATTTCTAAGACTAGTCGGGAATCCTCGGAATCGGTTGGTACTTTTGAGTATCGCTCTATATAACACTGTGTTTCCACCCACATCGGGTCCGGAAATCACATCCAACAACAAGTTGAATGTGGATCCAAAGCACAAACCTGTAGTGCAAAAAGCTCGCAAAACGAGGATCACACAAACCAAGGTCGTGATTGAGGAGGTTCAGAAGCTGCTTGAGGCCAAGGCGATCAGGGAGGTTCACTACCCGGATTGGTTGGCCAATACGGTACTGGTCAAGAAAAAGAATGGAAAGTGGAGGGTGTGCGTCGACTTCACCAACCTCAACAAAGCATGCCCCAAGGACAGCTTTCCACTTCAAAAAATCGACCAGATGATCGACGCAACTACCGGGCATGACAGGATGAGTTTCCTCGATGCTTACCAAAGTTACCATCAAATTTCGATGCACGGTCCTGATGAAGAAAAGACTGCATTCATAACACCTAGAGGCATCTACTGCTACAAAGTGATGTCATTTTGGTTAAAAAATGCAGGGGCAACTTACCAGAGGCTGGTAACCAAAATGTTTCAGGCCCAGCTCGGCAAAACGATGGAGGTCTACATTAACAACATGATTGTCAAGTCTAAAAGGTCACATGACCACTTGGCTGACCTAGGTCAAACGTTTGACATCCTCAAAAAGTTTCAATTGAAATTGAATGCATCCAAGTGTGCATTTGGCATCGGCTCCAATAAATTTTTGGGAAGCCTGGTCACTAGAAGATGAATTGAAGCAAATCCAGACCAGATCTCAGCAATTCAAGGAATACAGAGTCCAACAACGGTGAAGCAAGTTCAAAGGCTCACTGGCATGGCAACCGCGCTCAATCGCTTCATCAGTCGAGCTTCAGACAAGTGCCAACCTTGTTTTCAACTTTTGAAGAAAAGTTTGAAATTTCAATGGACTTCGGAGTGCGACCAAGCTCTGCAAGAACTCAAAGCTTACCTAGCTTCACCACCCCTGCTGTCAACGCCGAAGTAGGGAGAAGTGCTCTATTTGTACCTGGCCGTCTCAGATCATGTAGTGAGCTCGGTATTCATCAGGGAAGAAGATGGGCAACAAAAGCCCATATAATATACGAGCAAGATCCTTCTTGATGCCGAGACCAAGTATTTGCCATTAGAGAAATTTTCATTAGCACTTGTCAGTGCTTCTCGCAAACTCTCTCACTACTTCCATACATACACCATAGTGATTGTTACAGAACATCCACTCAAGTCTCTTTTCAGAAAAACAGATTTCTCTGGAAGACTCTCAAGATGGGCTGTCGAGTTGGGGCAGTACGATATCCAGTATCAACCCCGAACAGCAATCAAGGCCCAAATTCTGGCAGACTTCATTGTGGAGTTTGTTTCTCCTAGTTCGGCACCGAGCCAGCTCGACACCGAACTGGGGGGCACGGAGGACAAGGACGAAGATACCAAGACAGCAGAAAAGCAATCTTGGAAGCAGTTCCTTGATTCATCTTGGAAGGTCTTCGTCAACGGATCCTCAACCTTCAAGAGGGCTTGTCCCGGCATAGTCCTTCAATCTCCAGAGGGCCTAGTCGTCGAGCAGGCCTTAACACTTGGCTTCAAGGCGTCCAATAATAAAGCTGAGTATGAAGCATTGATTGTCGGGCTTAACCGCGCTGAAATCTTGGGGGCACGACAGCTAGTGGTCTTCAGTGACTCCTAATTGGTGACGAGCTAGTTGAGCAGAGACTCCCAAGCTCGAGACAAAAGGATGGTAGCCTACCTCGCTCATGCAAAGCAACTCCTCTCTCGGTTAGAGAAAGTTAAAGTTAAATAGATCGGCAGAGATTCCAATTCTCATGCCGATGCCTTTGCCTACCTGGCTTCTGCTGTTGAGGCTAGGAGAAAAGAACCATCGAGGTGGAAACGCTGGAGAGACAGAATATAGAACTTCAGCCACCTAGGCAGATCTTATGTGTTGATCTCTGTCCGAGCTGGATGAACCCGATTATCTCCTATCTTAGGGATGATCAACTTCTTGAAGACAAGAATGAGGTGCACAAAATCAGGCTGAAAGCAGTTCGGTTTTGGTTGTCTCCGGATGGCAAGCTTTACAGGAAGTCGTACACCGGCCCTTTCCTCCAGTGTGTTCACCCAAGCAAGGTTGAAGACTTCCTTTATGAAATTCATGAGGAAATCTACGGAAGCCACATTAGGGGTCGATCATTGGCATACCGAGCTATCAGCCAAGACTATTGGTGGCCTTACATGCAGAAGGACGCTCAGCTGTATGCCAGGAAATGCCAGAAATTCTCACACTCCATCATCAGCCAGCACAGGATCTGAGCCCACTCTCCAATCCATGGCCCTTTGCCCAGTGGGGCTTGGACATCGTGGGACCGCTTAACCGAGCTCCAAGGAACAAGAGGTGGCTAATAGTAGCCACTAATTATTTCACCAAGTGGATAGAAGCCAAACCATTGTCCTCCATCACTGAGCAAGACTTGAAGAACTTTGTGTGGAAGAACATCATCACAAGGTTTGGAGTCCCACGAGCTTTGGTCTCGGACAATGGAACTCAGTTCAACTCCAACTTCTTCAGAAACTTTTGCAAGAAGCTTGACATCAGAAACTACTATTCCACTCTGGCTTACCCACAAAGCAATGGTCATGCCAAAATTTCCAACAAGGTGGTGCTCAATGGGCTCAAGAAGAGACTTGACCGAGCTAAGGGGAGATGGGTGGAGGAACTTTCGAGTGTCCTATGGGCATACAGGACCACTCCAAGACGCTCCACTTCGGCGACACCCTTCTCCTTGGCCTATGGGATGAAAGTCGTGATCCCACTTAAGGTCGGTCTCCCAACTTTGAAGTCTGAGCTCTTCGATCAAGGCCAAAACGAAGTGAATTTGGCCCGAGAACTAGACCTAGCCGAGGAGGGAAGAGATGTAGCAGCTATCCACCTAGCTGCCTACCAGCAACAATTTGCTAGGGGGTACAACCAAAGGGTTAGAGAAAGGAAATTCTCAATGGGAGAATTGGGCTTTAAGAAGACACTCCCCGGGGACAAGAACCCAAATGAGGGCAAGCTGGCACCGAACTGGAACTGTCCATTCAAAGTGATCTCAGCTACCGGGCAATCAGCATACAGGCTTGAGGACATGGATGGTAAAGAGTTACCACGGCCATGGAATGTGATGCACCTCAAAAAGTATTATTTCTAAATTGTATTCAATTTTCGAAATCAATAAAAGTAATTCTTTCGGAAGGATTGCACTTTGTTGTTTTCAATTCTCGCCAAGTTGTGGAACTCGGCAATTACCTATCTAATTGCTACAGAGCATTAGGGAAATAAAGAAACCCGGTGGCTACTTCAATATTTTGAATTAAAATTTGTTTGGTTGCAGAACCAAAAGTTCTATTGCCGAGGTAAAAATTGTACTACCTAGTTCGCTATTGTTAAGCTAGGTTAATGAACCAGCGACAATACAGATAAGTTTGGTTATGGAACCAAACTCAATTGCCTCAGTTGTTGAACTGAACTCAATCACTTAGGACTGGTTGTTGAACCAAACTAAGGGACTTGAGAATATACGAGATTCCGGTTGGTGAGCCGAACTTGGTTACTTAAGCAAATTTTTCGGTTGTTGAACCGAACTCAATTTCCCGAACATGTAAAGAGCTTGGTTATGGAGCTGAGATCAAGCACATGTAATTTTCAAAATGTTTGGTTGCAAGCATAGACAAAAGAAAATGTGCAAATTGCATTTATAGAACCAAAGTACAATGTTCATCATCACATCAAAACTATCAAAAAGAAACAAAGAAAAACTCCAAGCAGCCGAGTCGGCGGTAGCATCAGCCTTGGTTTGAATGTCTTCAGTCATGACAACCTTAGAAGGAGCCTCGGTTTCGATGGACGAAGCGAGGGCAGCAGAACTTGACCCAAGATCAAAGCTCAGGAACTTAGGCGAATTCTTGAAAAGAAGGTGATCCTCTAGGACCCCTGCTTCCTTCAGTGCAGCTCGACACCCGAGCTCCCACGCTTGTTGACTTATTTTAAGGACTTGAGCCTCGTAGAGTGTCGTCGCCTCTGCCACCCCTTCATCAAAAGTAGTGTCGGTCTCAGCCAGGAGTTTATTGTCGCGACCCGGGACCGGGTCCCACGGGCCTAATCCAGGATCGGGACGCTAAAGAGAAATTATGTGGATGATGAATGAATGATACACAATCCTATGAATTAATTTAAATCAAAACGTATACGAGTTCATCAAAGATACCACTCGTACACGCGATTTTCCACAGGTGTCCGCGGTGAGGATATCACATCAACATGAATATTTCTTTTAAGTGCAGAAGCATATAACAAATTTAATTCTTACATTTATGTTCGAGATAACAAGATTAAAACATAATTAACACCAGTATCAAATGAGCAATGATCATTAGATATTTCCCAAAAGAAAGTTAAAGTTTACAACAATGTCATTTAATTACAATTCTCAAAAATAGAGGCCAACAAAGGCCAATATAAATAAAATAGCAAGTTCCCAAAAGAATGATTAATTCCTAACCCAAAATGTTACGTAACTCAAACACCCGAATGTCTAAACGACATCATCGGCGTGCCACTCAACTAGACGTTGCGGTTCTCCGACCGCCTCCTAGTGCTCCTCCTCGGGAAAACCGACAACGGGACCTGAGTACCAAAACAAGGGTCAAACACGACGGTTTGGCAGATGGGTGAAAAGATAATACAACAATTGAAATTACCTTGGAAAAACATTTAAACCTGTTAAAACAATAGATTTCATAAAACAAAAGGATTATCTATTCAAATCATAAATGCAATTTAAAACAAGAAGGTATCCAAGGAATTCGGGAAACAACCAATATGGCAACCACACGAAGCTAAGTCCTCTATCACCGAAGTGACATGACCATATCAGGATGTTGACCTCAGTCACCGAAGTGAGGAGATGCAACATAAGTAACATATATATATACATAATAATAATATGGGACATGACCACTATAGTGAAGCGGGCATCGGGAACCACAGTAGCAATTTGGGGTATCGGGACAAGACAACGGTAATAACCGGGTAGCGGGATCCAAACTGCAGCTGGCGGGACGAGAGGGGGATCTACAAGTTGGTGGATTAGACCAACAAGGTCATCCAAGCTTAGTGGTGCCGACTCATGGGTCAAATCACATAAAACAAGGCATGTACAAAATTCATATGATGCATTATATAAACAGGCGGAACGGGGTACTCAAAGGCACAAATATCATTTCAAACGGAAAGTGCATATCGGGACTAGAAAAATGCTACAACTGCAAATTCAGTATTTTCGGGAATGAAAATCATAATTCATGAAGTTCGGGACAAGTATTGGGATTCAAAATTCGATCAAAGTGAATAAAGGTCCCGTAAGTCAAATTTAATAAAAATTGGCACTCCTTGAGTTTGGAGACATTCCGGGCTCTTTATACACCTTAGGATTTTTAAAACTTCAAATCAAAGCTTGTGATTTGGTTTCTCTTTTCAAATGGGTGCTGTCAAACCCCAACCCAGGATTAACCCAATAGTGTTTTTCTTAGTGTGTGCTTAGTCCTGATCGGGTTTAGTTACCGTGGGTTAGAGTATGATTAGTTTTAGTCCTTATCATAGCTTTGGGGAATTTTGATAACGTTTAGTGTTAACTAGACACACTCAGGAAGGCCTGGGTGTACGTGCAAGCGTGGGAAGATCGTGTTTGGTTTTGTATTAATCGTGAATTTCATTTGCATTTGAATGGTTTTATGATTATGTACAACTTTCGTGTTTAGCCCGTCTGTGTTTGTAGCCCAGAAACTCAAATTTTGGCCAAAAAGGGTAAGATAGCCTTTGCACACTTAAATCTGGACACAATTTTCGAGATCTCAAAACCGTGTCGAAAATATACTTTTCGGAAACTAGATATTTCAAGGATCGTTTTATCCTTCTTGTCGACTTCATCCGAGGCCCGTAAGGTCATGTTTTCTTTGTTACAAGAATGCTCTCTTATGGGTCCCACTTGCAAGCACTTAAAACCTTTTTCCCTTTTCTCTTTCTCCATTTCTCAAATCCCTGCAACTTTCTTGACCTAGGGTTGAGAAAACCCTCTTTTTCTCTTTATCTTCTCCTTTTGAATGCATGAACTAGAGATCTCCAAAAGAGATTCCAAGACCATCATCTTCTTCCTCTCATCCCAAGCTTTCCATTGATGCCATTTTTGTTGGATTTCTAGTTGGGCAAGCTCTCCATTTCCTTCCTTGCATCTTGTTTGGGCACCTCTAGGTAAGAGCTCCTACCCATCTCTTCAATGAAGTTCTTTTGACTCCTAATGATCATGTTTTTTTAACTTTCAACACCCATTTCGAAATGGGTTGCTTGTTTGCTTTTTTGGGTGAGTTTTTGAATGGGTTTCATGGGGTTTTTGTAGTTCTTGGGTTGGCTCTTGGGTAGGAGTGCTTGAAGGAGAGTTTTGTTATCTTTTGGCCAAGGCAAGTAATCTCTATAGGTTGTTCGTGCAAGTGTGTTCATGGATTTCACTATTTCCCTTGAAATTTCCATATGCTTTGTCATTTAGTATTAATGTTTTGTTTTGCTAGATTTCCATGTTGTGATTTCACTCAAGAAATTCTAAGCATGCTAATTAACTTTCCAAACTTTCAGATTTCATCATTTTTAATTAGGCCTTACCTTTTTAAAGTTTGGATTTGTTATGATAAGAATGGGATTTGATTATGAAATGAGTTTTAATATTAATGGCTTGTTTAGGTTTGAAATAAATGCACCATAGTGAGTCTTGATAGCTTGTTTTATTCATGAATCAAATTGCTAATCAGGTTTGAAAGAATATAGAAAAGGAATGGAGAAAATGGATGAACCATTGAACTGCAGAAAACAGAACTGGGTTCTGTTACGCAGTTCACGCGGTCGACCGGCCAAGGGGCGCGGTTGACCGGGCACACTGGATCAGGTCCCCTGTTGGATGACCTGCTGCACTGCGGGAACTACTGTTGCGCAGTTCACGCGGTCGACCGGCCAAGGGGCGCGGTCAACCGGCGACACAGGGGCAGGTTCCCTGGAACCTAACCAAATCACTGTGCACCCTTTTAAGTTACAACTGCAGGTCGACCAAGCCTGGGCTGGGTCGACCGGGCTCACTGTGTAAGGGGTCGACCTGGCCCTTGGCCAACTGAAATTTTCCTTCTTGGGAGGATTTTTACCCCATGTATATATTCTTTAAAAATTTGAAAACTAGGCTATATTAAGGACTTTAACTTGAAATTGTGTAATTGGAACTCCAAGATATGTACCAACTTCGGGGACACCAATCCTTGTATTTTAATAATAGAGTTCCAATCGCACAAGGGTCAATGAATAGCCTTAGCATGTACTTGATGAAATTATCGTGTTTTGAACATTGGTTTAATACAGCAAGTAATATCGGGTACTCGCTTTGAAGTCAAGTTTTAAGCTCGTTCTAAGATTTGTTTCAAGTATTAAATAGGGATCATTTCTTAAGTTATGAGCATATATATTATGCATTTTTGCTAGCCGTGCCGTGTCTTGTTTTGATAAGTGATTTCCCCTTTTATTCAGATGTGTTTGTACCGCGTGTTTTATGCATTCATAAATTCAAGTGAACACCACAGAGCTTAGACTGCCCTTTCAGTCTGATCCACTGTCCGGGGGTCCTTAAACATGTGGACTATCTCCAAATTAGTCGTGTATTTATTACACATCGTGCGTGTCCGGTTCCGCGGCCGGAATCCCGTATTTGCGGGAATCGTGTCGTGTTATATTATGTATAATCGCGCTTGTCGTGCGTGCTTACTCTTTTCATTATAAATGATAGAGAAAGATGGGCTCTTTGTGGATTTACGATTCATGATATATATTATGTATTCATGCTAGTTTGTCTCTAATTTAGAAAAGTGTTCCGTAAGTATTTGTTTTACGTTTAGTAAAGTGTTTCTTTATGTTCTCGATTAAACATTGATTTCCATGCTTTCATCTAAATTGATTACCTGCCAAACCGTTGTGTTTGATACTTGTATTTTGGTGACCAGGTGCAGGAGGTTATCCCTTTGAGGAGGAGTGCCAGGAGGAGGCTGTTGATACTACCTTAGCTCGCGAGTGGCAACCCGACAACGTCATCTAGACGTCGGGACGAGTCATAAGTTCCGATGTATCACTTTTTGGGCTTTAATTACTTTTGGTATTGTATTGGCCTTTGTTGGCCTCTTATTTTGGGATTGTAACAACTTAATACACGTTGTTAACTTTGTAACTTGAACTATTATGGGAATGCCTTGTTATATCTCCTTTCTGATATTTTAGTCTCGATGACGTTTATGTTCATATTCTGTTATGATTTATTATGATGTGATTTGCTACACGCTTCCGCCTATTTGATCATGTGAGTTGGTTTCACGTGTCCTTGGAACCCTCACCGCGGGAACCTGTGGGAGACTTAATCATCTTACCTCATCACCTACCGTCGCGGGGCCCGGGTCTTGGTCTGGGGTCGCGACAGGTGCTAAACAATGGTTATAAGTTTTCTCATCACAATAGGGTTCCCAACAAACACCTCTCAATCATATAAATATTTCATTTTTGCTCACAGAATAGTCTCAGGTGAACAGTGCTGGTCGCTCGACCGGACAGGAAGTTCGCTCAAGCGATGAGCTCTCTGGAATGGTTTTCTAGGAGGGTCGCTTGAGCGGATAACGGGTTTGCTCGAGCGAATATGTTGGCTCAAGTGAATAAATAGTTTGCTCGAACTAACAAGGTTCTGTGAGAGACCTGATACAATTCTGGGAGAGTTTGCTCGAGTGATTAAGAGATTTGCTCGAGCGAACCTGTTGGCTCAAGCGAACAAATAGTTAGCTCGAACTAACAAGGTTATGTGAGAGCTTCTGATGTGATTCTGGGAGAGTTCGCTCGAGCGATTAAGGGGTCCGTTCGAGCGAACTGTCTACTGGAATGGTTCAGAGTCTGTTCTGAACACTTCGCTCACGCGACCACCAAGTTCGCTCGAGCGAATTGCTCAGAAATGGGTTCCGGGACAGTTCTGCTCTCTTCTATTTCCTCTCCTTCTTACAACACCTCTTTGTGTCCCATTTCTCATCAACATGAGAGGATCAAGACCTTTTATAAACATTACTCAAAACTTCACATTAATACCTCCATAATCATCAAATCAAACATTCTTCTTCCCCATCACATTCAACCACAAAAGAGAAGAGGAAATCCATAATCATAAGGATTCATTTAAACTTCAATCAAGCAATAAATGAATGCTAACAACCACATTTCCAAAACATTAAATGGACCAACAAGACTCATTAATGTACATTTATTTTAAGTCAATGCAAATCAATAATAGTATGAAATATATATTGAAATCATCAATGCATTTCATTAAAATCATTCAAAGCTCAAAATATCAAATAATCCACTTGCTTCAAGGTCTCTAACAAGCAATGCAAGCTCTAAACAAGCTATCCAAGCCAAAGGTCACAATCTCTACAAAAACCCCAAACAAACCCTAAAATGGGTCAAACAATGAAATAGGAAGAGAGAGCTCGCACTAATGAAAATGAGGCTTCTCAAGGACTAGAAGAACACATATCTAAGAGATTAGGGAGAGAGCTTACTTGGAAGGTTTCCAAATAGAGAGAGCTAGCTCAAAGCAAGTCTTAGAGATGGTGGTTTTCTTCAAAAATGGTGTTAACAGGAAGCTCTCAAGATGGTGAGGAGGATGATGGAGTTATGCAAGGTTGGTGGTGTTTTGATGATGGAAAAGCAAGAGGGAGAAGAGAGGCAAGGAAAACCCTAGGTTGGAAAGAGTTTTGCTAGAAAAAGGGAAGGGAAGAGAGATGGGTTCTCTTGTATAAGCAATGCAAGTGGGCTCCACCACTAGGAAACTTTGTGGGGTCAAAATCATGGCTTTTGGGACTTCAAATGAATTTGACGAAGAAGGAAGAAATAATCGCCGAAATTTTTAGTTTTCAAAAAGTATATGTTTCACGGGTTTTGGGAATTTCAAATATTGGGTCCAGATTTAGTATAAAAAGATTATTTTGCCCTCAATGCAATGGAAGTCGGGTTTCTGGATTAGGGGCGGGAACGGGATCAACATGAAAGTTGAAGAGATCAATGAGATTAGTAAAACGGGATGAAAATACAAATCCAAACAATCTCGAGTAATCCCCCAAGTAAACGCAAGGTCATAAAGGGAACCCCCAAAGGGCCCCACTAATCACGAAAGCACTCAAAATTTCCCAAAGCTATTCTAAACCCAAACTAAACCAAAACACACTAAACATACTTAGAACTAACACATGACTTAATCAACACTAATCGAGGTCATTCGGGTCGGGGTCTTACATTTACCTTCAAGCTCAACATTCTACATCTCCAATGCGGCTTCAGTCTTGGCTTTCTGCTTCTTTAAGGTGGCTTCGAGCTAGGTTGCCGGCTTCTCTTGAACCTTGGTCTCAGACTTCAGTCTATGGATCTCGGTTGTTGCCACATCAAGCTTGGCCTTGAGGCTAGAGTTTCCGTCCACCTGCTCCGTCAGCTTATGATTGCTCGCATCCAAGGCAACTTGGAGGTCCTTCTTTTCCGCCTCCAGCCCTGAAATCTTGAAGTAGCTCTCCTGAAGCCTTTCCAGGGCGATTTGACATCTTTGTACCACCTGTAAAAGGAACAGGCGTCAGAAGGTGATAATCGAAATCAAACATTTAGAAAAGTTTGTAAAAAGCTTACCGAGATGGCCGACTACATCGATGAGCTCGTCAGCATGACGTCATCCAACTTTCTGAGCCTCTGCATGTCCTGAGGCAAGGCACAAGCTCGGCCAACCGTAGCAACGACGAGGGCGTTACCACCAGAAATGCGGTCTTCCACCGATAATGGCCTTCTGGGCTCAACCTGGAGGCTCGGTCTCCAAGGAGCCGGCCTGGTGGGCTGGGGAGTCACGGTCGTGCTAGGATCCGTCTCGGAAGCCTTGATCCTATCTTCTCCTTTGGGACCTCCTCCCGAGTAATTTCGGCAGGCTGCTACCGACCTCCTGTACTCGGAGAAGCAGCAAGCGCAGGAGTAGAGGCACCAGCAATAGCTGGGGGCGTGGAAGTAGGAGTAGGATCAGAAGCAGTATCAAGGGGCATAGGGGCATGAGGATCTCGACCTCCAAATACCAGAGTTCTCAAATCCTTCACAATAGGACAACGACATTGAGTGCCTTCTCTTTTTTCCGAGCTGGGAGGAGGCCTAGGGAACGGACGAGTTGCGGTGATCTCTCAGACCTCGAGGAGGTCTCAACTTCCACAGCAACGATGTTGGTCTCGGCAGGCTCGGCGCTCTCCGAATCGAACCCCGAGGTGGTGGCTTCGGCGCCTGAAGCGACCCGATACTCAACGTCGGTTAGGGCTAGAACCAGCTCTATCCTTTCCACTTCAGCAGGAGCCTCCCCCCCCCCCCCCCGAGGCAGATCAGTCCTCCTCTTAAAGAAGGAATGGCACCTCAGTTCGTAATTTAATAGTGCAAAAGTGGCTCGGCCATTATGACGTCGGTAGCTATATACCGCTCGGAGCCACGCGTCGTTCCTCTTCCAGCCAGCTAGGTTGGCTTCTTGTTTTCTCTTGCAGACCTCTACATGACAAACAGAAATAGGTCAAATGTGATACTTCTGCAGACAAGAAAAGGAAAATGCAGGAAAAACTTTGAAAGCTAAAGAGCTCGGTAATTACTTGGAGGTTACGAGGGAACCTTGTCGATCATTGCCACTTCGGGCATAGTTCTTCCATACTCCTAGTGGCCCGAAACGAACAAGCAGTCATCTCCTGCATACCTTTTAGAGTCCTCCAGATTGTTGACAAAACATCCATGGTTCGCCTTGACTCAGAGGTAGTAGGAGCCATCACTACTAGACTTGCTAAGGTCATAGACATCCTCGATGTCATGGACACCAAGGTTGATACCTATGATCTTATTTAGCTCGGCCACGCCCATGATTATTTTGTAGCTGTTCGGCATCAATTGGCATAGGCAGAGATGTCATTTCTTAAGGCAAGTTATAAGGAGGGGATGAAGGGGGAATCGAACTCCACATTCGATTATGGTGACTAGATAAAATGGCATCCAACCATTAGTAAAAAAAACCGTCAAAGGGATTTTCCGGGTCATTCAGCCTAATGAGGACATCATCAAGGATCTTGTACTTGGCCCTGAACTCAGCCGTGGCCTCTGGGGTTTCTAACCAATGCCTATAAATACCCATTCCTAAAGTTTGAAGAAACTGGATGGGCGGAGAACAAAGCTCGAAAAAGGGAAAAGGGGGCAAGAAACCCTAAACAAAACCCTAAAGGGAACTAGAGAACAGAAACGAACAGGGGAAGAAGAGAAGACTTACGGATACAAGACGAGTAAGAATGGACTCGAAAAATATCGAGCTCGGATTCGGAGGAACTCGACTCCGGTAACGCCCCAATTTTGGATACCGAGAAGATCGTCAAGATACCCGAAGTTGGGGCGCTACTTCCCGGAAAATCCAAGAACTTCCAAGATCATAGGTCCGCAGTGAGGTCCAATTTAAAACTTTTTAAACGAAATAAGATCAACGGTTAATAATGCGGAAGCATGTAAATATAGCGGAAGCAATAATAGGGTATCATATATCTAAGTCAAATATAGCAGAGCTGAAATCCAACCGAAAGTATTAAAGTTGTAAAGATCAAAGGTTTATTACAGATTAAGACAGCTACCATGCTCACTACAAGAATCACTCAAATTTCCAAAATAACATCAGAACTCTCACACCCCAAGTGCTAGCTCTCCAACTTCCAGCTCGACCTCTTGGTCGGCCGGTCTCCATCCGTAGTCTCCTGCTACAGATACCTCAGCAAGCGTAAGCGTGCTATCCTCGTAATCGGGATCGAAACCTAAGCACCAAGAATGGGTCAGATCTAAAGATCTGGCAAGTCACAGTATACAAGTAACATAGGATAAATGTATCGAATGAGTAAAGACAAGCATATGGTTAAAAAGAAATATCAAGATACAGAATTTAGGCAGTTGAGCAGGATAAGCATTGAGAATCAGGATAAACATAATATCTAATCTAAAACAATATGGCACATTCACACGAGTTGGATACCGCGGGATATTATGCCGCGGCCCTCCCATACTGAACACAGTCGCGGCGGGGAATCTCACCAAAGCTGGGGAATGACGAGCCCCGCAATCACACTCATCAGTCTCACCACACTCATCACTCGGGGAGACCGGACCCGGCATCACGCCGTCCGTCTAAAACATAGCTCATCATGATAGCTCACTCAACACTCATAAATAGCTCCTACCAGTAATGATCAGTCAACAGGCTGAGCTTAGAACAACTGAGTGAATGTCTATGCCGACTCAAGGAAACAATAAAGGTCTGTGTCTGTCTAGGTTTTACCTTGCGTGAACAAGGTCCTAACAAACTCCCTAAGAGGTCCAAGTATCAATTCATTACCATGGATCACAATCCAGGTCCAAGCCCACTCATTAGATCCATACCCAGGCCCATCAAGTACATGGCCTGGTCTAAGACAGTCCAAACGAGGTAACTGATGGACCCGATTCCTCCCTCTCTCCCGCTGCCTCCGCCCCGGGTCTTTCGGGGTACGGCGGAGGGGAGGAGAAGAAAAGATAAAGGGTAACAACATCTTTCTTTTTTTTGTACGGGTATGCCAATTTCACTTTTCTACTTGGAATTTAGGAATGGTGATCCGAAGATCCACCTTCACAAGTAGAAAGGGGAAATGAAACTTTTTCTAGTTTCTATTGCACGCATATTTTAAGAAAAGAGACAAAAGGGTTTTTTTTTTAATGCCGTGAAAGGCGATTTATAAGTCTTATCCATTATGAAAGACAAGAATTGTGATTTTTGTCTCTAAAAGAAAACTAAAGTACAATAGAAATTAAGAAAAGGAATCTAACTTCTCATTCGATTGTGGGGACACGTTCAGATCGACAGTCGCGAGTCATATATGGGCTCCTCCATCTTCCATGCAGATGAGAACACGATGCTTGGATTCTTGGCTTGGCTTTTTAACCTCAGATTTTTAAAGGACAAAGGCCAAGAGAAGGTCTTATATCCGATAAAAAGCTAAGTAAACGGGCTGAAAAGCCACGTTTTAGCCATGTTGGTAGAAGAAGGGGGGGTCCTTGGGGGGGTGGCCCCACAAGGGTGCTTCAATCACCTTTTGGTGGTCTTTGCAGCAGAGTTGCAGGGCCTCTGGATTTTTTTGTCTTCGTCGGGGGGAGAGCGAGAGCTAGCTCCTTTCCTTTTGGAATGCCCTCCTATTTATAGGCCTTTGGTAGCCATTTAGGAGGGTTTATGAGCATTGAATGCATTAATACCCATAATGGGAGGAGTTACAAGTTTTTAAATTACTTGTTTTGTAACTCCTTTTTCCTTGAATCTGATTGGCCGATGGAGAATAATGAGCCTTTAATTGCCTTTAATCCCCATCATGGGAGGAGTTTCATGGCTTTAATGCCATAAATCCTTTGACTTATAACTCCCATTTGCTTGCTTTTGATTGGGCCGTCCAAAATAATGAGTTAATGACCGCATTAACTTGTCATAAAGCGGGTCATTTAACCTCATTAATTGGTCGCCAAGTCGCTCGAAGAGTCGCGGGCCGCGCCGCGTCTTTTGGAATTCTTCTTGCGATGACCGCCGGTGGATTCACATGTTGTTTGATGTCGGATGGCGATGCAATTTCAGACATTGATTAATGTCAAAGTGCCGGCAACATCTGTCCTGTCGATTTCACGATCGGGCGGGCAGAAAGTGTGCTTTCTTTGTCGGCCGGTTGGCGATTTCGAGGCATCTAATGATCATCCAATGATTTCGGCGGCGAATCCGTGATGTTGACGAAGATCGACGGATTTCAGGCACGAAAAATCAGATTTTGGAAAAATCGCAGGTGCCAATCAACTCGAAACGCGAAAAGGACCCGAAAAAGGGTCTTCCGGCGAATTTTTGGGTCGCCGGAATTTCCATGGTCGCCGGCGACCATGGGCCAAGGTCGCCGGCGACCATGGGCCTTGGGCCCATTTTTTGGCCGCCTTCCGGTCGCCGTTTCTTCGCCGGGTTTCTATCTTTTTTCACTCTTTTTTCTTCTGTATTTTTCCTGACATTTCCCCTCATTTATTGGCCTGATTCTCTTGAAGAAAACCCGACGAGAAGCCACGCAAATCGGAGCACAAAGTTTCCTATTTTTCTGGAAAGCCGAAGACTTTGTTGTGCGGTTTTGCCGATTTTTTGTCAAGCATTGAAACTAGGCCAAACGATGTCGGAATGACCTGAAATTTGACGTGGAGCTTCTTGAGCAGTAGATAAGACCAACCGTAGGCTTTGGTTTGAGTTTTGAAGCCTTTTGGGGTCCCGCAAACGCTTGCCTTAATTTCGTCATGAGAGAAATGCCGAGCTTTGACTTGTGGTCAACCGATGTCCGATTGACCTGAAATTTGACAGGGAGCCTCCTGAGTAGTAAGTAAGACCAACCATGGGCTTTGGTTTGAGTTTTGAAGCCTTTTGGGGTCCCGCAAATGCTCGCCTTGATTTCACCTCGAGGAAAATGCCGAGCTTTGAAACTAGGCCAAACGATGTCCGTTTGACCTAAAACTTGACAGGGGACCTATTGGAGTCATTTTGAGATGATCCATTAACTCCAATTTGGATGCCATGATTCCGGGGTGCTCCGCTGCCGGTAGGCCTGTTTTTGCTTCCAGAGAGTTGATGAAGGGTCAAACGTCGTCCGTTTGACTTGAAATTTGGCAGGGGACCTTTTGGAGGTATTTTGAGACCATCCGTAGGCTTTGATCGAAGTTTTAAGTTTTCGACACTGTCGCTGCCGGGAGCTCCTGCCTGGCTGTCGGAGGAGTGAAGTTAGGCCAAATGATGTCGAAATGGCCCGAAACTTCATGTGTACCCTTCTTTTGGCTGCTTTGAAGGATCTTGTAGTTTTTTGTTTGATTCTGACAAGATCTGGTGCTTGAAGTGGCGCCTTCCTATTTATGGCAGGATGTGGCTCCATGTAGCTTTTGGTGTTGAAGGGACATAGTGACATTTTTGGTGTCAACAAATGCCCCCTCGAGGTACAACGACGAGGTGTGCAGCTCTAGCAGTCGGTGTGCCTCGAAGAGAATTTGAAGGAGATCTTCTTGTTTGACCAAGAGTCTTGAGCGTTTTTCTTTTGATGGAGTTGCTTTTTGAGCTTCCAAGGGATTTCGCGGTAAGGAGAGGGGTCATGTACCGTCTCAAGGCAAGGATTTTGAAATGACATTTGGATATGGGTTTTTGGTTTTGGGTTTTCCCTTTTAACCTTGTGAACCTAAAGGCTTTATGTGGCACATTAGGCGGTTAAGAAGGTTTTTTGGTTTTTGACCTTGTGACCTAACAGGCTGTATGTGGCGAGTTAGGGGGTCGGGATTTTGGGTTTTTTTTTTTTTTTTTTTTGGTTTCGGCCTTGTGACCTAACAAGCTGTATGTGGCAAGTTAGGGGACCATGGTTTGGTTTTTGGTCACTCTTTGGGACAATTTTGGGTCCATTGGAGTGGTTTGGTTTTTTGTGGAATGTCAATTTCAAGATTGTGGCTTGATTTGGTGCATGGGGTTGGATGGTTGGGTTTCTTTTGGAAGCTTATGAAGCTCGGAATTTTTTGTATGGTCCAATCAACTCAAGAGAGGCATGGAACCATTTTTGTATGCTCTTGGTAAGAGAAATTTTGACTAAAAGCCACTTTTAGTGCCTAGGTGGTCAAACCTGGCTCATATGGGCTAACCCATGGGACCTTAAGCTTTTAAGAATGGCTTAGATCTCATGTGGTGTCATTTTGTAAAGAATATCTAAAAATATCCCTTTTGTGTAGAGAATATCTAAAAATATCCTTACTTGGAGAGAATCTCTCAAGTTTCCTTGATTTTGGGAGAGATTTTCTCAAAGTATCTTTCTTTGGGAGAAAGTTTCTCAAATCCCCTTTCTTTTTGGAGAGAATTTCTCAAGAATCTCCTCTTTAGGAGAGAATATCTCAAATCTCCCTTTCTTTTAGGAAGTTTGCTAATTTTTAGCACTTACCTCCTTGCTTTTCTCCTCCTTTCCTCTTTTGGTTTGCCTTTTCTATAAAAGCAATGGAGATGGGTTTTCTTCCTCTTGTTGCTTTCTCTTTGCAAAAACCTTCAAGAGTGCTCCAAGATAAAGAATTTCTCAAGGATCTTCAAGTTTCTTCTTCTTCTTCTCCATGGCTTCAAGTAGGTCTTCTTTTTCCAAGAAAAAACCCCATGTAGATGTAGGAAAGTTTCCTTTTCTTCTTTTTTTTTTTTCTTCTCTTTTTTTTCTTCTTTTTTTTTCACGTGTTTTCTTTTTCTCTCTTTTTTTTTCTGTTTTTTTTTTCCACGTGCTTTTTTTTTTTTTTTTTTTTGTGCACGTTCTGCTTTTTTTTTTTTTTTTTTTTTTATTTCTTCCCCTTTTTTTTTTTTTTTTTTTTTTTTTTTTGCCCTTTTTTTTTTTTTTGGTGCTGTACGGACAGGTCCGTACGGACCTGGCCGTACAGCCACGTGGCCTGTGGGCCACGTCCCATGGGCCAGCCCCTTTTTCTCTCTCTTTTTTTTTTTGAAGAGGGTTTTTTTTGTTCTTTTTTTTTTGCTCACCATGATATGAGGTTTATGCAATTCAAGATGATCATGCATTTTTTTCTTCTTTTTTTTTTTTAATGCATCAAGATAAAAGGCTAGAATTTCTAGGTCAAGTCAACATGAATTTTGACTTAGACGAAGTTTGATTGGTTTTGACCAAATTGGGTTGGAATTGGTCAAACTTTTGTCAAAGTTTTCCTAGCATCTAATGCATGATAGTTTTATGCATGATTTTTGGTAAATGGAATTGGGAGCATGACGATGCATACCTCGAATTTTCTTGCAAGTCTTGGGATTTTTGGAGCTTGCAGCAATGTTGAGCCCACTTCTCCAGTCTCGCAGAATTTCGAGGAGCTTTGCAAGTTTTGGAATTTTGAGCTCGCAGCAATGTTGAACTCTTTTCTGATCTTGCGCAGATTTGAGAAGAAAGGCTTGATCTCACAGCAATTTTTGAATTCAAGTTTTCTTCGAGAACCCTTCATTGATTATGAGCTCGCAGCAATGTTGAGCTCATCTTCAAGCTTCCTTTCTTTTTCGGGGTGCCTCCCTTTTCTTCGAAATTGCCCCGGAACCATGCCAAAATTTCGCTAGGATTTTTTTTTTTTAGCAAAATTCCGTCAATTGGTTCTTGATTTCTTCATTTCTGACTTTTGCAGGTGGTTCCTCCAGAACGAACAAGGGTAAGGGCCTTGTTACTGATGCACCTCGCCGATCTGCCAGATCTTCCAATGCGGCCGTTCAACAGGCTTGGAAAGAAGTTCGTTATGTGGAGACGAACTTGGAAGAATGCGACTCGCTCAACCGAGATGAGATGAGACAGCGATTGATCGCTCTCAAGGATGAGGAGTTTTATAAAATTATGGCAAGCAATCGTCCTTGGATCATGGACGATCAGAGCGTTGTGCCCAAGCCTACCTTTTTCTTTGGTGACGCTGTCCCTGATGACTCGTCATTCCAAAGGAGATGTTTTCAGTTCTCTTACACAGCTGATGGTGAGGAGAGAACTATTTCTACCCGATCGACTTTTGATCGCACTATCTCGATCATGAGTCTTTCTCCCACATGCTCTAAAAGAGAAGATCCTCCAAGCTGGGTGAAGAGGACCAATGCGGTCAAGACCGGGATTTTTGTTGGCGGCCCTCCCTGTTATGCAGAGAAGTCGCCTGTCCGTATGGACATGTTGATGCCAGCCAGCGGTTACCAAGGTTCTGATCATCCATCAGTCGATTTGAGACCGGTGGGCCTTGGCATTTTTAGCGGTGACGGCAGTAATTGGGTGAACCCCTTTCGGCTTCGCGGCCGCTTCAGCGCTGACTCGGGCTGGGAGTCATGGACTGATCACATCCTGCAGATTGGTGGCGCCATTCTGAAGGAGGCTGAAGTTTTTGATGCGGTTCGCGCTTTTCGGCAAACCGTCGTTTTCTCCGATGAGGCCTTCATGGCCATGTTGGAGTCTTTCCTTCCACAGACCAACACCTTCGTTGTCGCGAACGGTGAAATTGGTTTTTCCTTGAAGGAATTGAGCGCTACCACCGGGCTGCCTATCCTCGGCAAACTCTATGAGGAGTTTATGCCTATTGACAGTGTCCTTGAGGAGCAGTCGGAGGAGTTTAGGCTCCTGTACTTTCAGCTCGTCGCCTTCTATGATTTTTTGAAGGAGAAGGAGGGCTCGAAAGTCCGATGCAGTAGTTGGAGGAGTCTCAGCTCTTTGTCTTCCAACTTCTTTGACGGTGGGGATGCTTCTGAGAGTATGTCCCAGGAAGCCAGGGCTAAGAACCCGAAGAAGATCTCCGCTATGCGAGAAAATTTGAGGGATTTTCTTACAAGCACAGACGCCATTTGTCCTGACATTGCGCTGCGGAGAGATCTTGCTGTTTACCTCACTTACTGGCTAGGTGAGGCAGTTTTTGCTGGAGGAGATGGAACGCACATCAGGCCGCACTGTATTTTTCCGGCTTGTCAGATGGCGTTCGGAGAGCAGCTTGCTTTGGTGCCTGCTCTTTACTCCTATTTGTGCACCGAACTGCAGGCTGCTGCTTTCTTGGTTCGGCTTGGGCTCCCTATGAATAGGGTATTTTCAGCCCATATTTTCTATTCGTGGTTTGTGTACCACTGTCCGGGCTTCCACTGTTTAGGTGCTGCGCAGGATGATGACCCGTTTATGATTCGGTTGGCTAGAGGGAAAGCCGTTTCCGAATCTCTTTTGTCTGCCCGTTTGAGGATCCGACGGTTCAGGGACGTCGAGATGGGGCAGTCTTCAGTCAAGCTTTCTCCCGGTCTGCGGAAGAAGGCTTTTGATTTTGGTATCTCCCGCGATTCCACCAGAGCAGGGTCGGGAAGACACTATTCTTTGACGAACGCAGAGAAGGGATGGCTTTTTAACATACGTGTTGGTACGATGGTGTACCGTCGACATCTTTTTGTTGACATCCAGCCGTATGTTCCTTCTCGTTTTGCGTTGCAGTTGGGCTTCTCCCAAGGCGTTGTAGGGGCGCCTTCGAGCATGGTGAAGCGTTTTGGGGGTCTTCAGGATGGGAGGAATGCATGGGCTTTTTACAGTGCGGAGGACACTACCGCCATGATTTCCTATCCTGAGCTGCCCACTTTCCGGACCGCTGGCTTCACAAAATGGTTCGCGGAGAGCTTCTCAGTGTACCGGGGGCTTTCCAAGAAGGAGCTCAATGTCAAGCAATCTTCCGGGAAGGGTCTTGGTAGATCAGACGGCGTCCGGCGAGAGGAGGTTTTGGCCTTCCTTTCTGGAGAGAAGCATAGGATAGGCTTTCTCAAGGGCCGGGATGTCGTCAGATCTGGAGCTGTGCAAGAGGTACCTGGTGAGGTCCTGAGACAGCTGGAGGTGGAGGAAGCTGAGATCGACGCTTGGAGGCAAGCGGAACGAAGGAGAACTTCCATGGGGTCCACTGGCAGGAGCGGACCATCCAGTGAGGACTCTGGTGAGAAGCCTGACTTTGATAGCGGGGCAGGTTCTTCAGGTAAACCGACCCGCAGGAGCAAGAGGAAGAGAGGGCAGTACCGTCATAAGAAGCAGTGCGAAGATTCTCCTGACGTGGAAGTCCCTCTTACCATTGATGAGGAGGTCTCGGGGGATGCTGAAGAGCCTCCAGAGAAGAGGAGTCGAGAGGAAAAAGCCGACGATGGTATGATCTTTTCCCTTTCTTTTTCTGCTTCTCTCTTTTTTTGTTCTTTGAGATATTTTTGTTTAGATCCACTGCTTTCTTTTCTTTTTGCAGAGGATGATGACTTGGTGATGCCTGAGGCTCCGGCCGATGAGGCAGTGATGGATCCGACTACGGCATCTGAGGAAGAGCCAAGGGACTCTGGAGTAGACCCAGAATCTTCTCTTGGTACGACTTCTTTACTTCCCCCTTTTTTGGCATTTTCTTTTGCTGACGTTTCTCCCCCCCTTTTTACTAGCTGATTTGCCAGAGGATTCTGACGACTTCGAGCCGTCCATGGATGTAGCTTTCTGCGACACTTCGGACGAGTTTATGGAGACAGAAAGCGCTCCACCGGTCGTCGGAGAAGGTATTTCACAGCAATAGTCTTGATAACAAGAAATTTTTTTTTTTTTTGACAGGATCATATTCATACCTTTCCTCTTCTGGCAGGTTGTGAGGCGACAGGAGAGGTTCCATTGTCTTCCTCGGAGCCGGAACAGGAAATACCAGCGGCTGGTCCAGAAGTAGAGTCTTCTCCTACCAGTTTTGATGTGGCAGAAGTGCAAACACACGATGATATTCCATCTTCTGATGCTTCAACTGGGAAGAGTCTTTCGATTTATTGCCCACTACGGCCCGACATGGGCAGTCAGTCAGCGGAGCATGGCGAGTCTTCATCTGGGCCCTCTCTTCAATTTGCAAAGAAGGTCTTGAAGAGTGTACTGAGCTCCTGGGTCGAGACTCTTTCTTCTGGTCACTTGGAAGCTGGCTTTGGCATGGTCAAGCACGTGCGAGACATCCTTGCTGACAGCGCAGAGGTTGGTCTGGATATCACCAATGCCAAGGCTTTCGTTGATGGAGTCATTGCACTGGGCGATAAGTGGAGCAAGACTAAGAACTCCCCAAGTGATGACTTTTTCAACGAAATGTTTCTGAAGCCTTCCAGCGAGGTCAAATCAGAAGTGAATGAGATTTTGAAGGCTCGGAAGCAGCTCGTTCGGGAGAGGAACGTCACCGAACTGGCTATTATTGAGCTATCAAAAGACCTGAGCCACCTTGATAAGGAGATCAACGAGACTAGGCAGCGTCTCGAGTTGTTGGAAGAACAGACTGCTGCTAAGTGGGCTGCTGTTCTTGAAGCTCGTGCCAAAGAAAGCACTCTGATCCGTCAGGTTGAAGAGGTTGACGGGAATCTCCGAAGGAAGACTCAGGAGCATGAGCGATGGCAACTTCTTTGGGAGGAATTCCCTCGTGCTGAAGATGGATCGCGGTTTTCTGCCGCATTTTATGGCGGCATCTTGAAGAAGCGTGGCCTGGAAGCTTTGGAGGCTGAGGCCAAGAGTCTGCTCGAGGACCTTAGTCTTTGGTTGAAGACTATGGTGGACTGAGCTTTTGACAAACTTTCTTCTTTCTTTTTTTTTTGGTACCTCCATGTATAAACATTTTGGCACTCTGTTTTTTTTTGTATCCCCTTGTTCTACTTAAATTCTTTTTGTTGAAAATAAGCAAAAGTTGAATGGGAATGTTTGTTTGAAAATCTTGATCAAAAGTTTATCATTTTGTGAAAATCTTTTGTCAAAAGTATTGTTTTGGCATGAAAGCCAGATTTTGTGGCACAAAGCCTGGTTTTTGATGGCTTGAAAGCCGAAAATTTTGAGGTGGCATGAAAGCCGATTTTGGTGGCGTGAAAGCCAAATTTTGGTGGCGTGAAAGCCGATGTGGCATGGAAGCCGATTTTTGGCATGAGAGCCGATTTTTTTGTTTTTGGCGTAAAAGCCGGATTTTGGCATGAGAGCCGATTTTTTGTTTTTGGCGTAAAAGCCGGATTTTGGCATGAGAGCCGATTTTTTGGCGTAAAAGCCGGATTTTTTGAAAACCAAGTTTTGTTTTGTTGGCATGAGAGCCAGATTTTGTTTTGATTTTTGGCATGAAAGCCGATTTTTGGCGTGGAAGCCGAGTTTTTTTGGCGTAAAAGCCGAGTTTTTTGGCGTGAAAGCCGAGTTTTTTTGGCGTAAAAGCCGAGTTTTTTTGGCGTAAAAGCCGAGTTTTTTGGCGTAAAAGCCGGGTTTTTGGCGTAAAAGCCAGGTTTTTGGTTTTCAAAAATGCAAGTATCGACTAAGAGTCGCCTCCCTGCTGAATGGTATTGCAAGTATCGATGGAATGTCGCCTCCTTGCTCATTCGGTTGCGAGTATCGATGGAATGTCGCTTCCTCGCGAAGTTGGGTGCAAGTATCGACTAAGCGTCGCTTCCCTGCTTTTTCTTCAAAAATTTTGTTTTGCGGGTATCGATGGAATGTCGCCTCCCCACGATTTTTGAAATTTGAGGTTTTTTCGAACCTTTGTTTTTCTTTTGGAATTTGGGTTGTGGATATCAACTGGAATGTTGCGTCTCCACAATTTTTGAAATTTTGCAAGTATCAACGAGGTGTTGCTTCCTTGCGATTTTGAGGTTTTGGAAGTATCGAATGGGGTTCGCATCCTTCCAATGGGTTTTTGCGAGTATCGACTTGACACCGCTTTCCTTGTGATTTTGTTTTTAGACACGAGGGTCGTAAATTTTGACCTAAAACCATTTTTGGCGGTAAAAGGTAAGGCGGACTAGGGTGGAAATTCCCAAGTCCTGATTTTTGTTTCAAACCAAGAATTTTGGGTTCAAGGATCGAAAATTTTGGTTAAGTTTGGGAAGAGGCTCCTAAACTTAGATTTTTGGATTTTGATTTTCTTTTGAACAATGAAACGATGAAAGTAAGCATTGTTTTGAAAGTTCCAAAAGGAGTGGGTTTGACGAGCAAGTACCTGGAAATAGGCTTTGGCCTTGCAGGCGTCGCTCTGACCCAGTGGAGGAAGTCTTCAAGGGTAGTACCGCTTCAAGAACTTGCCGTTGATGGGCAGCATACATCTATCACCTTCCATGTTTAGAAGTGCGTATGCGCCATTGGAGAAGACTTGGTCGATGACGAAGGGTCCCTCCCATTTTGGTTCAAATTTGCCTTTGGATTTGTGAGCGAAAACCATCGGCCTTTTCCACCGCAAGAACCAAGTCACCCTTTTTGTGGGCGCGTTGCCTGACCTTTTTGTCGAAAGATCCAGCCATGCGTGCTTGGTAGAGCTCAATGCTTTGGAGTGCCTCGAGCCGTCTCTCATCGAGATTGTCCAGCTCTTGGAGTCTTAATTTGACATTGCTTTCTTGCGTCATGTCATTTTGTAGAGATACCCTTAAGGAAGGAATTTGTACCTCTAAAGGGACAACAGCTTCGCATCCATAGACCAAGGAGAATGGCGTGCTATGGGTCGGTCCTCGAACGGTGGTTCGGTAGGCCCACAAAGCTTCGGATAGTTTGTCGCCCCAGTCCCTTTTGTGGCTAGAGACCATTTTCTTGAGAATTTTGCAGAGTGTCTTGTTGAAGGCCTCTGCCAGTCCATTCGCCGCCGGATTGTACGGAGTTGAAGGACAACTTTGGATTTTGTATTTGTCGCAGAACCTGTAGAATCTGTGATCACGGAATTGTGGTCCGTTATCATGGACGAATCTTTTAGGTATGCCGAAGCGACAAATGATGTTGGTGCGCAAGAACTGAAGGACTGATGAGGTCTTCATTTCATTGAGCGCAAAAGCTTCTGACCACTTGGAGAAATAATCCGTAGCGGCGAAGATGAAGCGATGACCTTTGCTTGACGGAGGGGAGACAGGACCTACGATGTCCATACCCCAGGCTTCGAAAGGCCATGAAATTGCTGTAGGATGTAGCCATTCTGGAGGCATGTGGACATAGTCTCCATGAACTTGGCATTGTTGGCAGCGTTTAG
Organism: Camphora micrantha; assembly: GCA_003546025.1. Taxonomy (NCBI): domain Eukaryota; kingdom Viridiplantae; phylum Streptophyta; class Magnoliopsida; order Laurales; family Lauraceae; genus Camphora; species Camphora micrantha. Next base: position 48,964,754 of record QPKB01000006.1, read on the forward strand.
CAAATTGCATTGCGTCAGCTACCATGGTAGGCCAATAATAACCTAACCTTTTTATCTGATCGTAGAGCTTTGGACCAGCCTGATGAGCTCCACAAAGACCAGCATGCACCTCTTTGAGAGTTTCTTTAGCTTCTTGTTGTGATAAGCAGCGTAGAAGTACTCCGTTGTAGGATTTTCTGTAGAGCATCTTTGAAGGAATGTCCAGATGAAAGTTTGGGGTTCGTCTTTGAACACTTACCCGTTCTTTTGGATCTTCAGGCAGGATTCCGAACATAATATAATCAATGAACGGATCCCTCCAGTCGCCGATCGGAGGTCTGAGGATGGAGATCCGACTTCCAACCAGTTGGTGGCACTCAGCAACTGCTTGGTGTGTATTGAGGGGAGGGAGAATCCTTCTCTCACACACTGTAACTTGCATCTGTTCTCCTTCTTGGACCGCCATAGAGGCGGCGAGTCCAGCCAGGGCATCTGCACGGATGTTTTCGCCTCTACGAATGTGGGTGATATGACAGATGTCAAATTTTTGCTGAAGTGATTGTGCCTTGTTGTAGTAAGGCAACAGATCAGGCTTCCTGATTTCAAATTTCTGATTCATCTGGTTGACGATCAGTTGAGAATCCCCGTAGGCTTCTAGCACTGTGATGCCGGATTCGAGGGCGAGTTCCAATCCTACAATCAGGGCTTGGTACTCAGCTGCATTGTTCGAACATGGTTCCAGTAGCGAGAATGCGTGTGGAATCATGTATTTGTCGGGACTAACAAAGAGGATGCCAATCCCTGATATTTGATTTCCTTTTTCACTTGTCCTGGTTGCACCGTCGAAGTACATATCCCAGGAAGCATTTGATAAGGAAGCCTCCACGTTGTAGACTGACTCGTCTGGGAGATCATCCCTGAGTGGAGAATCTTCAGGCAACGGATGCTCTGCAAGAAAGTCTGCCAGAGCTTGACCTTTGATTGCCTTTTGTGGTACATACCTAATATCAAATTGTGACAGGAGGATAGACCATTTTGCCAGTCGGGCATTGAGGGAACCTGCTTTTGTGACAAGGACCTTCAGGAGATTGATCCTCGAGATCAGGTATACTGTGTTGGACAGCAGATAGTGACGTAGCTTTTGTACAGCAAACATCACTGCAAGACATTCTTTTTCGACTGGAGAGTAGCGATGCTCTGCACCTACCAGCATGCGGCTGAGATAGTATAGAGCAGCTTCTTTTCCCTCGTGATTTCCTTGTGCAAGTAGAGCTCCCAAAGAGTGGTCGAGGGCTCTTGTGTACAAGATAAATGGTTTTCCAGTTGTGGGGGCAGCCAGTACTGGAGGTTTGGTCAGGTATGACTTGATGTCCTGGAACGCAGTTTCGCATTCAGCATCCCAGACAAAGTCCACGCCCTTTTTCATTAGGCGGGAGAATGGACGGCATTTCCCTGACAAGTTGGAGATGAACCGTCGAATGTATGCCAATCTTCCTTGAAGCCCTTTTAACTGTCTCAGGGTTTTTGGGGATGGCATTTCTAGGATAGCCTTGACTTTGATAGGGTCAAGCTCTATTCCCGCTTTCCGAACTACGAATCCGAGGAACTTACCCGATGATACACCGAAGAAGCATTTTAGAGGATTCATTCGCAGTTTGTGCCTGCGTAGTCGGAGGAAGACTTCTCGAAGATCTTTGAGATGGTCTTCTTTCTTTTTGCTTTTGACGGCGAGGTCGTCAACGTAGCATTCGACCGTCTTATGCTGCATATCTTGGAATATCTTCATCATAGCCCTCTGATATGTCGCACCAGCATTTTTCAGACCAAATGGCATTACAGTGTAACAATACACGCCAAATGGGGTCCGAAATGATGTGTGTCTTTCATCTTCAGGATGCATTTTTATCTGATTGTACCCAGAGAAACCATCCATGAATGTCATCCGCTCGAATCCACAGGTGTTGTCGATCATCACCTCCGGTATGGGGAGCGGAAATTCATCTTTAGGACATGCATTGTTCAGGTCTCTATAATCAATACAGACCCTGATCTGCCCATTTTTCTTTGTCACTGGGACGATGTTGGCCAACCATTCAGGATGCTGTTCCTCGCGGATGAAGCCAACGTTTTTGAGTTTCTGGACTTCTTGTTCAATTTTGTCCATTATGTCAGGACGAAATCTTCTTTGGCCTTGTTTGACAGGCTTGATATCTTTTTGTAGATTGAGTTTGTGAACTGCTATTTTGGGGTCTAAACCAGGCATTTCAGCGTAAGACCATGCAAAACAATCAACAAACTCACGAAGAAAAGCGATATACTCGGGTAACTCATCATCCTTTATATTCTTGCTTATGAATACAGGACGTGGGCTATCTGGCGTTCCCAAGTCTATCTTTTGAACAGAATCTTCTGTTGGAAGACTTGAAGGTGGTTCCTCCTCAATATTTTCGGAGGCTTCCAACTCAACAAGACCTTCCGGAGTTTCAAAGGTATTCTCAGACGAAGGCTGTGCTTCTGACCATGGGTCTTCTTGATCGGCACTCTTCTCAAGACTCGCTATGAGATGGTCCCAATCGCCTGTTGAAACTGGATCGAAGTATGGCACTTCTTTTGGAGATGATGGTTCCTCTGGACTAGAAGACTGTGCATCTGTATCATCGGACAATTTCTCTTCATCATCAGAGAAATCGTACCAATTGGAGGAGCTTCCTGGATCCTTGACGGGTAACTCTTCAAAGAGATATCCAGGGAGATCGATATCTTCACAGACACGAGATGTTGAGGCTTCGTCGGCCAGACGACTTTGTAGCCTTTGGGTCAACTGTCTCATGGGAGCATCCGGGTCGTAGCCCAGTCCGTATGAAGACTTTTCTATATGACGATAGAGTTTCCAATCCTCCTGCTGGCCTTTTGTCAGGGTGGGCTCCAATGGTACGAGGATACCGTGGCCACCTCCCAAGCCGATTGGATTTCGAGCGTCATAGCCCATTTTCTTCATGATAGCTTGCGCCATTGGACTATACAAGGATAGTTGTGGCATACCTTCGTTTTGGAAAGGCTCAAGCGAAGAGTTTGATGAAGAAGCCGCCGACCTGTGGAAAAAGATCGGTTTTTCTTTTGGTGAGGTTGTCGGAACAACGAAGGAAGCTGATGCTGGATCGCCTATGCCAGCGGGTGTCTCCAATGGAGTGAGAGCAGGTTGAGCTTGCTGAGTATCAGCTTGGCTTGACGACGTGTCGTCTTCTGTCTCTGAATCCGAATCTGTGTCTTGCATAATAGACACAAAGGAGATGACGAACTTGCCCCCAGGCTTTTGTTTGGTCTTCTTCGCCTTGGTAGTGATCACCAGCGGCTTTGAAGACTTGAGGGAGACAACAAAAGGAGATTGGTTGATCTCCTCGGTTTTGCCGGATGGTTGATTTTCTTCCGGTGGTTGCTGGGGAGCCTTGCCTTTATCTTTCTGGAGACTTTCGGCAAAGGATGCTGTTTCTTTCTCCTTTTCTTCGTTTTCATCTTTGTACATCTGCGAGTCTGCGAAATGGACTTCTTTGCCTTTGAAAGGCTTTTTGTCCGCAAATACCCGATGTACCAAGCCGTCGTTGCCAACAAACTTGATGCACTGATGAAGAGTTGAAGGAACAACACCACTCTCGTGTATCCAAGGGCGTCCGAGAAGGATGTTGTAGCATGAGGGGGTCTTTATTGCATATACAGTGACTTCAGAGATAAGATCACCGATTTGCAACTTGAACCTAATCTTGCCGATAGGCCTCTGAGTGCTTCCATCGTATCCAAAGATAGACACGGATGTGTGACTCAGCTTGCTAGGCGGGATGCCCAGCTCTTCGAGTGCCGAAGTAGAGATGAGGTTGAGGGCAGAACCCGGATCGATCTGTACTCTGTGTATCGGCATCTCTTTGATGTACCCTGTAAAGTATAAGGGCCGGTTGTGCTTTGTTTCGCCTAGTAGGAGGTCTTCCTTAGTGAAGGCGATAGTTGCACTTGCTGCTTTTTGAACTGAGAGGCAATCATTGCAAGATCCCTCAGTCTTCTTCTTTTCTCCTTTTGAGGAGGTATTTGATTTTTTAACCCTATAGTCCATTTCAATTTGTAGGACTTGTGGGGCATGCTTGTCGACATCCACATTCAGTCTTTGCAGTTCTGAAATGAGACTATCACGAGTTTGGGGAGACATTCGTAATAAGTCTAGGATGTGCAGGCGTGCAGGTATGTGTCTAAAGTGCTCAATCAAGTCATACTTGAAAGCCTCCTTAGGGCCTGCATTTTCATTAATGTTGCCACTTGGGGCGTTTACATTCTGTCCCGAAGGATTTACATAAGAAGAAGAAGTTAGATTGTAGTTTTTGTGGTAATCCCGGCCAGAGCGGGTACCTTTACTAACTTCGAGAGCTTCTGGAGACGGTTCTTCATTCGGAAGTCCACCCTCGGGATTGAGGGGCTGATCCTTTTCATTTGCTGAAGATGCTTCCGTGTCAACCTTACTATCCTCAGTGATTGCATTGCATGGGGCATTTTCCGGGAACAAGTCCTGAACAGCGTCCAGCAATTTGTCTTCTTTGTTTACAATTTCATCGGTAGAGACGTCTTCAAGGTAGTCAGCCAGAAGAGGTCTGTACTCTGATGTGACAGTCTCGGAAGACGAAGGTTGAGAAGATGCCATTTCCGAGGTAGTAATATCAGAGGATATACTACCTGATGTAGTATGGGAGTTTGTGGCCTCGGCAGATGAAGCTCCAGAGGCGCTTTCGTTTCGAACTATCGCATTGCAAGCAATAGGAAACGTCTCCGGAACGGATTGTTGGGAGTCAGATTCATCCTCTGATGTAAGGGGATCATCCACCCAGCAGCTTTCTTCATTTTCAGGAGTTACTGGAGGGGACTCCTGTAGATTTTCCGGGATCACCGGTTCTGGATTGCGATGAAGCTGATTGATGTGATCTTGTCCTCGCTCTATGGCAAGATGTTGCAAGATCCTTGCATATTCTTCGAGATCAGGCATAGGGGCCAGATCTTCTTCTTCATCTACTCCTTGTAGTTCCTCCTGATCGGGTTCTACCGGAGCATTGGCAGGTGCTGTGTCAACAGCATTTTCCTGAACAACCTCTTGGTCTCCTTCATCATCAGACCAAGATCCCTGTGGTTGTAAAGGGTTATACCAGATCACCGGCATGAGATGGGATTCAGGGATCCATTCCTCGTCGGAGAGGTATTCTCCTGTTTCGAGGGATTCCTCCCATTCATCGGTGTCACTGGCGGTGTCACTGGACTCGTACCCATCCATGGGGAATCCAACTACTGAATTGCAAGAGTATGATGCCCCTGCATGTCTTCAGTCTTTAGTAGTGATGGCATGAAGTCACGGAGGGTGAATTTCCTTGCCGGCCTCGAAGTCTCGGAAGGAGACTTTTCTGCTGCCCCCAGTGAAGGGTAGGGGAAGTTTCTGTCTTTTCAGGAACTTCTTGTTTTGGTTGAGCTTTCTCCTGCTGTTTAAGCTTACGGAGTTGTCTCCTGGCTTGCCTTCGCTGTTGAGCGGTCGGCTTTGTTTTGACGATCTCCCAGTTTTCATCTTCCAGGAGATCGGGATGTACCCATATGGGCTGTCCATCTGGTGTTGGGCACGGGACTAGCTCTTGGGATGTTTGAGCCATTTTTATCACCTTGAAGGAAGTAGTGACCTTCTTCTTTGGTGACTTTTGTGTTTGTCCATATGACACCATGTTGACGGAGGCAGACCCATAGTTTTTGTCAAAGGTGATGACTCCGTTTTTCCACATCTCGTTGATCTTTTCTCTCACAACGAAGCATTGGTTGAGAGGATGCGAGATCATCTGGTGGTATGGACAGTACCGGGGATCGTTGGTTTTGCCAACATCTCCTGGTCTTTTGGGTTCAGGCAGGGTGAGCTTCCCGTTTGCCAAGAGAGCCTCGAAGATTTCTTCGACATCTTCATCGAACGGGTATTTCTTTTCTACTCGTTCTTTGAAGGCATCAGAGAGTTCAGGTCTCTTACCTGCACCTTTGTTTTCAGCTTTCTTCTTTGGTGGCTGCGGAGCTGACTTGGTTTGCACATTGAGAACCTCCTTTTTCTTTTGCTTCGAGGTTGCAATGGCGGTCGGCTCCTTCTTTGATGATTTCTGACTGCTGAGGTCTTTGATCACCGTTTCAGCCTCCATTGATGCTTCTAGGAGTTCTCCCAGATTCTTTGATTTGTTGCCGATAATCATGGAGCGTATCTTTGCTCTCATGTTGTTACGGCAGATGTCGACCAGCGACGCTTGTGGCAGTACGTCTGAACATTTGTACGCCATTGCCTTCCACTTGTGAATGTAGTCGTATGTCGACTCATTCTCTCCCTGTTTTAGGCTGCAGAGTTGAGCCATAGTCACAGGATGATCCTCACCTCTGAAGTGAGTTAGGAAGCGTGTCTCCATCATGGCCCAGTTTTTGGATAGAGTCCTCCTGAAGAGTGGAGTACCAATCAAAGGCCGTACCTTTTAGGGTACTTGCGAAGAGACGGATCTTGAGGGCGTCTTGATCCGCGATGGCTCCCGTCAGGATCTTGAAATGGATGACATGTTGTCTGGCCGAGCCCTTCCCCCGTATATGTTTTGGAGAGTGGGCTGTTTGAATTTGGTAGGAAACGGTACCGAGTCCATCCATAAGGGATATGGTGGCTTGATTCCGTGTTCCTTTAGTGAATCCTCTTCCTTTGCTTTGGCGAGGGGATATCGTCCACGTCCTTTTTGGTAAGGGCGCGTGACTCATTTACCTCTTCTTCATGGTGACTTGGAGGAGCTTCATTATTCGGTGGACGTTGGAGGGTAAGAAGTAAGTTCTCCATGAGAGCTTCTATCCTCTGCTGTCCCTGCTCCAGCTGCTGGATGCGTGCGGCTACGTCATCTTGCGGCGGAGGCTGCTCAGCATTTGTGACTAAGACGTTCATCTTTCGAGAGTCGAATGAGGATATCGTCTTGGTGACTGAGCTGGAGCTCATTTCTTTTGGATGAAGAGCTCGAAGAGTGATTGCTCCGGTGTCCTTGACTTGAAGGAGTGGAGAATCTCT